>CAWUFW010003429.1:0-550000 GCA_963921515.1 Calotriton arnoldi | reverse complement strand
CCACACCCCTTTACACCTCTCTGCAACGCAGCTCTGTGGCGCTTTCTGGATGTACCTGTTGGGCTAGTTGGCTCCCAGGGACCCTCAGGATTGAAGGGGATTTAATTCCCATCTTAAAACGCGCCACGGGGCCTGTTTGCACACATGTCACCTGAAGCCCCGCCCCTCCCTTCACCACTGTGCAAACGCGCCCGTGGCGCGTTTTAAGTCGGGGATTAACTCCCTTGAATCCTGAGGGTCCCTGGGTGCAACTAGCCCACCAGCTACCTCCATTAAGCGCCACAGAGCTGCGTTGCAGAGAGGTGTAAAAGGGGCGTGGCCTCTGTACACCTCTCTGCAAGGCAGCCTCTGGCGCATACTGGAGGTTCCTGGTGGCTAGTTGACTCCTCAGGGCCCCCAGTATTGAAGGGGGAATTACTTCATCTGCAAACGCGCCAGGGCGCGTTTGCAGAGTGGTGAAGGAAGGGGCGGGCCTGCGGGCCCGATCGTTTTTTTGTTTTTTTCTCTGAAGGGGGCTGTGTGGCCCCTTCCTTTTTCCTATTTTTAGGCCCTGGGGACCCCATCCCCCAGGGCCTTACTCCTTTTTAAAAATTAAAATAAAAATAAAAACGGGAAGGGGGCCGCGTGGCCCCCTTCCTGGGCCTGTATTGGCCCCGGGACCCCATCCCCGGGGCATGGCCTCGATTTTGTTAATATTTTTATTTGGAGGGGGCTGCGTGGCCCCCTCCTCAGGTCATTTAAGGCCCCGGGACCCCATCCTCGGGCCGGCCTTGACCTTATTTTTTTTTTTTTTTTTAAACTTTGGGAGGGAGCTGCGTGGCCCCCTCCCGGGCCACTTATGGCCCCGGGGACCCCATCCCCCGGGCCTGGCCTCACGTTGGAGACTGTGGGGGTCCCAATCCCCCACAGTCCCAGCCGGCTCCCCGCCTCCTGCGGAAGCCGGCATTGCTTTCCACATGGGGAGCAGCTAACATGCTGCTCCCCATGTGGAAAGCAATTGTTTGCATTTTGAAAGAGAGAGCAGGTTTCCTGCTCTCTTTCAAATGCAAACTAAGCTTAGCTATGACAGGACGGAGCCGCGAGGCTCTCGTCCTGTCATAGCAAACAGCAGTGTCCCGGGGGTAGGCACCCTGGGACACTGCAGGAGCCGGCCCTGGGGGTGGCGGTCCCCAGGGCCATCAAGGGCTCCAGGAGGGGGGCCGCGCGGCCCCTCCCATTCAGTGCACAGCCCCGGGAGGTGGTGGTCCTCGGGCTTGGGATCCGTAACGGACCCCCATATTTAAATGTTTAGTGCCCCGGGAGGTGGCTGTCTCGGGCGTGTGGGGGCTGGAGCCCCCACACAGGTTTTTTAATTTAAAAAGAAGCCCCGGGAGGTGGTGGTCCTCGAGGCAGGTGGAGGGCTCAGAGCCCTCCCGCACCATTTGTAAAAGAAAGCCCCGGGGGTGGCGGTCCTCGGGCTTGGGGGCCCTTTGAGGCCCCCATACATAAATTGAACACCTTCACCATGCCCCCGGGACTTGGGCCACCCGGGCTAATGTAATCTGAGCGCGGAAGACCGCGCTCGATTTTTCTTTTTCGGCAGGATTCGCGCACCCTGAGCGCATCCTGCCGATTTTTAAAAAAACATTTTTTTTGCCCAGGGGTCCTTGTGGGACCTCCTGAGCAGACCTAGGGGGTCAGGTGTTTCTACCCTGCTCCCTTTGTGCGCTTTGCGCACTTGTTTCTGTCCCTCGGTTCTACCGAGGGATAAATGGCTGCCAACACTTCCTGATTTGGAGTGTTGACAGCCAATTAGCATGCAGCTCGTGATCGGGAGGGTGCGCGAATCCGACGCTGCCATAGATATATATGTACTTTTTACTTTTGATTTTTCAGCAACTACTGAACGGATTTGCACCATTTAACAAAAAGGGTTCTTTCTGAACCAAGAACTACCTCTTTGCCAAATTTGGTGTAATTCCGTTCAGCAGTTCGGGCTGTAGCCGTGTCTAAAGTTTCCTATGAAAAAATGAATGGGGAAAACGCGTTTTGGGACCCCCCTTTTTTCTCGGCCCCCGCTTGACGAATCCCCTCGAGACTTTCAGGGTAGGAGCGGACCGGAGCGCCCCACAAAGTTTGAAAATTTTGCGAAGGTACGTCAACCGGCAAGAGAGTTATTTCAAATAGAATGTCGCGGATTTCCTATGGAAAATAGGTTCTAACTATAACTATCTACTGGCGACCGCCAGTAGATAATGTGTATGTATATATATATATGTGTATGTATATATATATATGTGTATGTATATATATATATGTGTATGTATATATATATATGTGTATGTATATATATATATATATGTGTATGTATATATATATATGTGTATGTATATATATATATATATGTATGTATGTATATATATATATGTGTATGTATGTATATATATATATGTGTATGTATGTATATATATATATGTGTATGTATGTATATATATATATGTGTATGTATGTATATATATATATGTGTATGTATGTATATATATATATGTGTATGTATGTATATATATGTGTATATATATATCCAACTCCGCTGCTTCATTCACCATACGCTCCTCCTCGGCGAAAGCAGGCACGGACCACAAAGTATGTGCAAAATGAATTCTTTATTTCACGTCGGCCACTATGCGTTTCGGTCCAGTCGGACCTTGATCACATGTATATATATAATTTTTATGTAGTGTGAACTCTGTCCAAGAAGGCCACTGGAGCGACTTGCATGAGCACTAGATTACATTATATAAGAGATTAATTGATTTGCCCAGAGCCAACACCGGGGCTTGAACGTGGTTCCCCACGTCCAAAGTCGGCAGCGCTGGCCATTATGCCACATACATATTTATCAATTTATGTATGCAAGTTATACAGAAGTGGAATGATTTGTAGGATTACGTATAGTGACCATATTCTCTGTTGAAATAACTTTAAGTAAAAAACACAATAGTCAAAAATACTGGAAAGTTCACTCCGAGTGTTGCTTGGGTATACTTGCAAGAGTTTATTTTAAAACTGGACTTGGGGACATAGTTCAGCACCTTTGCTTGCACCAGTGATGCTGGAACAATTTTCAGAGTGGGGATGCGGACATGAATGTTATATCACTGAATTCATAGGGATTGTGAAAAATCCTAGCTTCAAACAAAGTGTAGCAAATGTGTTCAAGTTTGACAGATCAAATGTAATATTTCATCGTCACCACTTAGCAACAAGCATATAAAATTTACTATTAAAAGAAAATCAGTGCAGAAAAACATCAATCAAAAAATCACTCAAATTAGAACGAAAAATGCTTGTTGACGTACAATTAGCACAACTGGCCGGTGTGGACATTTCATCAAGACGAGTGCATAAGCAATCCCAGTGTAGAGCTGGTCTTTGGTAATTGAGCAAACAATTCCTGTCTAATAAACCAAGCTCCAAAAAGAAATTTAGATACTGCAAACACTATCACACTTTTGGAATCGCTTTTAAAATTATACGATCTGCCATTCCCAGAAGACGACATAAGGGCGCAGTCCACCTAGCTCTAGGTCTAGAGTATTTTGGGCAGAAGAATAGCAAATATTCCTCTATCTCATCAAAGAGCATAGATGACTGGCACAAGGTAGACCCTAGCTTATCAGAATCCC
This sequence comes from Calotriton arnoldi, assembly GCA_963921515.1. Lineage (NCBI taxonomy): Eukaryota > Metazoa > Chordata > Amphibia > Caudata > Salamandridae > Calotriton > Calotriton arnoldi. Next base: position 546,335 of record CAWUFW010003429.1, on the reverse strand, counting down.
ATGTTGATTTAAACACAGCTATTGCAAGGCCCTGTACCTTAACTGCAGAAAGAGTGAGCGTGCACGCGACAGTCCAATATAATTTAGGAATTCTTTTGCCTTAGACACGGTTTTATGCATTAGAAAAAGCCTTGTGCAGTTGCCTATGAAACTAGGTGATTCATTCTGGGCAGCACATGTCTCCCAGTATCTTGATTTCTCAGCAGTAACTGCGGAGGATGAGATAGTGGAGGGCTCTTCTCAAAAGTCAACTAGGTCCAGGTCATACAATTATTTTGTAACATAGGCCAACCACTTAATCTTCTTAGAGGTATGTAAATTGAGAATATCAACAACCTCTCAAAAGGGTTGCAATTCCTCAGTGGCCCATATGCAAACCCAATAAAGTAGCGGCCTTAAGGTGACCAGCGCGGAGACCGGCTTAGGATCAAGGTCCAAACTGAGGAGAGCTGGGGTGGGGGGTACCTCTCCCTAATCCTATTAGGGCTTTTAAAACGTTTTTCTCACTAGTTCCCAGTGAACCCTTGTGGCAGTGGCCCAATAGTTTTGCACCGTATAATGCAGCACTGCTTGGTTGTTCCTTATAAATCTCCATTGCAGGAAAATTGGGTTCCAGGGTGCCTCTTTAGCAAATCTAAGAATGGCCCCAGCTTTAAGGATTAGCAAATGTGAGCTTTTAAAAATAAATCTGAGGGGCCCATGATCCTGAGTCGGCCAGACGAATCCCACAATAATTGAATTCCTTACCCCTTTCTAATACTTCCCTTCCCAAGCTTATGGTACCCCTTGCACTCTTCCCCCAACAATAAGATGCGATAATTTGAAGGCCATATAAGGAACAAAACAAATAAAATCTGTCCACAAGGTTTTGTAAGCCAGCCCTGGTTTTAGCAAACAGGAGAATATCATCGGCAAAGAAAAGGGCTGAGACTTTCTGGCCCTCTAGCTTGGAGTAATCGGTTCGGTTCAGCAAGCTTTATTCGGTATGTGTAACAACCACAAAAGCAACAAATATATATATATACAGACAGTTAGATCCAGTTACACAAAGATAATCTAATTAATTCATTACATTAAAAACATTTAAAAATCAGTTAAAAATCGTGATACTTTTTCTCACATAAATTGAGTTTAAAATAAATGTTGCAACATAAAAACAAATCTAGGGGTCTTTTAGTGCAATTAATAAGTTCATAGCAGCATTAGTTGTTCTTACAGTATGTTTTTTAAGCAATGGTTTTAAATAAACGCGTCTAAGGTGCAAATAAAAATCACAGAAAAGTAGAAAGTGCATGGTTCTCTGTTTGGAATGCTCATCACATGGGCATAAGATTATAGGCCTTGTTTCCATTTCAGGGAACGCGACTAAGTGATGAGCAATTCCCAATCTCAGTCTTGTCAGTACATAACGATGCGAAGGCTTAGTAACTAAAGACAAATAACTTTGAAAGCCATCGGTGTCTACAATTGTTTGGTAAAACAAATATGTAGTTTGCTTCCCAACAGTTCTCATACGGATCTCATTTTTATGTGCCAGGAATGTGCCCTTTATTTCCTGCTTTGATAGGCCTGTCACATAAGTTGGGTTTTCCCGGATCTTAATCCTAAATAAGTCGTTATTTACAACTGTAACGTAATTTAACCAGGTAATGGATGTACTATTATCCAATTGCAAGCAAACCCGTATAATTGTTTGGGTAAATTGTGTCTCATCTTTGGCCCAGATAGATCTCCAGAGCATTAAGGGACGCATGGCAATCAAATCTGACAAATATCTTATTCCCACTTCTCGGTGTACTATCTCGGTGGATGAGGACACTGGCAGGCATAAAAGATGCTTTAGGAAAGAATTTTCCTCTATTTGCAATGCCTGGCTAGTATTATGGCCCCACACCCCAGCACCATATAATGCTATTGAGGCGCATCTAGCTTTGTAGATATCGATCATGTCCTTAATACGACGGTCTCCCAACTTGGATGCAAATCGGAACACCCCATGCACACTCTTTAGCATCTTTGCTCGGACATTCGATAGTTCATGTGACCAGTTACCATTACTTGAGAAGGTTATCCCCAAAAAGCAGAAATTATTTACAGTTTCCACTCTCGTACTATCTATAAAAATTGTTTTAGGTTTCCTGGGTTTTAAGCCACATACCATAGTAAATGTCTTTACTTTGTTGATTAACAGCTTCCTTCTAGTAATAAAATCTTCGAACTTATCTATTAGTCGCTGTAAGCCGACCGGAGTTCTAGATAAAAGCACAGCATCATCTGCGTAAAGCAGAACCGGTACGGCCTGGCCTGCAGCTTGGGGTGCGTCCGCCTGCACTAACTTGAGGGCTGTGTCGACTTCGTTTATAAATAAAGTAAAAATCAATGGTGCTAAGACACAGCCTTGGCGGATGCCTCGTTTAACCCTAAAATTTGGTGTACACTCACCCCGCTGACCATACCGGACTCTAGTTGTTAGTTTCTCATACAACCTTGCGAGGAAATAGATAATAGGCTCTGGGGCACCTAGATTAAGTAGGACTGGCCAAAGAATGGCGTGGTCCACTAGGTCAAAAGCACTGCTAAGATCTGCGCAACATAAATATAGACTCCCTTGTTTGGCGCATGTATATTTACCTATTAAAAGCTCTAAGTTAATACACTGCTCTGTCGTACCTAGCCCTCTTCTAAAACCATATTGTGCCTGTGATAGGATCTCATTCTCTGTTACCCATTCCTCCAATCTAGCTAATAAAACTCTACTCATTACTTTTACTGAGGTTTCTAAGAGGGAAATAGGGCGGTAAGTTTTAGCTTCTGATTTATTCCCTTTTTTATAAATAGGGATAATAACCGATTGACCCCAGGTAGATGGTGTGCCCTCGGTTACTGCAGAGTTAAAAACTCTAGTGAGTATTGGTCCCCAAAGATCCGGTACCGTTTTATAAACATCTATTGGGACCCCGTCAGGGCCCGGGGCTTTCCCTCCATTACTACCCCTTATTCCTAACTTGACCTCATCAAGGGTAATATTTAGGGGGATAATTGGCCACTTACAATCTGTTAGGCCAGGGGGTCTAAAAACATCCAAATCAGATGGATTAAAAATACTGGAGAAATGTAGCACCCATTCTTCACAATTAACATGGGACAGTAATTCCGGGAAAGATTCGTTTTTAAGAAATGGTGAGTTGACAGTTTCCCAGAACAGCTTGTTGTTGGATGTATTCGCTGCCAGGGATAATTTATCCCACGCCTCTTCCTGAAGCTCTCTTTTCCTCGTTTTAAGGGCTGATTTGTAGTCCGATCTTAGACTTTGGACTAATTCCTTATTCCTAGGTCTACTACTAAGGGCCTGTTTTAGTTGGTTCAGAGCCTGGGTGCATGTATGGTTAAACCATCCCCTGCTTTGGGTGGGTTTGCCTCTACTAGGTACAGTCATTATCTTTTCGATAGTTTCATTAATTTTACAAAAGTTAGCTAGTAACATTGTGGGTTAACATCTACTTCAAGGCAATCAAAAATCTCCACACCACATTTTAAAACAATGTTTCTTAAAACTTTGCCTGGGTCAATCCCTTCCCATTTGAGTCTTGTACCATTTGGTCTGATCGGGGCAATGTTACCAATAACTGTTTGTTGAGATACAAGTTTATTGCCCCATATCAATATTGGCATTATAATACAATTATGATCACTGAGTAACAGTTGTGCAATCCTCGGCGTGGAACATAGATATACAATACTCGTAGATATTAAAACATGATCAATTGTTGTATTAAAGTTTCTTCCAACGTAAGTTGTTATCACCCCACCATTACTATCACGTGCACTTTGTACCAAATCAAGGTCATATTTTGCCATCATTGTGTTTAAGGTACCTCCATAATTATTATGTGGGAAGTGTATGCAGTCGTCCCCTTCATCGCTCTTGTACCCGCAGGTTTTGGTCATGGACAGTGGGCATGTTTGTGTATTAAAATCCCCTACCCACACGATTGCAGAATTAGTATTCACCGTTTTGATCAGATTATCTAGCCCTTTTTCCAATTCCAGCACTATGTTGTGGCGAGTTGAATCAAAGACATTGTTCTAAAATTGACCAGGAGGACATCCCAACCATCTTTGCAGCACAACCACAGTATCTGTGAGTGGTCTCCTATTTTAATCACTCTTTTAACCACTACAGGTAGTTTATTTGACAAAAGAATTAATAACCCACCTTTTGCTCTACCTACAGGAGACGGTAATGTCGGCAAATCATAGGAGGTAAACCCTTCAAAATGGACTTGATCTGTACTCCATGTTTCTTGCATACAGATTGTCATGTTTATTAATAAAGTCTATCCAGCCTAGTACATCCTTTCTACTTGCCATTCCGGCTATATTCCATGTGACAATTGTGTAGCCATTTATTGGCAAGTTCTCAATATTGTCATCGAGGTGTTCACATATTCTTTCGTCGTCTTCACTTATATATGGGGGCGCTACAGGTGGGCTTGTTGTATTTAAAGGGGTGTTAAGCATAGGTATTGGCAACGTATCTGCATAAGATGCTCTTTCTCCTGTCACCCCTTCTTCCGTCAATCCTTCTCCCTCGTGTCTGACCTCCACACCGGGTAGACGGGCAATACTATGTCAATCATTTTCTTGGAGTGTGCTAAGAGCTTGGAATCTATTAGACACTGGTAGTGCATAGTGGGTGAGCTGGCTCTAAAGGATTCACCCTAGGAGGCCCCCACTCTCTTCCCCTGTTGTATATAGGCCTTAGGTGTCTATAAAAGAAGCCAAGGGGTAATAAGGACACATTGGGGTCATGATATGACAGTGCAGCCACTCTTTCTAGAGTGTTCCTTGCACAATTAGGGCTTCTAAAGTTGATGATGATACAATCTCCTTGGAAATTCTTATCTAGGGGGCCAATCCAGCTTACTCTTCTAGTTAGGAGTATCTGGTCTGCACAGCCCACTGGATAACCACAGTTCTTATTTAACCAATGGACCACTTTATTTTTTAAGGTATGGTCCGGTTCACTTTGGCCTGGCTTTAACTGAGGTACATTCACCATAACTGCCACATATGGGCAGCATTCAGGGGGTACATTTATAGAAATGCCAGTTCTTCCCTCATGCGCCCTCATCTCTCCTGACTTGTTTTGATGCATAATCGTCTGAATCCTCTGAGTCCTATCCCCTCTGGTAGTGCATATTTGGTTGTTCGTGCCCTGACTCTGTTGGGGGTGGGTCACGACCCCATTGGGGCCGTTTTTATTCCATGAGTTTGTTCTACCTTGGCCCCCACGATCCCGATTACTAATGGCTAGTGTGCCAGTTACCATATTGGTGATGGTTATTTCCTGTGGCGGTTGTTCGACAGATCTTCCCAGTATTATATTCGTCTTCTCTCGGACATTACCATCAATATTCTTTAGTATATCACTAAGCTTATCTATTTCTCTATTCAATTTGTCTAATTTATTATAAAGTGGTTTTAATAATTCTTCTAACTTTTGTACTACAAGGGTTACCATATGTACGGTTTGTGAATCCATTAAGGGCCCTTGTTCGGGGAGATCTTCATATACTTCGGCTACCATGTTCTGTGGTAGTCCTTTCTTATTTTTAATATTCCCTGTCTTTGCTTGGCTCTTTTTACAGCCTCTCTTCCTTTTTGGGGTGGGAGATCAACTTGGGGAATGTAATCGTTGTGCGTCGGTCTGCACATGTGGGACTGTACCCGGATTCCCTACACCCTCTGTTATCAGTGGGGTGCCTTGTTGTTTATTACAGGGAACATACTGGGTATTCTCTTGCTGGGTCTTCCCACTATCCGCCCCGGCCATATCTTCTATTGCCATACCTGCACCTAACGAAAGGCGTCGTTCCGCTCTATCAATTTCAACATTGATTGAACTAACCGCACACACTAGATAAGAATCAATAGTGGTATGAGGGGGGTCAACTACAAGTTTTTGTAGTTTACGCTTCGACATTTTGGTTTATCTATTTTAAAGCGGAGAAACCGTGTCCTCAAGGTGCGGAGTGCAGAGTGCAAAATGCAAAGGAGAAAGTGCTGAGTGTGTTCATTTTTAGAGGCTCGGGGTTGGTAAAGTGCCAAATGCGATGCAGAGGTCTAGGTACAACAGATTTATGACCCTCGAGATAGAATTTGAAAGCAGATAAAATAAGTGTTAAGGACTAGAGGTTGGTAAAGTGCCAGGTGCAATACAGAGGTCTAGGTGCAACAGGTTTATGACCCTCAAGATAAGATTTTTTAAAAGTAAAAACAGATTAAACAACACTAGTCACCTTAAAATATTCACTGTAAATTCCATATAGAATATACAATATACTACTCATAGATAGAATTAAGTACGATTGAGCTGAACCTAGCCTTAAATCCTATCTACTACTACTACTGGTAGCGCATGCCACTTACAATACCTCCTTACTGCAAAATCATATAAGAATCACACAGTATTTAAAGGCGGGTACCGTAGAGAAAATGAAAAGTTAATTATACTTTACGGCTCACCGCCTTCCTGCTCAGTTTCGAGGTTTAAAGATGTAGTCCAGTCTGAGTTCAGTCCGTAGTATGAGGATTGAAATTTGGGCCAATATTCCTTACCTAGGCCCTTAAGTCAAAATGCCAAGAGGGGTGGCCCTGCCCTGCCTCGTCCGGTCGCGGACGGGCGCAGATGGGCCCTCCCTTGGCCTGGGCGTGGCCCGGGCACGCCTGCGCGCGTCCCGCGCTGCGGGAGTGCAGGAACTGCTTTGAAGGCGCTGGGCGCCGGGAGGGTGACGTCACCTCCCGCGCCGCGCTGATTGAGGAGCCTGCTGGGGGACCGAGTCCCACCCCAGCGATGCCGTGTGCTCCCTCGGTGTTGCTGCCTGAGCCCCCCTGGGCGAAAACAAGCGGCCGTTGGGGCTCCAATAGCCCTGGTGACAATCCCGCGCTGTGGGAGTGCAGGAACTGCTTTGAAGGCACTGGGAGGGTGACGTCACCTCCCGCGCCGCGCTGACTGAGGAGCCTGCTGGGGGACCGAGTCCCACCCCAGCGATGCCGTGTGCTCCCTCGGTGTTCCTGCCTGGGCCCCCCTGGGCGAAAACAAGCGGTCGTTGGGGCTCCAATAGCCCTGATGACAAACTTGGAGGAATCATTAACACAATTAGTCAAAAACGTAACACAGTCGTTAATATATTTAAGAAAAAGAGTGGGAGACAAAACACAACCCTGGTGAACACCTTTATCAATAGCAATTTCCTGAGTTAGTTCGCCAATCACACCACAGCAGACCCTAGCAAAATTCCCCTCATGAAGATGCATAATGATGTTTAACAAATTAGGAAATTACGTTACAAATTACAGAGAATTTCCATCCCAAATAGTACTTTTCAAAGTTTCAGCCTGGGGACCAGATCAAAAGGGTCATGGAGATCAATGAATGCTACAAAAGGAGCTCCCTTGCCAACATCCACAGTCTTCCACTTAACCATCAAAAAGCGGAAGACCTAGTCGATGGAACTGGTTTTGGATCTAAATCCTGTCTGGAGGTGGGAGGGAATATGGTTTTCATCAATCAATCCTAATAATCTCTCCTGGACCTGCTCGCAAAATACCTTTTGCAAATTATCGAGACGACTAATTGGTCAGTAATTAGATAGGGTATTCTTGCTTCCTTTGTTAAAAACAGGGATGATCTCTGCTCCTTTCCAAGTGACTGGTATCGCTGCACTAGCTGAAATTGCATTTGAAACAGTATTAATATAAGGGATCCAGATATTAGGGTCAGATCTAAAGAGTTCAGCTGGAATCTTATCTAGTCATGGGGCCCTTCCATGCCTAAGGGAGACTATCACAGATGAAGTCGCAGGTAAGGTAAAAACGAGTGAAGAGGGCAGCTCAAGTAGACAGGTGGTACTTCCCTCACTATATGTAGGGATCGAATCAGATTCTCATGGATTAGAAAAGGTTTCCAAAATGGGCAACCCACTCACATGGCAAAATGGACGTCTCCACTGGTTTCCCTAGATTCCCACTACCTTGACTTGCCAGCAGCCAAAATGTTTGCAAGTCATTGTTAGTGGAGGCTTCTAAGAAATCGTCCCATTTGTTACTCTCCCAACTAGCCTTGACGTGCCTTATTTCAAACTGATCACCTTATTTCAAACCCATATTGGATTCTACATTCCATGATCTTATGTCATACTCCTTTTTGATTTTTTTGTTTCCTTTGCCTCTCTACAATGTTGGGAAAACCACCCATTTTGTCTGGCCCTCTGAGGGACCTTCCTAAATTTCTTAAGACTTTTGTTTTAAGCCCAGCAAATAATCTGACATTCTCAGCTACAATCATATAATTATTCCCCCAATTATCAGACGTTGCTGCCATGTGAGAAGCAACATCTGCGTACATGTCCGAAACCACCTCAGACGAAGAACACACAACTTACCACTTCACGTTCCTGTGGTTGTTTGTAACCTCCAACAGTTGGCCTCAAGACTGGGAGAGAAAAGAGAAACACGAGGGATCAGGTCCTCCACAGTCAGGACCTGGGGTTAATGGTCACTCTCCTCCCTCTCTATTTCTTTCATTTCTTCCATCAACTACAATTTATTCCACAGGTGAGTGGTAAGGTCGTAGAACATGGTGGGTGTTGCATTTTGGAGCACGCTGTCGCAAATGTATTACTAAACCATCGCGCTGAAGCACACTGTCATTTGCAGGCAGAACATTTCTCATTGAAATGGCCACTAAATTTGCACAGACCTACAGTTTTACTGTTAACTATATAGCATACTAATGATAATGTGTGGAAATCAGGTTTCAGTGAATATTTATCATTTGCACATCACCTAATAAAATCTTTGTTTCCATTACACTTTAGACTTACCAAAAAATGTGCTTGATTTTTGTTTTTCTAACTGCTGATATATTTTGAGATATGTGTACAGTTCATTTACAAGTATTTAAATATTTAATGTTACAAAAAATGACATCCTTCAGCCTTTCCTTTCACACTCCATATACCCCAGCAGGATTGTCATATAGTCCACTTTAAAAACTCCTATCACTTTTCAGTCAGAGAAAGAAAAGTAAACAACATTCACCATGTTAAAAGAATAAGCAGCAATTTGTCAGAAGACTTAGTCTGACATTTGACCTTTGTCTTTGAAGCACAGCTAATGTGACAAGATAAATATAAAACGTAAAGACTTCTTATTTATTGCTTTTTTGTGACCCATCAGAAATCAACTGGCGACTCACCAGTGGGTCACAACCCACAGTTTGGGGAACATTGGTCTAGGTTGACAAAGGCAAGGACAGGCCTGGTATCTGGTTCCTTTGTGTGTGCTGCAGCCAGGGTCCTTGGAAAAGTAATCAGGCCAGGAGACTGTTCCTCCCCAGCCATCCTTTTAGAAAGACCCTCTCCAGTGCTTAATTTGTGCCGGTGCTTTCCAGTGCTTAGCACCGGCACTTAATTATCAGGGCCGGGTCTACACGTGTTGCTGCACGTCATTGACTTTCTTTGATAATAATTTACCTCACTACTGGTACTGGACTTGGCAGTGTGTCACAGTGTTACTGTTATTTTATGGAACTCGTCCGCAGTATCTGCTGCTGAGCTCGTCCGTCTGTCTCACTCATCAATCCACAGTCCCAGTCAGAGTCAGTGCAATCTCTATGTTCGGCGGCCGCGCTGCCCTTAGTTCAGTGTTCCCGGCTGGCGGGGCGGGACACTGATTTGGGCTGGATTTTTGGTTCTTCTGCCGGGGTTGGGCGGCAGCAGGCAGCGTGAGCGTGCGCAGATTTCATATTGCGCATTGCCACGCCCTAGCATACTTGCGCTCGGGCCGGTCGCACCCCACCACCGAGTCAACGTGACTGGTCACACTTCAATCAACGGCCATTCAACTGAACTCCCCAGCCAGCGCGACTGAGCGCGACGACCGACGACGACGTTGGTTGAGGATTGCAGGCAGCAGTAGTAGTGTAGCCACTAGTCCAGTAACAGGCAACAGCTGCAGCACCAGGTGAGGCAGGCACTGCAGGCTGTCAGGCCCGCCTGGCCCAGTGTGCCCTAATTTATCAGTTAACGCACGCACCGCTGTGCACTGTCTGCACTCTGCAGTCATTGTGTGTCCGCGTTCTTCTGGCTTTGTTGCGGTTTCGAACACTGACTGACTGACGACCCACCCGGCCCCCCGCCCCCCCTCCCCCCCGACGTTCCCTTGACCCTACACCCCCCACTCGTTGAAAAAGTATGCTAGTCTACTGCAGAACGAGCACCTACCTGGCAGATCGTCTGCATGCGTCTGCGGTAGTAGTTCACCTCTGGCCTTTAAATGTTAGCGCAATAATATAAAAAACAATGCATTTTATTTCTAACGCAAACACATACAGATATTAAGTAATCCGGGCCAGCCGCCCGGCCCACCACGTCAACGAACAAACCGCTAAGTTTAAGTAGAGGTAAGCAGTAAGTTAGTTAACTTAACAAGTAGAGTAGTAGCGAGTGCAACGTAGCGTAGCCGCCATGCGCCCGCCGCCCATGCCATGATGATTGAGGATCATCATAAATGATGCCAGGCAAGAGGAGAATGGAGATTCATGATGATGTGATGAATCTCTTAGTTCTTCTCAACTCAATCTTATATATGTTGATGGCGAGGTGGCCGCGGCCCTTAGTTCAGTGTTCCCGGACAGCCGGACTGCCGTGGGCGGGTCGGACTCGGGACACTGATTTGGGCTGGATTTTGGTTCTGCGAGGGTTGGGGCTGGGCGGCAGCAGGCAGCGTGCGCAGTTTCAGGTGACCATGCTGATAAAAGGAGCTGGACAAACCTCTCCAGCGCTCCAGTCATACTGAGCACTTCATTGTCTGTCTTGTTTTCCCTGTAATGTCACCTTAGGGCCCAAAACATCACAGTGCGAATTTCCTTTCAGATTAGAAAAAAAAGTTTTGTTTTAATATTTTTATGTAATCTTTTTATCGATCCACTTAAAGGACATAATTGCAGCTTTCCCCATTGACAGAAAACACGAAGTGATAAACCTATCGTGGATAATGGCGTGATTATAATGAGAACTCGATTTTCAATCCATCAGTCAGTTAACAAGACTGTTATTACCTTCCAAGTCACTGCTTAATATTGTGTTGCTTTTTTTTCTCTCGTGTCTTCGGTGCCCCTGCTCTCGCTACCTCATCTCCCCTTGCTGTGTCCTCCCCCCACCACTTGCTGCTTTAAAAATACTCTTAAGATGGCCTTTTTTGAATGTACACTGTTTGTGTGTAGGCTGACCCATGGTCTGTCAAGTTACCCAATCTGGTGGTAAGTGGTTTTATTTTATAAACTGTTGTAATTCATTTTAGTTTTCAGGCTGTTTAGTTGTAGTTTCGCTCATGATTGGTTTTTTCGGCTCACTTGTTTCACTTGTTCGAATGCCTGTTTCACTTGTTCGAATGGAATATGCTTAATGCTGTCACTTTCACCCTTTTAAATAACAAACACGTCCTGCTTCCTTCTTTTCTAATCACACTTTAGGCTCTTTGGCTTGTTACCTGATCCGCCATGTTTTACTGTAGAAAGAACACCACATCCAGCCAAAACACTCCAAACAACAAGTAATTTGCAATGCAATAGGTCTCGCATTTACGCGAATTTGAGCTATAGGCATTGTAAATGACAATGCCTTTTATGTATGTTTTGGTTTTTGAAACATAAATAAAACGCATTGTCATTTACCCTGCCAATAGCTTAAACTCCCGTAAATGCGAGACCTATTGCATTGCAAATGCTTGTTTTGTCTGCCTTCACAGTTGAAAGGGTGCGTGATCAACAAAAAGAGCTTTCAGAGTCCTACTGAGACAGGGCTCCATCCACATATTGATACCTCTGAAGACCTCGAAAAATCATAACTGCCCGGTATGCTAACTTGAAGAATCCATTTGATCTGTCATGTACATGACCCATAAACTGGTCTCATTATGTCATCCTATGCAAATATTTTATTTTGCAGAGCCACTTTTTTCTTCATCACATACGAGAGCACGTTCCAAGTTGTGAGTTCAGCAATCATGCTGTACAAACAAATCTATTTGGTTTGATTGAATAGACTAACCATAAGCTCTGTACATAATAAGAATCTAGGAGGGGCTGAGCTACTAGATTGGAAGGGGTTAGTAACCCCGTTCCAATGGTGGCTGGGATGCTGCTTTCAGGAAGGGTCTGTCTTTCCAGCCCTGAAAGCAAGTCCCTCAGCCCTCCCTCACTCACAGCACACTGCACCTCAGTCAAAGCAGGAGCCCCTCTCTCCCCTTTGCTCGAGGGTGCCAATAACAACCACTTAAGAGGAACCCTATTATTAAAGCAGTAGCGCATACGCGCCACTATCCCACCTTCAGCTCTGTGGGGAACAACACCTACCACCGTACACTACCTATGTTTGCAGGATAGATTATGTCGCAGCCATGTGCATTGCAGTGCGTGGGCAGTGAATTTGGAGATGTTATAGTGCATATGATGACTGTGTAAGCCTAATGCACCTGGATACTTGACGGACATGACCCAGTATGTTTATTTTTTAAAGACATGACCCCCTATATATCATGGAATCACTGGGTATTACATCTGGCTTTCCGAAGTGCCAGTTGAGGATGTGGGTAGAGCCAATAGAGTAAGTGGGTGGAGCCAGTGGAAGAAGCGGGTGGAGCCGGGAAAGTGGGTGTGGCCGCCTAAAACATTTGAGCACCTGCACTTAATATTTTACAAATTAAGCACTGACCCTCTCCCCTCAAACCTAGGCTTTCTTTGTCTTACTGTCTGGAAGCAATATGTAACTCTCAACAGCAGAGCCATTGACAGTCACGTGACCCAGGACACTAGCAGAAAGACACTGTTTATTTGGGCAGAAAAATGCCAACTTTCTTAAAGTGGCATTTTTAAAATGGTAACTTGAAATTCGACTTAACCATTAAAAAGGGTTTTAAATTACAATTCATTTGAGATTAATTTGAGTTTAAACATAATTTCTTTATCTGTTCCCAATCTGAAGTTTGCAAAACAGTGATGGATGGAATGCTTGAATTAATCTCAGTCACTTGCAATCACTCAAGGATACATCCCAATCAATTATTAATTTGCACACCATGCCACCTCAGTCTGTACCCAGCTATATGCAAATCAGTCTTGACCCTGCTCAAATAGGAACAGTGCAGCCGGAACTGCAAAGTCAGGTTCTCCCTGAACTGGAACACAAGCAACCCAGAACCTGTTTCACCCTAGTTCTGAGCTCATTAGCTTGGTTCCAGTGACACTTTTCTGCCTTTTATTTATTTATGTCTCTTCTGCTGCACCTGTCGGAGAGTTTGTTTCATAGATTTAATACAATGAGTTTTGTATAATTCATGGCTCGAAATATGGTAAGAAAATACATTGCCTAGTGTTGGTGACAGAGGATTAATACAGTCATAAGATTTTTCAAACCCACATTGATGTCATAAAGTTGTCATCTGTCAAAGGTAGAAAAGAGAAAACGTGTAATGTAAGTGAAACTGACAACATACATAACTTTTTTTTAAATTTCTGTCACCGTTAGGTTTGTGATGGCCCTTTTTCTGGAGAGAGGATCACGTGCCACAGCCCAGCTTACACCTTCACAGCCAGGATATCCATTACAGGGAACCTCACTGTAATCATGGATGGTTCCCCCAACCTTCAGATGTACCGCATGCCCTACTTACGCAATTATGAAGTTCTAAAGTTTAATCAGGAAGGAAATATGTACCGTTTGAAGGAGGACGAGGATGAGATTGAGGCTCGTGTAAGATACCTTTGCTTTAGTTAAATAACTTTCTGTTGTATCTCCTTCATTCACCACATCTTTCCTCATCTTGTATTTCTTTTGGCTACACAGATGCTCCTTCTATCTAACATCCTCCCCAAAACTTCCTCTTAACCACACTATTTCTCTTCCCAGCCACCTAGAACCTCCTGTCTGTCCACTTCCACCTCTCCAATTCTCCTCCCATCCAATCTTCTTAGCATGCCAACCAATCATTCCTCCTCACTTTCCCGTGCTCTGCTAAACCTTTCAGCTATTTCCATTCACTCTGTTAGCCTCTTGTCGACCATTCCACTCCTCTCAGCATCCCCATTTCTCCTTTCAGCCACTCTACCAGAACAAGCATTTGCAATGCAATAGGTCTCGCAGTTACGCAAGTTTGAGCTATTGGCATTGTAAATGGCTATGCCTTTTATTTTAGTATTGGTTTTTAAAACATAAATAAAAGACATTGTCATTTACAATGGCAATAGCTTAAACTTGCGTAAATGCGAGACCTATTGCATTGCAAATGCTTGTTTACTGGGGCGACTAATTTCTGCCTAGAGACTTCAGTACTAGTGCTGTTGTCAAGACTGCCTTCCGGAGAAGCCCGCTCCCTCCTCCTTACCGGGGTCATCGGGGTTCTCTGATAACATCTCCTGGCTTCTGCTGATGCTGATTTGCGAGGAAGTATTAATTTTAAACTTCCCCAAGCCAGTATCTCCTGAACACAGGCACAGACTGCTCCCGCCCACCGGAAGCCGATCCTCGAAGCAGCGCAGCGGCTCCAGCTGAGCCGCGCTGCAGCCTCCGCCCACACTCCTCCCAGCGTTCCTGGATGTCGTCCACCACACCGGATCAAAGCAAAACCGCCGAAATATTCACAACAACTTCGGACCAACTTCAGGCCAAAAATCACGGCCCCCAGCCCCCACGCAGTCCTCACCCCACAACCATCGCGCTCAGAAAGGCACCGGTGAGTTAAAGTGTTTCGCCGCTACCGCCTGCGAGAGCTTGCGACCGGAGCTAACTAACGGCCGCCATGTTCCCCATCCAAATCTTCCTTGTCTCTACCCCTTTTGTAAACAAGCGCGCCAAAAGTAACAAGCACAGAATCGAAACGGAGGAGCGGGGGCGAGAAAAAGCAGCATATTGACACAGACACGCCGTGAGCGTGCACATCAGCTGTCCGGGCAAGTGCACATCAGAACGCGCCGTAAGCGTGCACATTTGCAGCAAAGACCAGCGTGACGGCGACCGCATTGGCTGCGAGGTACACCGATCACCCTGTGAGCTCTGGGGACACGCTGCAGGGCATCGCGTGAAGCATGGCGGAACGACGGTAAGGTGGGGGTGGGTGGGGGGTGGCAGGCGCATGGCTGACTGACACTGGAGGGGGTGCAAGGACAGCTGGGGAGTGCGTGCAATGCGGCTGGAGAGGACGGAAGGGGGACAGGAGATGTGCACATCGCGTGCCTGGACGTGCGTGTTCACATTTCCAGTCCGGCCTGCGCGTGCACATCTCCTGTCTCCCTTCCGAAGCAAGTCGACGACAATAAGTCTCGCTAGCGACAGCGCTTCGCGCTGCGTCGCTAGGTCGAGACCTAAAAACGACCTCACATCCACTAAACCACCGAATCCTCATTCAGTCACCTATTTATCCTGCTTCCCATTCATCCTTCCATCTATTCCACCCCTCCATGCATTCCCACATCTTCTTTTAATACCATGATTTCTTCTATCTTTACCAACCCCCCCGGCATCACTTTAGACATTAGAACCCTGCTTTCATCCAGTTTTCACAACCCACTCTGTTCCTAGCCTGTCCACCCTATCTTCTCCCATCCCATTCATAGTCCATCTATAACACCCTCTCAATCAATCCATCTCAAACACTCTCCACATGTATCTGCTTCTATCCAGCTATTTGACCTATCCATCTCACCCGCTGCGTTATCCAATTTTATTTCTATTTACCGGATCTCACTTTCTGTCCATGCACTGTCATTAGCCCTACCTGTTTTTTCATCTGCCTCACCTTCTTTGATGTGTCTCCCTCACCTTTTGCCAAGCCTCTCTTCCTTTGATCCCACACCGTCTTCCATACAAATCCAGTCCACGCCTTTCCATCATCCCACTTGATTTCTTCGAATTTCCTTAAACCTTTTTCCAATTTATTTGGCTTATAACCAAGGCAGTGAGAAGTCTTGCAGTCTGTGCCTGATGAATTCTCACTCTATGATACGATTTGTTTAAGATTCAATTCATCTGGTTTGAAACAATCAGATATAGGTACCTAGGTGGTAAGGTGCAAACGGATTGCAAAAAACGCTATAATTTGTCTCTACAGGGCTTTTTATTCCTGGATGATGCAATGCATCTGCCTATTTCTAGCAGTAAGAAAGATGGCGAAGTATATTGGGGTCACATATTGGAGTCACATAGTTGGTGTGGAGGACTATACAGATGTTCAGATGACTATAGGCCTCTTGACCTAGGAACAGGGTAGGGCTAGGATTACCAAGAGATAATACTGGAGGTAAAAAACGATGGGGAATTTGTTACTGTTTTGTTGTTATTGTTACTACTGACCACTCAATTTACCTGTGTGGTGTTTATCACCAGTACTTTTATGGTGTCTGTCTCCAGTACATTTACAGGAGACTGCAGTATTTTAGTTTTGATGGGAAATACAAGGTGCAACTGAAAAACACTCAGCAGCACGTGTTGCGTATAACCAGTACGCTCATGGAAACCTTGATGAAGGAGAGTTGGTCCTTTAGAACCACTTTGGAGTCCCTGGGAGCCAGAAGAGGGATGCCATAGGTTCATATAGCTAATTAACAATGACATAGGTTCTCTGTTTGTCTCGGGAGTGACCTACAGTGCGTCTCTCTTTTACAGCATCGCAATTTGAACTTCTTGGATGGATGCATGAACATCACCATGACAGTGAATGGGAAGAACTGCTACCCCACCATACTGCAGAATGAGATCACCTGCAGGATTCCAAAGGATGTGGCAATCCCCAAAGCAGGGGCAATTGTAGAGGTACCAACCTAGCAGTACAAAGACTGCATAATCTGTTCTTGCTGTTGTGAAATATCCCTTTAAGCCATTTTGAATGTGTGGCCTGAGTTGACCTACAGTGCCAAAATTACCATGGACTCTTACATTTAGGGAACTGATGTATTCTTGTGAATAACAGCAGAATATTTGTCATGGACAAAAACTTAACAAGCACTATTGTGCCATCTAGTGTTGTTATAGATCACATGCTTTGCGCTATCCTGCCATCTATTGTTGTTTTCCCAGTATTGCACCTTGTTCATATGAAATAAGTTTTTGGTTTCGAGAATGTCCCATATCCATGTGGTAAAAAACCACAATAAATCAGCAGGTGAATTCAAGTTTAGATTCGTTCTAACCACCCTCATGTTCAGAGCATAACTTTGGTGCTCAGCCTTCACCACAGCGTTACAACCAAAATGTTGAATTTTATGAGGCACACCTAAAAGAGGATGTACTGAAGAACTTCAGTGTCTTTAACAATGTGAAACGCACAGGGAATTTTCATACATGCCAACCTTTTAGAAGAGCAAAATGGGAGATTTTAAAAACATAATTGGGGGATGGTATTTCCTTCACTGACTTCTATTAAAGGAGATACAATTTCAGGTGGGAGACAGCCAAAATAAAGCTATTTTTTGCTTCAAAAATCAGGAGTCGGGTCTATTGGTATGTATGAACCTTTGTTTTGATGACCCGACATCTTGTCAACTGTGGGATCTCGATTGCTCTCCTTCCAGTTCAAAGACTCCTCGAGATCTGTGCAATGGAAAACATTCTAATTTGAGTTTATCATCAAGATCACACAAAAGTGGAAAACAAATCTGGTTAGTAATCTGTGTCTTCCTCGAGATCACGATGAAAAAAGCCACGTATTCGACGAGAAATGTTGATTTCTTTTGGCATGTTTTCGGCTTTGATGCAGATGAGGACACATATACTCCTTCTGGGCTAGTGAACCAGGATGAAAAGGCACATTTTTTTGGATGATGTGGTCCGACTAAGAGCCTGTGCTTGAACCAAAACAAACACACACAGGTATTGAGACTCCGGAGAAGGATGGAGGATTGTGCCTTTTCAAATTCGGATGTATTTATGCTGAATGATTTCCAAACGTTCTTTGGTGATTTTCAAATGCATAGTATTTATTTGTATTCTCATGCATAGGACAAAAACAAAGTAAAGAAACAGCCGACACGTGTTTCGCCCATATGGCCCATCGGCCGAGGGCTTTTTCAAGGCAGGGTTCGTGGCAGACGATCGTGTCTCTAGAAGTAAGGTGAACAGGTCTCTGCGGTCCCAGGAACAAAAACGAGACTCCACCTGCGGTTTCTAAAGGAACATCATCAAAGGAAGGAGATTTGTAACACAATCCACCGATAACAGGGTCTGAGCAAACTCACACAAAGTCTCGAGACTGGTCTGTTGAGGGTTCCTGAAGGATTAACTTGAAACAAGAGGAGGTTTTACCCCGAAAGACACCTTCACATCGAAGGAGGATGGGACTTGAAAATTCATACTTGAAGGTACACTATCAGGGTTGGATTGGGAGTCGATTGAACCTTGACATGGAAAACACCCCCAGCTTCAAAAAGCAGTCCAATCCTATTTCAGATGATTCAGCAGTGCACGTTTATTCAGATAAATCAGAGTAAAACAGATTTTCAACAGAAAATAATCTATATAGACCCGGATAATGGTCACAGAGTAGCTAGCCTCTTTGTCATCGAGTCTACTACCTTCAGGAAAGACTGCTACTAAGAGTAAAGCAAATTTCTCCAGAGTTGTTCTAATATCTCATTCCCAAACACACACAAACAACAGACTAAGATAGAAAACCTACTGTTGCAAAACTTCTGCAGCCTCAGGATATTATTCCATTCTCTCCTTCAGCACCCACACCACTGATTGACATAGATGAGGAGGAGGCTTCAGACAAGCCTCTTGAGGCTGATACCACAAGCTCTGACGGTGTATGGTACAAAAACAAAATTGAAACGCCCAATGAGGAGCCCTTAATGCAATACCTATTAGGGTCTCATCACCTGATGAAATGTCAGCATACCATGCCGATATCCAAAGGGAGCTTTACAACATGATGTTACCATGACTGTGAAAGGAGAAGAAAGCGATTTCCTCTTAGAACATTGTCCAAGTCAAGTTGTTCAGCACAGTAGTTTCTCATGCTCAAGATCGTGTTAAGAAATGTTGCTGAAAATTAAAAAAAAAAAAAATATATATATATCTATATACTGTATCTCACCCAAGGACTGGAAGAATTATGATTCTTCTCCTGAAGAACCTCTCGGAATCAGAGGCCAGGTTGGAGCAGATTCAATGGTTGTAAACATAGCAAGAAAAAAATCTGTCTACCAGGGTGGCAGTGTGTGACCACTTTGAGAAAAGGAAATCGAGCAATTGGGCACAGCAGGGAAAAGAGTGGGAAGGGGCGTGGCTATTTCATGGCACAAAACTAACTGTCAAGCTCTTTTTAGCAGGTACAACCACAGTCTTTGGGAAGAGATGGAAGAAATTACCCAACGACTTCCAGAAAAAATTCAAAGAGGGAATAGAATCTCCAATGCAGAAATCCGTAGTGTATCACTTAGGGCCCACCTTCAGAAACAGAAATCAAGCGTTTAGATGCATTAGGAAAGAGCAGCAATGGGTGCGGCAAATTCAGGGTGCATTGCTATCTGTCAAACCATTCTCAGCAGATATGACTGCTGTCAGTGGTAATGGATGGAGGAAATTATTGAATACCTACCAAAAGTACAAAAACAGAGGGGAGGAGATAGTCACAGAGGGTAAATAGTCTCCACTGAGTAAAATCAGTTAGCCACCGGATACAGCGGATACGGCAAGTTGGCAATTAAACCCAAGTATGATTTCACATCACCACGCATACTTGCCATTTACAGGCTATGCCCCTTAGTACAGGTGTATCTCTATTAGACTTACCATTTGATGGGTCGCATCTATTTGGTCCCCATGTGGATGAGACTTTAGAGGAAATAAAGTAAGACACATTTAAGGTCAATTTTTGCGATACATCAATCCAGGCCCTTCCAACACAGACAACCCACATAAAATGGCCTGCCCATAAACAGATAGTCATATCAGCAATATTTTCTACCACAAAGCCGCTTGTAATGAGTTACGCAATTTCAGCCCTAAAATGGGGCCCTCTAGTGGCAACAGCATGGGAAGAGGAAGAGGCTCCAGTGCACTTGAGCCTCTGAACAGTGATTCAGTGCAAAATTCCCTCAATCACACAACACCTTGCGTGAGACGACCGAGGGATTACCTTGAACACTAGAATGCAGTATGAACAGACAGGTGCTTGTTGTCCACAGTTTATCAAGGATAGCCTGTCATATTCATTCACTTGACAACAATCTCTAACAGTGAGAATTGTGACGAATTTGCTAAGCACAGTGGTTTCATGCATTAAGTTAGTCCTCAATGCGCTATCCTTGATGTGTTAGTTGTAGAAGTGCGCAGTGTCACTATAGGCCCAGGCATCAGGAAACTAGGAATATGTATTGTTTTTGTCACTTCAAGTAAAGCACAGATCTTTATGGTGGAACAAAGATCTCTATGATGGAGCAAAGAAATTCTGTTGCTAAGACGTCACTTTGCAAATCCCTAACTTTGCATCACACTGACAACTCTAGTTCAGGTTGCAATTTTGGGATGATGGAACCCACATGTGAAGTTGTTACACATGTGCTTGAAGTAAAGGCTGTCTTGCACTTGCAACCTTTAAAGCAGGCTTATGTGGAAAGATTGTTCTTGTTCGCGCAACCGACATAACAATCTTATACTGTTAGCAATTGTGGAGGAATGCACTCCAAGACTGTGTCCAATTCCACAGTCAAGTGTGAGATGAATCCAAAAACTTCCCAAAACCTGCTTCCAGACTTGAGGCACCCCGGACATAGATCTGTTTGCCAAGGCTAAAATAAAAAAATTGCCAAGCTTTGCATTAAAGTTTCACATCAACAGTCCCTAGGGAGTGCACTGTGGATCAACTGGTCAGAAATATTACCTTATGCTTTTCCTCCATTTCTTCTAATCCACAAAGTGGTCAGGAAAAAAAAAGACTAGAACCAATGACTGATTTTAATTTCTCCAACATGTACAGTATTTCCAGTTGTTGTCAATACAGCCTGCATCTGGAGTGTCTCTTCTGTCTCGGCCGAGACCACGACACGAAGTCGTGCCCTGACTGCCGGAAACTTCACCCGAAGGCTTTGCGAGAGCGGTCTCGAAAGCTACTGGAGGTCCGGCAGTCGGCTCCGCGCCGCACCAAGCCCCGGTCCCGGGAGAGGTCGAGGGGCCGGTCGCGGAGTCCCCGCCGGTCGTCGGAGTCCAAGTCTTCGCGCTCCTCGGGTAAGTCGAAGCACAAAAAGTCTAAGAAGCATCATCGCTCTAAGACTTCGCCTCGCCGGTCTTGTGACTCGGCTGAGGCCCCAGTCGGCACCGTCCCCGCGGCCCCGGACATGCCTGTAGAGCCGCCCCCGCATTACCCGTCCTTTCCGGGTTCGGGGGCGAATCCGGCCGAAATACAGGAATTCCTGTCGGCCATGGCCCGCCTCTTCGGGCCTTCAGGTCCCTCCAGTGCGCCTTCGGGCCCCGCGGGCCCTGATGGCGTTGCCCCGGCGCTGCCGTCGACTCCGGTCCCGGCGCCGCCTGTCCCACCAGCCTTCATCCCGGCCTCGGCTCCGGCCCCGGCCTCGATCCCGGCTCCGGTGGTACCGCAACCCCCATCGACGCCGGTTGACCTAACCACGCCTCCGCCGACGCCAATGTCCCCGGTGCCGTTCCTGACGCCGTCCGGGGCTCCGGACGGCGTCGGTCCCCGGCTCTCTCCGGCTCCGGACATGGAGCCGGACCGACGTCGCTCGACGCCGGCGCCGATGAGACCTTGGGTCCCAAATGTCCCTCCTCCTCCATATTTTGAACAAGAGGAGGACCAGGAGAGCTGGGAGGGGTCTGAGGACCCTCTCACACAACAGTGTGAGTATGATCCGGACTGGGCTGAGGAACTTGGGGATGCCAGTGGTCTAGACACCTCCCCTGACACTGGCATGCTGTCTCCTCCCGTGGCTACGGAGGAGGGAGCTAATTTTGCAACGGTGTTGCGTAGAGCAGCTGGAGCCTTACATCTCCAATTGCCTACTGTGGCCGTCAGGACTAACCTCCTGACAGAAGTGCTTCAGCCGGCGGCTTCCTCCTCGGAGACTGTGCTGCCGTTTAATGATGCACTCACTGACGTTCTTTTGGGTGCCTGGTCCAAACCCACCACAGGGGCTCCTGTGGATAGGAACGTGGCCCGACGCCATCGCCCTGCTCCGGGCGACCCCTTGTTTCTCTCCCAACATCCCACCCCCGAGAGCTTGGTTGTCCAAGCCTCTGCCTCCCAAACAGCCTTCCCTACCGCCCCTCCGGATAGGGAATCCAAATGCCTGGACCAATTTGGGAAGAAGGCTTTTTCTTCCTCCAGTGCTGGCTTGCGGTCCGTCAACACCGCTTGCCTTTGGGCCGATATACCCACTCCCTGTGGGATTCGGTGGCGGCTGTTTTGCCGCAGTGTTCTGAGGAGGTCCAGACACTGCTTACCCACGCCATTGCGGAAGGGCGAGATGCGGCTAAATACACCATATGTTGTGGCCTTGATACCGCCGACTCGCTGGGCAGATCGCTTGCAACGACGGTGGCGCTACGTCGCCACGCCTGGCTGAGAACAACTGGTTTCTCGGGTGATGTCCAGAATACACTCATGGACATGCCCTTTGATGGAGTCGGTCTTTTTGGTTCAAAGGCAGACCATGCGCTGGAGCGTTTTAAGGACTCACGGGCTACTGCTAAGTCCCTGGGCCTTTCTGTTGTACGCCCTCCGCTCACCTCTGCTTTTCGCCCCTTTCGTGGCCACGGAAGGGGCGCCCTGTGACGTCAGCTGCCCAGCCACCGGCCCGCGCAGCAAGCGTCTTCGCGTGGCCGAGGACGTGGATACCGCCGTGGCGGTTCGGGCAACCAGGGTGCGGGTCAGGCCACCACCTCCAACCCGTCCGCGGCCTCCAAGCCCTCCTAGTCCCTCCTTTCCGGTGCACAGCACGCCAGTAGGGGGCAGGGTCCGCCATCACCTTCACCACTGGCGTCCCATCACCTCGGACAGGTGGGTCTTGGACATTGTCCGAAGGGGCTACTCCCTCCCCTTCGAGACCACCCCCCAGCCATGCCACCTCAATTCCACCGCATGTCAGGGGATCACTTGGTACTTCTGCAGAAGGAAGTCACGGCCCTCTTGGCCAAGAGGGCCATCGAGCATGTTCCGACCCCAGAAGTAGGACGTGGTTGCTACTCCCACTACTTCCTGGTGCCCAAAAAGGACAAGGAGGACATGCGTCCTATCTTGGACCTCCGGAACGTCAATCGCTTCCTCCGGAAGGAGAAGTTCAAGATGCTCACCCTAGCTCAGGTCTTGACTGCCCTCGACCCTGGAGACTGGTTGGTAGCGTTGGACTTGCAGGACGCTTATTTTCACATCCCCGTCCTGCCGGCCCACCGGCGTTACCTGCGGTTCACGGTAGGCCTCGAGCATTTTCAGTTCACCGTGCTCCCCTTTGGCCTTACAAGTGCCCCTCGGGTGTTCACGAAAGTGATGGCGGTGGTCGCAGCTCATCTGCGCCGGGCAGGGGTTCCAGTCTTCCCCTACCTCGACGACTGGCTGCTGAAGGCGGGCTCGTCCCAGGCAGTCGTCTCCCACCTCCAGACTACGGCCGAACTCCTGCACTCGCTGGGGTTCTCCATCAATGTGCCGAAGTCGCATCTGATTCCTTCTCCACAGCTCCTTTCATCGGAGCAGTTCTGGACACGACGCAGTTTCGGGCCTATCCTCCCGAACGGCGAGTCCGGGATATTCAGGCTATGATTCCGATCTTTCAGCCTTTATCCTGGGTTTCGGTACGGATGACCCTGAGGCTGCTGGGCCTCATGGCCTCCTGCATCCTGCTGGTCAATCATGCCAGATGGCATATGCGGGCTCTGCAGTGTGACCTGAAGTTCCAGTGGGCGCAGCACCAGGGCAACCTGTCCGATCACGTCCAGATCTCGGAGGGGACTGCAAAACAGTTGCAGTGGTGGCTCTCGAACCGGCAATGGGTCATGGGCAGATCCCTCTCCCTTCCCCAGCCAGAGCACACAGTTGTGACGGACGCGTCCCTTCTGGGATGGGGCGGTCACATGGGAGAGGCGGAGATCAGAGGCCTCTGGTCTCCGGCGGAGTCCCGGCTCCATATCAACCTTCTGGAGCTCCGGGCGATCCGACTTGCACTCAAGGCATTCCTTCCCTCTGTCAAAGGGAAGGTAGTGCAGGTGTTCACAGACAACACCACCGCCATGTGGTATTGCAACAAACAAGGCGGGGTGGGGTCGTGGACCCTTTGTCAGGAGGCTCTGCGCCTCTGGACATGGCTGGAACATCAGGGCATGTTCCTGATGGTTCAACACCTGGCAGGTTCCCTGAACGCCAGGGCGGACGAACTCAGCCGCAGGTGCATGATGGATCACGAATGGCGTCTTCACTCGGAAGTGGCGCAAGGACTCTTTCTACAGTGGGGAGAGCCTTGGTTAGATCTATTCGCCACCGAAGAGAACGCGCAATGTCATCAGTTCAGCGCGTTGGAATTTCCAAGGCGGCACTCGCTCGGGCGACGCTTTCGTCGCGAGTGGAGTTGCGGTCTGTTGTACGCCTTTCCGCCTATACCACTTCTACCCAGAGTGTTGAAGAAGATTCGGCACGACCGGGCCCAAGTCATTCTTGTGGCTCCGGACTGGGCTCGAAGAGTTTGGTATCCCGAGCTACTCCGTATGAGCGTAGATCCCCCGATCCGTCTGCCTCTTCGGGAGGATCTTCTGTCGCAGCAGCAGGGGACGGTCCTCCACCCGAACCTGTCCAACCTCCATCTGCTTGCGTGGAGATTGAGCGGCGGCAGTTGATTCCTTTCGACTTGCCTCCCGAAGTTTGTGATGTGATTCTGGCAGCCAGGCGTCCCTCCACTAAGGTGGTATACGCCTGCAGGTGGAACAAGTTTGTGGCATGGTGCACAGCAAAGGCTGTGAATCCCCTTTCTGCCCCTCTTTCTGAGGTTCTTCTGTTCCTTCTTTCCCTGGCCCAACAGGGTTCTGCCCTGGGTACCATCAAGGGCTATCTTTGTGCCATCTCAGCCTTCCTCAGGCTTCCCGATCAGCCCTCCCTTTTCAAGTCCCCTGTTGTTAACAGGTTTCTAAAAGGCATTACACACCTCTTCCCTCCTGTTCCGTTTGTAATGCCTCAGTGGGACTTGAACTTGGTTCTTACCTTTCTTATGTGCGCTCCCTTTGAGCCTCTACATAACTGTCCTCTTCGTCTTCTCACTCTGAAGACAGCCTTTCTGGTGGCCATCACCTCCGCTCGGCGGGTGAGTGAGCTCCAGGCTCTTTCATGCAAACCTCCCTTTCTGTCTGTCCATCCAGACAAGGTTGTTCTTAGGACGCGTCCGTCCTTCTTGCCAAAGGTGGTTACTGCCTTCCACATTGGGCAGACCATCACTTTGCCCACCTTCTTTCCGCCTCCGCATCCTTCCAGAGAGGAAGAGAGGCTCCACCGTCTGGACCCAAAACGTGCGCTTTCTTTTTATATCAACCGCACACAACACTTCCGGGTGGATGACCAGCTCTTTGTTGGCTACGTGGGCGCCAAAAAGGTCGGGCGGTGCACAAGAGAACCATCTCCCGCTGGGTAACCTTGTGTATCAAAGCCTGCTATTCTTTGGCTAAGAAGGAGCCTCCTGTTGGGCTGCGTGCCCATTCCACCAGGGCAACGGCTGCTACCACGGCTTTAGGCCGCGGTGTTCCGCTGCAGGATATCTGTCAGGCAGCTACGTGGGCCTTGCTGCACACGTTTACCAAGCATTACTGCCTTGACAGTCCGGTCCGGAGGGACGGCTTCTTTGGCCGTTCTGTCCTCCGGGACTTCCTTGTCTGATCTTTGTTCGCAGACCCACCACCGGGGTTGGTATTGCTGGGGTATCTATTCTAAGGTAAGGAATCTGTCACTAACGTCTCTTTCAGATGCACAAGTTACTAACTTGTGTAACGATATATCTGTAAGAGACAGTAGTTAGTGACAGATTCCTTACCGCCCCACCCATCCTCCCCGTTCTGCGAACTGATTTCTAGGGTTAAGGACATCCCTTTCAGGGCCCTAGTATTTTTCAGACACCTATGTCAGCTTCTTGCATGGCTCTGCGTTCCTGGCGCGGAAAGTCGTGTACAGAACTGACGTCAGCGCGCAGGGGCGGCGTCTAAGTACTGCCCGCGACGTCATCCCGGCGATCACGACGCCGACGACGGACGCAGAGCCGCACGACGCCGCCTACCGACGCGCAAGGGTACTGCTACGCAAAAACTTTTCCGGATCCAGCCTGACGCCTGGGGATAATCTAAGGTAAGGAATCTGTCACTACCTACTGTCTCTTACAGATATATCGTTACACAAGTTAGTAACTTGTGCATTGGCCTCAAACTCTGTTGAGCAGAATATTCTACACAATTTGCATTTAATTCCACCTGAGTCTTCCATATCTATGATACAAATATTCTACACGCTATGCCTATCTCCGCTTCAGTCTCACTCTATCATACGAGATATTCTTCACGTACAGCTCTGCCCGAGTCTCCATCTGAATCACAAAGGATAGTCCGCACATGTACCACTTATCTATGCGTCTATCTCTATCATAAGCGATACTCTGGACGCACACATGCAGACTCACACTCTAGCCCATTCTGCTGGGCGCGGCCATCTCTATTACCCAGGATACTCTGCGTAGTGGACCTATCTCTGCCTGAACCTCAGTGAGATCAAAAGGCAAGCTGTGAATACATTAACCCATCACTGATTTGTTTGCTATTTGTTCCCTAATTGAAGTATGTGGTTTTGACAGTCTATATGCAATTGCATAGTATACTATACCCTACGAAGGGTTTCCATGTCCTGCAGTCATTATACCAATACCTGTAACAGGTAAGTATTCTAGTCTTCCAAAGGGTATGCACTTACAGGTGGCACACATTTCAAGAGGGAGGTTATTACAGACGATTGAAACTTGGGGAAAAAAACAACTATTTCCAATTGAAGTGTATACAAAAGCTTGAGTTGAATGAAGGCACGTGCCACTTGTGCAGGTACAAAGAGGGAAACACTGTATTTTGGATACTGATACAAGATAAGGGTCAGTGTCTGCTAGGCATTTCATTAAAATATCAAGTCATTTTAAACACAGTAACTTAGTTTGCCATCCGTAGTGCAGCCTGTGAATGCAGGATGTGATCCCGTATTTATTAAACCATGCACTAGATCAACTGTTTATTTTGCACCACTGTACGTTCGCAGGCCCGAAATAAACTGAGTTAATGCCATGCTACCAAGAGTTAATTGTTGTCCCGCTAGCGGGAAACTGCATCACATTTTCTAGTGCAACAAAAAAATATACCAAACACTGTATTAAAGCTACAATCTGAAGTAAACCTAAAGATAGTTTAACTTTGTCAACAAAGCGAAATTCTAAATAGAGGTCCCCAGTTTTTGTTACCGATAATGACCTCAAACCTAAGTTACTGGCAACGCCAGTAAAATACCTGTCGTGTGAAATCAATTTAGGCTGCATGCAAACATACAACAGAGAACAGCCTCATATACGCTAATGAAAACATGTAGGTCGAATGTCTGCTGTTATGAATGGTTTACGTGTGTGTTTAAATCCTGTGGTTGGGGTGATTGTGCCATTCCAACTTCAAGGGGAAACAAGCATTGGCATAGCCAATAGGTCTCGCTTTTAGGACCCTCTAAGTGTTTAGCCAGAGGATTGGCTTTGCTAATGTTTTTAAGGTATATTGTATGGCAGAATGGGTGCTGTGCAGCATGTTGAAAAGTTATAATAATTTTCCTTCTGCTTTGTCTTTATTTTTTACTTTGTAGAAGGGCAAAATGCAGTTAATCGCTGTGAAGTTAGCCAATAGTTGAAGTGGGCTGACCCATTGACCATGCTTTAATCTGCAGTGGCATACCGAAATGTGAATGACACAATAACAGGTGACTGGTTGAAGAGAGCTGGCTGAATGCACCCCTAAGTATATTGAACATGTGACAGCTGCTCAAAGCCAGACTTTAACAGGCACCATACATGCAAGCGCTATCATTCCCTCCAAAGCAGCAGGGCGGGTTTGGTTGGTAGAGAAGAAAATGACAGTTTGCCAAATAAAGAGATGACCTCCATACAGCACAATGGAGGAAGGTAGGAGCAATGTGTAACAAAAACATCAGAAACGTTGTCCTGCCTTCTTTTGTTGCTCTTAAATTCTTTGTGGCCGACAGAAACACAGGCATCTTGTGCGCGCGGGTAGAAATAGAAACAAATCAACCAAAATATTAAAAGTCCACAGACATAACAATCGAAGGAAAAGACAAGGGGGATATAACTACCTCCAGGATAACAAGAATCCCACACAATAAGGTTCAGAATGAATCGAACGAAAATGGATAAGGCAGTCCAAGAAGTCCCACAGGGTACACGTCTTTGATTCACCACATCTGCACAGGAAAATGAGGAGAAGACTATAGAAATATGTACGGCATGCAGCCAAGAAGATAAAAAGGGGGATCACAGAAAATATAACCAAAAAACCAATAAAACTTCAAAGAGGAGAAGTTAGACCAGAAGAAACACCCGGCAGGAGCGAATGGGAAAATGAAACCACCCATGGCTAGATAGCCTATACAATAAAACAAATATGACATCGCATCACATGCCGATTTAAGAGTGAGACGTGAGGACAGCAGTGATCTAAGGCCAGTAGTCCCCCGCAAAATAAGGGGAACAGTTTACTGACGAGGGACCTAAGTCAAAGAAAAAATTATAAAATCGGGTCTCTGACTCACCTAGTAAGTGGATAATAACAGATACTGTCAATACATGATCGGCTCCAGCCAAGGAGGTTTGTCCAAAGCTTAAGTCCGGCTGGGGCTATCGGAAAAGGTCAGCTCACGAAGCAGCAGCAGTCCGGGGAGGGCGGAGGACTAAATCAAGTTCCCAATCCTGTTACATGACCGGAAAACACGAGCGCCTAGAGAAATCTGGCTCGCTGCTTCTAGACTCCAGACAATGAGTGCGTGTTAAGGGGCCATGTTGGGAGAAGAGAAAACCGAGTTGATCGGTGCAAATGCAGAAGGCATGACTAACTCAAAAATAGAAATGAGAATGAGAATAATGTAAGGAAAATAAAGGAGAACCCCAAAAATAAGCATTGCTGGCAACGGGATGTGTTTTTACAGAACGAGTTACTACTCTGGGGAGTTGAGTGGTTTTATTACAGCATAACACAATTATAAAAGTAAATCATGGTTGCAAATGTCATTTGTTCCTGGAGTGTATGTATAGCAGCATATAAAAATGAAACCGACGCGGCCGCGAGAAAAAATAAAAGTGAGCGGGAAGTGATCGCAGGGACTCGCTCTGTGGTGGGGGAGGGGCAGAGCAAGGCGCTTGGGAGAGCGCTGTGCTTTATGAGCCATGACGGCCAGACGGAGGAAAGACAGATGGCGGCTGCGCGCGTGCACGCGCTCGTGAACGCAAGCTTGAGGCCAGGAAAAGCTTCTGGTAGCACTTTAAAAATCCACTAACTAAATGTCTCGCAGAGCAGCGCATGCGCTGGCTCAGGCAAGACCTAAAAAGCAACCTGAGGCCTTGAAATTAAAATATTTCAGTACTCTTCTTTTTTCTCCACTCCACATAAGCAATTACATCCTGCTCCCCCGTTCCCTGCCACTCTCTCGCCTTTACTCACGGAAGTGAATATGCTTCTCTGGAGTTCTACATGGCTTTTTCCTGTCGGATGGCATGTAGCGGGTGCGAGTTGTACACTGCTGCACATGGAACCTGCAGTCAGCGCTATCAGAAAGCATGATAGAGCAGGAGGCTGGTGTTTTTGTTCACCCTTGACCCATCGTGCATTCTCATAGGGCTTGGGGCGACGTTACTGAAAACACGTCAGCGCCCCAGCAGGCTTCTATCCCGTGCATTGCAGCGCCGCAGAGTGTGCACAGCACATCTATGAATTGTGGATGCCTGAGGAGAGCGGAACTGAAAAGTAACCCTCAGTCATTCGTGCAATCCATGTGCCCCTTTGCATCCCTCTCACCTGTGCTGCTGACATGCGCACTTTGTGCTGTCACCAATACATTCCTCAGAAGTGCCCTAGTGCCCCCTATGCAGCAGCCACCACTGCTCAATAGTGTCTTAACCAGACTTGTGATCCGATAATTTAAACCATTGCATTCATGCTTATTACAAGCGTTAACATGGAAAGTTGCCTTTTAAGATGCAAAAACATCTCTGCAAACTGTAAGTGAACTAGAAGCACTGACTGCAGAAGAGCCTTTCTTTCAAGTTCATGAGTGCAAGGTAGTCTTATATACAGATAAACAATTTCTACTAATGGTAGTGTCCCCTACCATCTTTATCCAACAGTTGAACTTCACTCTTTCTTTCCTAACTCTGCATGTAGGGCAGAAAGGGCACTGCATTAACGAGTTGTCAAAAGGGCTCTCACGTTCTACATTGACAAATCTAGACCTTTCTGCACAACAAAACAACTTTTTGTTTCCTTTCCACTACCTTACCTTGAGCAACCTTTTTCCGAGTTAGATGGATAGTTAAATGTAGGGGTGGGCGGAACTCGCGAAATTTCACTCTGCAGAGTTCTGCGAAGTTACATAACAACTCAGCAAGATTCTTCGGAGTTCCGTGAGTGGGCGGAATTGGCATGTTTCGCTGATTTTTAGCACCCTGAACCTTGTTCTGTGCTGTAAAATCAGCACGAACAGCACCATACGGTGTGCCAGATGGCGCTACTTTTTTGCTGCTACTAGAGTAGATTTTCTATTCGAGCGTCCTCTTTCTCACTGAAAACGGTTGCGACTGTTTGCGACTGCCCACGATTGCCCGCATTGAGAAAATCTATCCTTTCCCATTCTAGTGCCCCAAAATTGCTCTTGGGGGCCCTAGTTCATGAGCTTGCCAACTTAACATTGGCGAGCTGCGCACAAGAAAAAACTCCGCCATGTGGTGGTTGTTGGAATTTTGCTGGAACTCAGCATTACAAGTGTGATGTGGAGTGGGCAAAACTCTGTGAATTCTGCCAGCGGAACAGAATTTATAGCCCACCCCTACAACCATTCAAATGCTTTGAGTGTGCACATAAGCAAATTACAGCCACAGCTCACTCTGTTCCTACAAAGAGCAATATGTGGCCTTTCTTGGAAATATTCCATTCTGGGATGTATGTATAGCTGCAACCTGGACATCCATATACACATATATAAGCATTAAAACTTTGATTAAAATTTTTTTTTAAAAAGGAAGCCCAATGGGATACAACTGTTCTAAACATTGTGTTCGAGGCATGTGTGCTATAGATACACATGCTTTGCATACTCCTGCCATCTAGTGTTGGATCCGGATGTTTGCAAGTTGTTTTTGTTCGAAGAAGTCTTTCCAGTCACGAGGTAAGGTGACTCCTCCTTTTGGTGATAGTGCTCATGGGTATCGACTTCATTGTTAGATTGTTTTTTTCCGCCATCGGGTTCGGACGTGTATTGCGCTCTGGTTCGAAAACCGTTCTTCGGGTTCCCCTCTACCTTCGAAGGTATTGTTTCCGTACGCGTTTCCCTGTTCTCCACGTATTGAATCGCTCGAAAACTCTCCATTTTTGATAGAAAACCTCGTGGGCAGCCGTCGGGCCTAGCCGTGTGGGTCCAGCCTTCTGCCGATGGAACAGACTCCATTCCAATTCTGTCATCTGTGCCACGACAAATATCCTCGCACCAACCTACATCAAGTTTGTAACATGTGCCTCTGTCCTGAGCACAAGGAGGAAGACTGCGACGATTGTAAGTCGTTTCGGTCAAAGAAGACTCTGCGTGATCGTCGGGCACGACGACGTGAGATGCAACGCCAAAGCATCCAACACACTCCGGATATCTTCGGGGAAGAATCCGACCAAGGAGAGATCAAAGCGTCCGCCGCAGAAGAAGAGGCCCTCTCCGTTCGCGAGTCCGATTCCGAGCTCGAGATCGATCTTGAGTCCAAAGATGTGCCTCCGGGACAGGGTGCCGTGAGTACTGAAGACCCCTTTCCCCCCAAATCCTCTTCCAAAACTCATAAGGCTACGGCACCACCTCTGCCTTCTGGCCAAGGTCGGCTCCGAGACAATGTTTCCGACACCCCGCCTCTCGACTCGGCACCGAAACAAACCGTCAAGCCTTCCGGCTCGGGACAAAGTTGGCCGAAATTACATTTGGATCCGAAAACATAAGGCACCAAGGACAAATCTGGTTTGGAGCTGAAACCCTCATGTAGGAAAGTAGGATCTGCTTCTTATGGTTACCCCCACTTTTTGCTTGATATGATGCTGTGTTTGACTAGTCTGACTGGGATCCTGCTAATCAGGACCCCAGTCTATCTGCTTTTTCCCTAAACTGTTGTGCTATGTACTTAGGTACACTCCAGATTGGATACTGGGGTACCCTTGTTAGTCCCTAATATATGGTACCCATGTACCCAGGGCATAGGTATCCCAGAGATCTCCCATGGGCTGCAGCATGTATTATGCCACCCATGAGAGACCATTCAAAATGGAACTACAGGCCTGCCATTGCAGCCTGTGTAAGTTGGTGCATGCACCACCTACTAAAGATATAGGTTTACTATATCTAAGGGTCACTGCACTTAAAACCTTTAAGTCACCCCTACAGCAGGCCTTTACAATCCTGAGGGCAGGGTGCTTGGTTCTAAGTGAGAGGGTGCCCCTGCATGAGCAGGACACCCCTGCAGCCCACAGAGTCCATTCTTCCGGGTTGTCAGTGAAGCAGCCATATACTATATAGAGGGGCATCGCGTGACCGCACGATGACCATCTCGAAAACGGCTGCAACGAATCCTATCATGTTTGGTATCAAACATGTTGGAATAATACCCTCACACTGTAAACAGTGTGGGAGGTATAATTCCAAGTACTGGAAGAGCCCTCCTTTAGGCTCCTAGTGTTCCCGGTACCAGCCTTCTAGTCCCGGACAGCACACAATGGTTGCTGCTGACCAGAGACACATTTCTGCCCTCCTACTGCTGAGCCAAGCTCGAGCAAGGGAAGGCAGAACAATAGGCATCCTGTCACAGGGAGGTGTGACCACCTCCCAGACGGGATTTAGTGAATTAAGGCTGGGTAGGTGCGCTTGCCAGGTCCTGAAAGTCTGCATGAGGGGCACATTTGGTGTCCCTGTACATAGTCCAGTTCAAACCAAACACGGGAGCCGTTGGCTCCCACTCTGGTGCGAAACTGGACAAAGGACATGGGAGTAACCTCCCCCCTGTCCAGACCCTCCCCTGGGAGGGTCGCCTGAATCTTCCCAACCCTTTCCCTAAGGTACCCAAGGGCTTACCTGGGTGTAGGTCCCTAGATTCGTCGTGGGATAAGATTCAGAACTGAAACCACTGCCCTTAGACCGTCTGGGCACTCTGGACTTCGCTGGACTTCGTTTGGGCCTGACTTCGTCTCCCTCTCAGTCTGCTGCATCTTCTGTGCCTATGCACCGTAGCACCGAACAGGATCCGTGTAGGACCTGTGGAGCATCCAAGACACCTGAAGATAATCTCCCTTGGAGTGAAGGAGTCACTCCGCTGCATTCGCAGGAACCGCAACACTGCTGACCGGTCTGCTGATCCCGAGCTCCTACGGACTCCGAAAGGCTCAGCAACACACGAGGTGGGTTACTACGTCCCTCGAGGTCCGAGCTGCCCTATCACCGAGTTTGAGGTCAGAATACCTCGTGGGGGCTGCAATACCCGAACCCCTGTGCACCGCGCACTTTTGCAAGTACATGTGCTTGTTGGCAATCCTGCGACAAGTGCATTGGGCTCCAAGTAGGCACAACCTCTGGCAACTCTTCCTACAAAGATCTTCAACCACCTCGCACCGTGTGCTCCGTGACCTGTTTTGTAAAGCTGCCCGAGGTCCTCTCTCGACTCCTGTGCCTCCGGCCTGTGGGTCCAATTGATGGTCATCTTTAATTTCCTTGGGCTCCCCTGATTGCTCGGGCCTGCCCTGACTCCCATGCTTGTGGTGAGTCTCATGGACCTTGCTGGTCCGAACCGTACACTTCCTCGACTTCCTGCATGGGTTGCTTTTGCCAAGGCTTGCTGGTGCTCCCGTCGGACTCGACATCCTTTGTGGGACAGCTCGCATCCGGCTCCTGGTCGTCCTCAACGTCGCCTGGTCCCCGCAGCTGCAGAGTCAAGGTCACCGTCAACTATCCTGAAGCACCCGACATCAGTGGGCATTCGTCTACCGAGCCCCTAGTCACTGTCAAGTGACCCAGACTCTGTCCCCTCTGCTTTCAGGTACTCTTCGACAAGAATCCATGTTTGGATTCCAATGGACACTTTCTCCTCTTCCAGCAGCAGCTCTTCTTCGAAGTCCTCCATTGGGTTCGACGGCGGTTTCCGACGCCACTTCACACCTATGCACCTGGCTTCCCTGGGTTAGGTAACTTGAGTACTTCGGTATCCACGGGTGGGGTGGCTCTCCAACCTTCTGTCTTCCACGGGGTTTCTTCGAAGTCCACTGGGAAGGATCCTTAATCTTTAAAAATCCAACCGCGACTTGCACATAGACTTGTATGGAGCACACAGTCGTGTTCCCACACTTGCACACGCACTCTGTGGGGTCCCTATCTACTCACATTGGGTGGTTCCTTGGGGTCCTAGCAATTCTACGTCCTCTCGACATTGTCCTGACTCGAGTCGTGGTTCTTATACCACTTTTTTAGTATATGGTTTGGTCCACCCCTGGGGCACACTGTGTATGAGTGCTATTTACTGTGATTTCTTTGCTAAGGTATTGTGTGCTTTGTGTCTATCTCCGTGTAGGAGATACTGTAACATACTAGATAGTGTTATTTAATAAATACATATTTTTATAAATACTTTGTGTGGTTCTTTTTCATTTAATCTATACTATAAGATTACATTCTGGTAAAACAAGTTGCTTTACACTCCTTCAAGACTAAGCCTGAAAGCTGTTCTCCACAGCTACCACTTGGATAGCTTTCTAAGGTTGTCTGAGACCTCTTAAATCACCATAAGGGTTGTCTGGACTGGTGCAAGGAGCCCACCTACATTAGTGGACATCATATACCAGGCCATTTCTCACACCTCCGCTTCGAAACACAAACATTCTTGGGAGCCGAAAACCTCCGCTTCGAAACACATACACGCTGCGGAGCCAAAACAGTCCACTGCCAAAGACAAGCCGATTTCGAAGCCGAAATCTAAGGACAGTGTTCCTAAGCTCCCAGAACCAATTTTAGACGTTTTTAAGGCCAAATTGGATCCCAAACAGAATTTTTTTTAATATTAATACTGATACTGGACATATTGTGGCTAAAACTTCAGCAAAACACAAGCTTCCTGCAGAGGATACTGCTGATAAGATTCCCTTAAAGAGCAAGAAGGGCATGGCTACCAGCCCTGTTTATCCTGCCCCATAACCCTCTCCACCATCTTCTCAATCAATCAATCAATCAATCAATCAATCACAGAATTTGTAGAGCGCACTACTTACCCGCGAGGGTCTCAAGGCGCTGGGGAGAAAAAAGGGGGGGGGTGCTGCTACTGGTCGAACAGCCAGGTCTTGAGTAGCCTCCTGAAGGTCAGCAGGTCTTGGGTCTGTCGTAGGCTTAGTGGAAGGGTGTTCCAGGTCTTGGCGGCGAGGTGTGAGAAGGATCTGCCGCCGGTGGTTGTTCTTCGAATGCGAGGGACGGTGGCGAGGGAGAGGTCGGCAGAGCGTAGCTGGCGGTTGGGGACGTAGAAGAAGAGTCGTCTGTTGAGGTAGGCTGGGCCAGTCTTGTGGAGTGCCTTGTGTGCGTGGATGAGGAGTTTGAAGGAGATTCTCCTGTCGACGGGGAGCCAGTGCAGGTTCCTCAGGTGGGGGGTGATGTGGCTGTGGCGTGGTACGTCGAGGATCAGGCGTGCGGAGGCGTTTTGTGTGCGTTGCAGTCGCTTGATGAGCTTGGCCGGGGCTCCCGCGTAGAGGGCGTTCCCATAGTCAAGTCTGCTACTGACGAGGGCCTGGGTGACTGTTCTTCTTGTATCTGTCGGGATCCACCTGTAGATCTTGCGAAGCATGCGGAGGGTGTTGAAGCAGGAGGAGGAGACTGCGTTGACTTGCTTGGCCATGGAGAGCGTTGAGTCGAGGATGACTCCCAGGTTGCGTGCGTGGTCGGTGGGTGTCGGGGCTGCTCCCAGTGTCGTTGGCCACCAGGAGTCGTCCCAGGCTGAGGGGTTGGAGCCGAGGATGAGGACCTCTGTCTTGTCCGTGTTCAGCTTTAGTCGGCTGATCTTCATCCAATCGGCGACGGCCTTCATTCCTTCATGGAGGTTGGATTTGGCGGCGAGGGGGTCCTTGGTGAGGGAGAGGATCAGTTGAGTGTCGTCGGCGTAGGAGATTATGTTGAGGTCATGCTGTCTGGCGATGCGTGCGATTGTTCTCCACGATTAATAATTGAAGATCACTTACACATAACACCTCAGGGATCTCCACATACAGATCCAGTTGTGGATCATGGTGATGATACTCATTTACCTGCAGACTCATGGAATGATTACACCATTGACCCTCCAGCAGACAATGAGCCAGACCTTCATCCTGCAAAGACATCACCCCCAGATGATAATATGGCTTATCAACAGCTCATTGCTAGAGTAGCAGAGTATCATGGGGTGCTATTACATAAAGAAACATTAGAAGAGGATTTTTTATTTGAAACACTTGCGTCCACACACAGGTCAAGTCAAACACTCCCTATGCTTAAAGGCATGATGAGGCATGCAGATGATATCTTTAAAGACCCTGTCCGAGCACGTATTTTAACTCCAAGAGTAGATAAAAAATATAAACCCTCACCATCCGATCCTGTGTTTATCAAGGGACAATTACCCCTTGACTCCTAGTAGTGTCCAATGCTCTCAAAAGAGCTAACTGGCAAACCTCTGGGGATGCACCTCCCCCAGATAAAGAATCAAATCTTATAGATGCCTCTGGAAAACAAGTGTCTGTTCAAGCTGCTAACCACTGGTGCATCGTAAACACACAGGGCCTACTAGCTAGGTATGACAAGGCACACTGGGATGGGATGGAGCAACTGCGCCAATATCTCCCAGACGAACACAAAACTAAGGCACAACAGTTAGTTGAAGAAGCGAAACTCATCACTAACTCCTCAATTAGATGTGCTTTAGATGCAGCTGACACCGCACCTAGGGAGATCAATACCAGCATTCTCCTTAGAAGGCATGCATGGCTTAGGATCTCGGGATTTAAGCCTGAAGTTCAACAGTTCATTTTGAACACACCCTTTGACAAGTAACACCTGTTTGGTCCTGTAGGCGACCAATCCTTAGAAAAGATGAAAAAGGACACAGAAGTGGCAAAATCCATGGGAGCGCTCTAATCACCATCCAAAAGAGGCTCCTTTCGCCGCTCATTTTACAGAGCAGGGTCCAAAACAATATCCTCAGACCCAAAGTTTTCCTCTTACAAAGGCAACACCCAATCTTTTCCCTCTAGAGGTTTCTATAGAGGGGGATATAGAGGAAACAATTCCAAAGGTAGGGGTAAAGGCGCCACACCATGTAACACCCCTTCCTCTAATAAACAGTGACTTGCCCACACTTCCCCCGATCACTTAACACCTGTTCAACAGTTTCTCCCCATTTGGCAATCTATAACAACTGACAAATGGGTGCTCGACCTTATCCAACATGGTTATTGCCTGGAGCTCACCTCCAATCCACCAAACATTCCACCTCGCGTTCACAAACTGTCGTCAGACCATTTGCAGTTACTCAAACAAGAGGTGCAATCTC
Source organism: Calotriton arnoldi (assembly GCA_963921515.1). Taxonomy (NCBI): domain Eukaryota; kingdom Metazoa; phylum Chordata; class Amphibia; order Caudata; family Salamandridae; genus Calotriton; species Calotriton arnoldi. The sequence goes on along the minus strand of CAWUFW010003429.1, from coordinate 508,420 downwards.
TCTTACAAAAGAGAGCCATAGAACCAGTTCAGTTTCAGTACCAGGGTTCAGGGGTTTACTTTCTTTATTTTCTAATTCCCAAAAAGGATGGTTCCTTAAGACCAATTTTGGATCTCAGAGGGTTAAACCAGTACATACTGTCAGAACATTTCCATATGGTAACGCTTCAACAGGTTCTTCCTCTTCTACAGCAAGGCGCTTTTTGTCCACACTGGACTTAAAAGACGCATATTTTCACATTCCCATTCAACCAGCTCATTGCAAATATCTCAGATTTGTGATAGCAGGCAAACATGATCAGTTCAAAGTACTTCCATTCGGAGTAACTACTGCTCCCAGGGTATTTACAAAATGCCTAGCAGTGGTAGCAGCTCATCTCAGAAGACAACAAATTCATGTCTTCCAGTACCTAGATGACTGGCTCATCAAAGCCAGCACACACCAAAAATGTTTACAAAACACTCAGACCACGCTACACCTACTCCACCATTTGGGTGTCACGGTCAACATTCAAAAGTCTCACCTACAATCTTCACAGATACAATCTTATGTAGGAGCCACTCTCAACACTCACACGGCTCTATCCTTCCCCAATGCAGCCAGAATTTCTAATATCCAAACTCTATTGCTGCAGTTCCAACCAACCAAACCTTGTCAGCCAGGACTTTCATGCGGCTACTGGGAATGATGGCGTCATGCATTGCAATAGTACTTCATGCAAGACTACACATGCGTCCATTACAAGAATGCTTAGCACGTCAGCGGAATCAGTCACAGGGTCAATTTACAGATCTAGTGTTGGTGGACAGCTGCACCCATCGCTCTCTGCAGTGGTGAAGCCCACAGCATTTATCAAAAGGGCGGCCTTTCATCGACCCCGTTTCACAAGTCGTGCTAACAGCAGACGCATCTCTCACGGGTTGGGGTGCACATCTCCATCATTACACAATTCAAGGTCTCTGGGACGACAAACACAAACGTCTCCACATCAACTATCTGGAGCTTTTAGCAGTGTTTCTAGCGCTGAAAGCTTTTCAGTCTCATCTCACATGCAAAGTTGTCCTAGTCCGCACAGACAACATGACAGCAATGTACTATGTACAAAAACAAAGGGGGGGCACACGCTCTCCAACTGTCACGCCTCTCTCAGACAATTTGGAAATGGGCAATCCATCACAAGATTCACCTTCCTGCAGAACACCTTCCGGGATTGAACAATCAAATTGCTGACCTTCTCAGCAGAAGGAGACAGCAAATACATGAGTGGGAACTTCATCCCCAAGTTCTCCTTCCATACTTTCAACAGTGGAGATACCCACAAATAGATCTATTTGCCACAGTAGACAACGCACAATGCCCAAACTTCGCCTCCAGGTTCCCACATCCTCTCTCCAAAGGCAATGCCCTATGGATGAATTGGTCAGGGATATTTGCCTACGCTTTTCCGCCTCTCCCACTCCTTCCGTTTCTGGTTCGGAAACTCAGGCAAACAACACTCACACTGATTTTGGAAGCTCCCACATGGGCCCGTCAATCGTGGTACACCACCCTATTAGAGCTCTCAGCAGTTCCACATCAAAAGCTACATCTCACCTCCAGTCTCCTCACTCAGAACCATGGAGAAATCAAGCATCCAAATCCCAAGGAGCTTAACTTAGTGATTTGGCTCCTGAAGTCATAGAGTTTGGATATTTAAATTTGCCACCAGACAGTATGACTATTCTGAAAGAAGCTAGAAAGCCTACTACCAGAGCTTGCTATGCAGCAAAATGGAAACGATTTGTTGTTTACTGCAATAACAACAAAATTCTACCTCTAGATGCTTCTGTTCAGAACATTGTCTGGTACCTTCTAAACCTACAGCAGTGTGCGCTAGCTTACACATATATTCGGTTGCGGGAAACAGCGTTTACAACGCTGTTTCCACAACGCATAGCTTTACAACGCGGTCCTTACAATGACCGCATTGTTACCACGCGTGCTATTACATCGCAAGTCGTATCAACGACTTGCTGTAGGGGGCGTGCAACACCAGGGAATGTGTTGGTTTTTAAATCCAACACCTTCCCTGCTGTTGCACAAACTGGAGCACGAATAGTAATTAATACTATTCCTAAGTCCAGCGTGTCCCCTACAGCAAGTCGTTGATACTACTTGCGATGTAATGGCATGCGTGGTAACAACGCGGTCGTTGTAACGACTGCCTTGTAAAGCCATGCGTTGTGAATGTATGCGTTGAAACGTCATACATTCTTTGGTTGCACCTTGCAGCAGTAGCTGCGTATTTGCAAAACAGACAGCATTTGTCTTTGTTCAAAGTTCCTGTCATCAAATCCTTTATGGAGGGCTTAAGGAGAGTTATACCACCAAAAATTCCACCAGCACCAGTGTGGAATCTTAATGTTGTACTAGCAAGACTTATGGGTCCACCATTTGAACCACTACACAAGTGTCCTTTACAGTTTCTCTCATGGAAAGTTGCATTTATAATTGCAATCACTTCATTAAGAAGAGTTGGTGAGCTACAGGCATTAACCTTAGAAGAACACTTCTTTCAGGTCCATAAAGATAGGGTAGTTCTTCGCACCAACCCCAGATTCCTTCCTAAAGTGGTTTCTGCTTTCCATATTAACCAATCAGTTGAGTTACCTGTGTTCTTTCCTCAACCTGATTCAATAGCAGAACGAGCTCTTCACACACTTGACGTTAGAAGAGCTTTATTGTACTAATCGAAAGAACAAAAGATTTTCATAAAACAAAGCAACTGTTTGTTTCATTTACACAACCTCACAAAGGTAATCCTATTTCTAAATCTGGCATTTCAAGATGGATTGTTAAATGCATTCAAACTTGCTATGCAAAAGCTAAAAGAACTTTACCTATACCCCCTAGAGCGCATTCCACTCGCAAAATAGGGGCAACTATGGCCTTTTTAGGTAACATTCCTATAGCTGACATTTGTAAAGCAGCAACATGGTCTACACTACACAAATTTACCAAACACTATTGTGTGGATGTACTAGCATACCAACAAGCCAATGTAGGGCAGGCAGTGCTAAAAACACTTTACCAGACAACTGCAACATCTACTGGTTAGCCACCGCTTTGGGAGAATACTGCTATATAGTCTATGCAAAGCATGTGTATCTACAGCACACATGCCTTGAACGGATTATGCTACTTACCCAGTAAGCATCTGTTCTTGGTGTGTAGAGCTGTAGATTGACATGCGCCCACCCTCCTCCCCGGGCACCTGTAGTTGCAGTTCTCATTATTTACATTATCTATGCATGGCCTTCTCTTTACTACGCTCACTTACCTCATTCTCACCCTCTTGCGGGGAAAAAATCTAACAATGGAGTCGATGCCCATGCGCACTATCACCGAAAGGAGGAGCCCCCTTACCTCGTGACTGTAAAGACTTCTTCGAATAAAAACAACTTACAAACATCCAGACCCAACACTAGATGGCAGGAGTATGCAAAGCATGTGAATCTACAGCTCTACATGCCAAGAACAGATGCTTACTGGGTAAGTAACATATTACTTACTAGAGCTTCCTCTGCTTTACGTACAACTCATCCTAAAAAGGTGAGCACTAATTTAAATTTGATGCAAATCATGCGATCTACAGCAACACATGCTGCATATCAAAAATGTTACTCAGCTGTAAGCCAACTGTTTGCACCTTGTGTTGTGGATTCACGTGCCACCTACCTCTCCAGATGATGTTGAGCTGTACCGTTGCAAAACTTTTTCATCAGCTTCAGAATACAATATATTTCACACATACAAGCAGACAGCAATATTCTAGGGTGGAGTTTACGTGCCTCAGCATTTTGTGTTTTGACAGTCATGTTGAATACTCGAAACCTAAACTCACTTCAAGTAAACAAGATGTAATAATCTGAAACCAACACTAGAGGGAAAGATAGTGAAAAGCATTTGATCTATGACTCGACGAGCTGCAAACAGTTGTTTACAGGTAACTAACATTTTCCCTCCACCCGCCTTACAAATACCTATATGAATCCGAACTAAAACACTGTCACATGACCGATTGAGAGAAAGATGTTCATGACAACAATGACAGCAGAAAAATGATCGAGTAATGTCCTATAAATTAATGAAAGTCACAATTGATGCAACAATATCTAAAATGACTTTCACACTAGTCATTGACATCTAGTTTTAGTTTAGCGTAATTTATTTCCTCATATATTAAAAGCAGAACTAACAACTTGAGTGTTTTAAATAAAGCAAAAAAAGTAGGTATCCAAGTCGCACAATTATTGGGACCCCACAATTGATTTTTTTCTCGATGAGAAGTTGTTTGGTAGAAATACATATCAACAGTTGCTAACATATTTGGATATATTTCTACATAATTTAATATGTCACTGTTAAAGGTCGGAGGAAGAGCAGTATTATAAAATTGTTCCTGATAACTAAAACAACAGACAGATCTCGACAGAGATCTAGTATTGTGAGCCAGATGTTCTGCCGAAAGGATAACCCATTTGCCACTCTACATGCATGTGAAATAAAACCATTATATCACTAACATAATTTGCAAGCTATTATAATATAAGCAGTCTGTCAGAATTTGATGCAAATGTGTATAGATAGCTGGAATAGAGGGATGTCTGTGTAGGTGTAGGAGTATCGAGTTGACCACCACTGTTATAAATGTACAAAAGTATAGTCAAGAATCTCATGACAATAATATAAATGTTTTCTACAATTTGATGGAAAATAAAACAGCTTAACTTTGAATTTCAGAAAAAAATGGTTGTCATGTTGGTCTGTGAGTAAATCTGTTGATTAAGGTTCATGTTAAGTTAAACTATTGTTTGTGGTTCCGTGCTTCTTAGACACAGTTTGGTTGGATTAGATCGCTGGGCATCTCCATGGGGAACTGCAATGGATTGAGATTGATATCTTCCCTATCCTCACTAAGAAATTTGATGACCTCTTTTTTCTTACGAGATTACAAAGGATGTGACTTTTGTGAAGGAAGCAGCTTTTGTGAAGACTTCAGAGTAGCATTAGATGGAACCCAGAGTCATTCTGTTGTGAAATGGTGCTTTGATACAGGAGAATTGCAAAAACAACAATTGATGGACAGAATGCAGAACAATGTCATACATTCACCCCAGTACAGAGATCTGGGCCTAAATCCATCGTTTTTTTGCTCACCATGCCATTCCAGTTTGGACCCAGCCATATGCAAATCAGTCTTGACCCTGCACCCAATGGGAACAGTCCTGCCCGAACTGCTAGGCCAGGTCCTCCCTGGACTGGAATCAAGCATCCTAGACCGGTTTCGGGGTTTCACCCTTCTTCAGCCAGGATAGCTTGACTCCAGTGGCATGGAGAGCACGGGACCCACGTCTGGGCATACCCGTCACACTCGGGGTGACAAATGCAAAAACAACAATTGATGGACAGAATGCAGAACAATGTCATACATTCACCCCAGTACAGAGATCTGGGCCTAAATCCATCGTTTTTTTGCTCACCATGCCATTCCAGTTTGGACCCAGCCATATGCAAATCAGTCTTGACCCTGCGCCCAATGGGAACAGTCCAGCCCGAACTGCCAGGCCAGGTCCTCCCTGGACTGGAATCAAGCATCCTAGGACCGGTTTCGGGGTTTCACCCCTCTTCAGCCAGGATAGCTTGACTCCAGTGGCATGGAGAGCACGGGACCCACGTCTGGGCATACCCGTCACACTCGGGGTGACAAATGCAAAAACAACAATTGATGGACAGAATGCAGAACAATGTCATACATTCACCCCAGTACAGAGATCTGGGCCTAAATCCATCGTTTTTTTGCTCACCATGCCATTCCAGTTTGGACCCAGCCATATGCAAATCAGTCTTGACCCTGCGCCCAATGGGAACAGTCCAGCCCGAACTGCCAGGCCAGGTCCTCCCTGGACTGGAATCAAGCATCCTAGGACCGGTTTCGGGGTTTCACCCCTCTTCAGCCAGGATAGCTTGACTCCAGTGGCATGGAGAGCACGGGACCCACGTCTGGGCATACCCGTCACACTCGGTGGGGTTACAAATGCAAAAACAACAATTGATGGACAGAATGCAGAACAATGTCATACATTCACCCCAGTACAGAGATCTGGGCCTAAATCCATCGTTTTTGCTCACCATGCCATTCCAGTTTGGACCCAGCCATATGCAAATCAGTCTTGACCCTGCGCCCAATGGGAACAGTCCAGCCCGAACTGCCAGGCCAGGTCCTCCCTGGACTGGAATCAAGCATCCTAGGACTGGTTTCGGGGTTTCACCCCTCTTCAGCCAGGATAGCTTGACTCCAGTGGCATGGAGAGCACGGGACCCACGTCTGGGCATACCTGTCACACTCGGGGTGACAAATGCAAAAACAACAATTGATGGACAGAATGCAGAACAATGTCATACATTCACCCCAGTACAGAGATCTGGGCCTAATTCCATCGTTTTTTTGCTCACCATGCCATTCCAGTTTGGACCCAGCCATATGCAAATCAGTCTTGACCCTGCGCCCAATGGGAACAGTCCAGCCCGAACTGCCAGGCCAGGTCCTCCCTGGACTGGAATCAAGCATCCTAGGACCGGTTTCAAAGATACAGGAGAATAGCATAGAGTCAGAGGAAAACTGTTTCATTTACTTTGCCTCATTTGAACCTGTCATAGTTTCTAGGGAACAAAGATGCAGTATCCATCAGCGTGATGAGGCTCTTGCAGTAACTCGTAGTGCGTGCTCGACTGATTGATCATGTGGATGACTCTCTGGTTATAGCTAAAAGTTTCTTCACCATTTGGCATGTAGGATTGTCAAGATGAACTCTTTCCAGAATGTACATCTATTTATATTTTTGGCGCTAATTATTAAAGAGTTGTCTCTCTAACATCAGTAATGGCTTGACATGCCCTTCACAATATCTACATACAGTGAAAGTGGGCAGCAAGCAATTGTAGAAGAGAGCCATTACTGTGTTGTGTTGGCATCAACAACACTGATAGCAGAGGATCTCAAGCCCACCCCCCTTGCCCAACCTCATGGACAAGCTTGTTAACAGGATGCTGATTGGATACAAGATTTCGATGGAGGGGAGAAAGATGCACAAATGGAATAAAATAAATAATGTGTGAGTTGGGGCAAGAGAGTCTTGGGTATAATGACTTATTCGCTGCCTCTGCATGACCCATAAAGATAACTTTCATTGATATGACAAATTTTTTTATATATTTCTGCCTTGAGTTTAGGTGTGCGTGAATGGAAACTGCACTCAACTGGGCAGCGTTGTCGTTATAAGCATACTGGACCCAGTGATTGGCATCGTCTTGGGCACTGTCATGGCACTGCTCATTGCTGTCTTGTTGGTGTTTTTACTGCTGAAGTACAGAAAAAAAAGGAAACCAGGTAAGACCTTCCATCTGCTCTAGGAGCCTCGTCAGAAAGGAAGGCTGTGTTTCAGGTTATCGCCTGTCCTTGTGAGAGACATGGGTATGCAGGCTTGTGTGGTGCAGGAAGACACCAGAGCAAGGCTGGCTTTCTGGTTGTGTTCCGGCTCTGCACCACTCAAGCGTCTTGGAGTAAGGTGTGAGAATGAGAGGAACTTTAATACCTTGATTCAGAGCAGCCCCGTCAGAGGTGCAACCTTGTCCAGACTCAGTGTGGGAAAAACTTGCCGGAAAGTGATGGAGGCCAAAGGAGAAAAAGAGTAAAATAGGGAGTTAGTGGGTCTTTGTCAAAATAAACAAGCGTTTGCAATGCAATAGGTCTCTCATTTGCGAGAGTTTGAGCTATTGGCCTTGTAAATGACAATGCCTTTCATTTATGTGTTGTGAAAACCTGCAAGCGGTGCGTAAACACGTACCTTATACTTATAGTTGTTGCTTACAAGAAGCAAGGTTGGCAGTAACTGCGCCTTTTTTACTGCCAGCCTTGCTTCTTGTAAGCAAGGACTATAAGTACAAATTGCGTGTTTACGCACTGCTTGCAGGTTTTTAAAACATATAAATAAAAGTCATTGTCCTTTACAATGCCACTAGCTTAAACTCTCGCAAATGCGAGACCTATTGCATTGCTTGTTTTATATTTACATTTGCTCCCACTAAAGTGTTGAAAAGAACACCAGCTTTATAACTCTTAAATGTTTACTATTTTAATGGCGGGTTGGGTTTGGGCAATTGACCGTTATTTGTGGCAAACATGTGCAATACTATAAATCCAGGTAAACAGAGCAAATCATTTCACTGCTGACGCTAAAAGAACTTGCAGCTTCTCTTACAAACAACTTTCAAACAGCCAGGAGAATAGTGCAGAGGAAAACTGTCTCGCTCTGAAACGTATTATCCCTGATGTGTGCACCTGCTGTACACATTTCATGTTTTCACCACCAGGGACTTCGTGCCCTAACACAGCAGGTGACAGGCAGGTAGCATCACTAGGAGGGCTCTTCCTGGCAAACGCTCACATGACATCATGTTACACCAGCGCATATCTGGGAAAAGCTGCTGATGTGAGGAGTTTCCTTGTAAGGTGCGAGTGGCTGACTCAACACGTCAATGAAGAAGATGGTTCGAAGTGGGGTTAACCATTAATGACTGAACTAGGTGAATGGAGATGCCAGTGGCTGCATCATAAAAAAAGTGCTTAGGCAAGGAAATCAAGTTTACAGCGCATGTTCTTGCATAAAAAACAGTAGCGTCACACAACAATCAACCAATACAAACTTGATGAAGTTTCAAAATAATCATAAAAATTACCAATAGTTAATATGGCAATGCATAAATAGTAAAAAAAGCAGAGAAGCGTGATAAAGTTTAATAGATTTTGTTAAACATCCAAAATGAAACAAACTTCGGGACCCGTTAGCACCGGCAGACGGACACAGCGATGTTCTGCATCTAGAACAAGTAACAGAAAGCAGCTCACGGCAAGCCAATGCACACCATTGCTGGCAGCATGTAGGGGAATGTAACTGTATATTACTCGGCGACACACAACAATCAACAAAAGGACAGCAAAAAGCGTCCACTCCATTTAACCATACCATACAGTTTCCTTTTGAAAGTGGGAAGAGACGTCTGCGAGGAATTCTAACAGCAGGTTCAGTGGCAATGGAGACGGAGGCTTGGTCTTGCTGGGCTCTCTCCCACCCCACCCATCCCTTAAAACGTGCAGTGTGATCGATAGCAGCGGAAGTGGATCAGCAGCGCTGCTGCTGCTTTTTAAAGGTGGACCAAGAGAGATTGCATGAAAGCGGGTGCCGTGAAACAAACCGCGGCGCCTGTGCCCATAAAAGATATTGCGTGGCTGCGAGTAAAGCAGCATGCTAGTAAATAAGTAATTAGCACCGGCGCCATGTTAGCCAACAAGTAATTGTCGCTGGGCGCCTGTGCACACAAAAGGAATAGCGTAGCTGCAAGTGAAGCGGGCGCCATGTTAGCAAAAAAAAACAAGCATTGGAAATGCATTCGGTCTGGTCCTGCCGCTGTACATGCGTGCTCCCAGGCTGGGGAAAGGCAGATGAGGTGGGCTGAAGCGAGGAGAGGCACCCCGAGCGGCCATTAGGAGTGTGCAATCAACTTAAAAAACACAAGCAGCCTCCATCCGAGGGTTGCGAGAGCAGAGTCTGCTTCATATTGAAATGAAAATGAAACTGATACAAACGCAATAACAGAAACCATAGCAGCAGTGGAATTACTCTGTAAAGAAAAAAATACGCTTTACTCCTCATAAAAGCACAATGCCTAGTAACACATTAACAGCGACATTCTGGTAACAATGCTTACATTGTAAATAAGCCATGGAAATGCAATCGGTCTGGCACACACGTGCTTCGAGGCTGTGGGGGAGGTCGGCTGAAGCGAGGAGAGGCACCCTGAGCAGCCATTAGCAGTGTGCAAGCAACAACAAAACTAAGGGGGGTGTGTAAAGAGTGGACTGCAAGAGCAGAGTCTGCTTCCTTCCGCCAGGGCCGCAGCTGTCTTCGGCCACTTTCTTTAGCCGAGCCCTCGCTCTATCCGTGCAGCATGGAAAGCACCCGGCCTCGCACACGTCACCGAGCAGAGAACACAAGCTTGCATACTAGCGTCTTAAACAAGTAGAGAAAAACATCAAATCGGGCGCCGCGCTGAAACTTTAAGTGCGGCGCCTCATTACATAAAAGCTGTGCACGCACGGGCACAAGCACCGTGATAAATAAATAAATAACTAGATAAAATAAAAGGCACAGTGTACTATAGTGGAACATGCTGCAGTGTACGTAAAAGCTGTGCGCGTGGCAGGCGTGAAGCTGGCGCTCTTCACCGTCATGAATAAATAAATACAGATACATCACATTAACAGCGCATTGTACTACAAACGGGTACCTATAGAGGAGCATGAGCAGGAAATAAAATAAGTAGTCCACGAGCGAACACATAAACATGTTGAGTGTAAGGCGGTGCTGCTTACCGAAAAACGGAAGTGATGTATGCGGAGCACCAGCCAATAGGGATGCAGCAAAGAAGAGCAATGCAGGAGTGAGCCATTGACAACCAGCAGGCGGGATTATACTCGGTATAGTCATTACACCAGGTCTTCCAGACAGCACATGCGCGCTGCCTAGGCTCGACCAAAAAATCATGTCCTGGTCCATTGCTTTGAGACCACAAAGGCTATGGGTGATGGAGAGTGACAGATTACTCACACAAAAAATGTTTTTGTTTTGAGCGGAAAACCAATATCCAGATTCTGCCTCAGCAGTAGAGGGGAGGGAGAGAGACAGGGAAAAGGAATCTTGAATAGTCAAACTGAATGAAGAAAAAATGTGCAGAAAAAAATTAGTCTTCTCGCAAATTGAAATGTGACATTTAACCAATGAATGCACGAGATGCTGTAGCTCTTGCTGAAATATGTTTACAAGGCTCCTTTCCTGCAATTTTATTAGGGTTTCCCAAACTGGCGACCCATTAACAAGTAAATTATTTGGTTGGTTTAAATTTCTGACATACCTTCTCCGTACACATATACATTTTGAAGGCACTCTAATGGTCTCATGTAAAATTTAGAATATTGCTTTATCTTCAAAATAGTAGGTAATTCAACTTTAGGTGATTTATTCATTGTCCATATTAAACCTTTGAAGTACCACATAACATCCCAGACAGGGTGTAAACCTTACTCAATAGGTCTGCATTTGATGGTTCCATATTTGAGAGGTGAACATATTTACTCTGTCCCCTTTTTAGGTCTCGCAGACCTGCGTTGCAGCGCGCATGCGCTGCTCGCTCTGCGAGGCTTCTTGTAATCGAGCAGATTTCAGAAGTGGAGTGTAGGCTCCGCCCCTTCTTTCCATTGGCCTGCGTCATCATGCATGCTAAACGCTGGTTTTCCATTGTAAGTGAGGCTTTTTAGTCACTCCTTGTTACCGCCCTGTTTCCTTTTGGCCCCGTCCACCCGGACTGGATCTTTTACTTGCGGCGTTAGACTGTCTCCTTCAATTACTTGGTAGGCACTTTCTTTTTGTCATTCGTCCACGAAGCGCGATGCTGCAGCGCTATGCCCTCTAAATTGTATGTTTTTTTATTTCTTTAATGAGCGCGGCGCCCGCTAGGGACACCGCGCTCACTTTATTTATTTATATTTTCGCGGCGTCCACTTCAGGGACACCGCGCTCTGTTTGTTTTGTTTTTTTTACTTTAAAACTGAGCGCGGCGCCGCTTCAAGGATGCTGCGCTCGTTTTATTTATATATTTTTTTACTTTAGCACTGAGCGCAGCGCCCGCTTCAAAGACACCACGCTCAGTGTTAAAGTTTAAAAAAAAACAAAAACGAGTGCGGTGTCCTTTAAGCGGCGCCACGCTCAGTTTTAATGAGGTGAGTGCAGACCTCCCTTGCCCTGGCTACTACTGTGAAACGTGGATGTTTGCGGGAACTCGTTCCGTCGTCCCCCGGACAGCAGGCAGGACGCGCGGTGTTGTCGTCCCTTCGGCACTGAGCAAGGAGTGCGCAAAGTTTACCAAACTTGTTGCGCTGTTCCGGGGGGCCCCCCCAGAGGATGCTGGAAAAGGTGAGTTGGGGAATTTGGGGACTAAATGAAGCGGCTGCGTGTGCAGGGCGCTGTGCATGGCAGGGTGTGACAGGCTCCAGGGGCAGCTTCTGCAAGCAGAAATCCGTTTTTGCAGGCGGGCTGGGAGCCAAACTGTGTCCCTGCTGATGAGGCGTTAGTGGCTGCAGCTTACCGGCTTTGTGCTTTTAGTGCGAGTTCTGTCCACATTTTTCATACACACAGTCACCTAAACCAGTATTGTAATTTGGTGAGGACTAGAAGACTCAAAGTTGCAAGGCACGTGATTTCATTGTATTGGTATATTTTTGTAGCGACATTAAAGTTATACTTTAGTAGCAGTCGCCCCACTTGCCGACCGGTAATGTCTGCTGCCCTGAGCTAGGTGGCGGAAAGGCGAGTCCCCACGGAGTGGCACGCCACAGCTCCTCGTTAATAACGCTGCTCCCCGTGTAGGCGCTAATGCTGACCGCACTGGCCACTGGAAATCTCCAAAGCTTGCTGTACCTGCAGAGACCAAGGTGCACGGGCCAAGACGGGGACCCGCAGTGTCCTCTCCATGACCTTCTGTGCCCCGGTTCACCTTCTGCCCCAGCCCCGACCCTGTCACTGCAGGACGTCAGGACCGTGGTTGCAGGAGCTTCACTGGGGAATTGCTTCTTGTGTGACGACAGTGCTGATTGTTGGAAACACAGGACGCGTTTATTTTTTTCAATTAAAAAATACTTCTCCAGAGGTGCTTCAATTCTCCTGGAGAACCACTACACTCTTCTTGTTGCACTGCCACTGTTTACTGCCCACCACCCTTATGATAAGAGGAATTCGTTTAAAGCAGCCATTAAGTAAATTATGTCATTGTAGGTCTCAAAAACGCCATCAAACATTATAGAATGCTTCCTGATGTTGTTTGTTAAAAGGATGAGGCCTGGGCAAAGATAACTAGCTCTTCTGTACACTGGGTGACCCCTTTAACCTCCCGCCTCACGTGTGAAGTAACCTTCGTATGGGATCATACTTTGACTTTGCTTCGGTCTAGGTAATACCAGGAGGTGTATTTGTCTGCTTTACCCAAGGCTGTCACCTTTATTCGGCGTCTAAACATATTGCTTGTGCTGTTGTTTATTTTAGCTTTGCAGGGGCCGGAGACGGGGTCAGCACGCGTTTGCCACATTGCAGCCCTCATTGCACGAGCCCCGGGCCCGGCCACTGAGGGAGGGATGGTTTGAGGAGGGCAATGGCGTGCAGCTGGGCCCTCTCACATGACACGCCGCCCCGGCCCTTCACGGCCACCGTGAGCGCGATGGCGCATTGGCTTTCTTAAGTTAGTGGACGGATTACTTCTCCTCGGGACATTCTCTAACAAGCATTTGCAATGCAATAGGTCTCGCATTTGCGAGACTTTGAGCTACTGGCATTGTAAATGACAAACCTTATATCTATGTGTTGGTTTTGAAAAGAGATAAATAAAAGGCATTGTCATTTACAATGCCAATAGCTTAACATTTCGCAAATGCGAGACCTATTGCATTGGAAATGCTTGTTATCTTTCAGGGACCTATGTTACTTCATATCATGTCATCAGTGCCTGATTTTTTAGATTATTTATTTTTAAATGAGATTGTAATGTAAGATAATTTTTGTTTACACTAAGATTCGTTTGTGTGCTTTTCGATTGATATCAAATTATTGGAGCATGAGACTTTGAGGCAATTTATTTCTTGGAATACCGGATTGCTACTTCATCAACTTGTCATGACACTGCCCTGGACTTGCATAAAAGGAAGAGTCATTCCTTTTTATTGATTATTTGTTCTTCTTTGCCCCACTAACTTAGTTTGATCTTTGTTACCAACTGTGCCTGCCCCTTAACAAAAGAAGTAAAATAAGCATGAAAAGAAAATGCTATTTCTTGATTAGAGTTGTGCATCATTTGGTTTTTATTTTATTCTTCAAATTTAAGAAAAACGAATCAAAACTATACTGTTAAAATATAAAGCAATCACATGCTGCCAGTTGCAGGTACAGAAATATCAGTTGGTCACACACAAAGACATTTGTTAGAATCGCCAAAAATGGTATACCAATACCAGTTGCTAATACAAACCTAAAACCGACTTGCTAAATAGTAGCCCAAGGCCCCGATACTCAGTGTTACATTAATTTACTACCTGTTCATGATCTATAATCGATTTTCTGTCCATCCACCATAAACTGTGCAGAATCAGTTCGTATTTTGCATGTGAAATAATTATAGGTGAAACAATGTACTCCACGACCCTCCCAGCGCTGCTTTGAGCAGATTTTTATTGTAATCTTGTTACCTTCAGTGCTGGACTTGGGAAACAAAAGCAGGCCTGGCAAAAATGCTCAACCCAGCCCGCCCCTTCGTCTCTTCCCACAAGCTCTCTCCATCCATCCATCCATCCATCGTCGCTCTCATCTTCTGTCCTCCCTCTCTGTTCACTTTTTCCCTACCTTCTCCCACCCTCCCCGTGGAGGGTGGGAGAAGCACATGGAGTTGGGTAAAGTGGCAGAAGCACCGGTAGTGGCCCTGGGCCTTTCAAACCGATCCGCAAGGGCTCCAGTCCACTTGAGAAATGCCCTGTGGAATAAAAGGCCTGTCTGGCCCTGGTTTCCTTCCAACAGTAAGTTTTTTTAATTAAATATGTAAAGTTGTTTATGTACTAACTTAACATGCATTAGGACGTTCAGTTTATGCTGTTCATCTTTACCTATAGTGACATTAGTTGTTGCAAAAATAAGTGCAACCTGAGTTCTTCGTTGGTTTGACTGGGCATTAAAATATCACGTCACCTACTTCTAGGCCCCGTACATGTTCTATATCATCTTTCATATTTTGGAATAGCAGGTTATATTCCTACTGTTAAACAGGATCTACTCACACGCCAATTAGGTATCTGAAAATGTTAATTAACAAAACACACATCTATCTGTGAGTCACTGAAATGGGCGATGAGGGGATCCCGCAGCACCTCAAATGAGCATAAGCTGCACAAGCAGAGGCAAGACCTAAATGTATATGTTTTATACAGGACTGCAGTGGGGATCATGTGATCAGATTGAAACTAAGGAGTTACATTGGCGAAAGGTTCTGAAGTCATGCAAAAGTTCGCAGACAACCCTCAGACACATAAAGAACTATAAACTCTTGCTGCTAAACAAGCTGGTCAGAAATTTATCTTAAAGCCCCAAGCATCAAAACGAGCCTTTAGAGATCATAGACTTGCACGACTTTAAGGCATAGTAATCATGAGCAGAAAGATATCTGTATCAGTTACGGTTACGCTAGGGCAAAATGATGACTCTTGCAATCCCTCCCTTTTGCCCAATTTCATTTTGTAACCCTTCTGGCCGACCATTTATTGTCAACGCTTCTGGAACAGATAATCACCAACATACTCAACTGATAAATAATCCAATTTATAATTTAAATTCTCATCAGTCTCTGGTACTGTCTTGTGGTTTGTGGCCTCCTGGCCTGCCTGGATACGTTGGCATAGGCCTGGCTGGCATGATGACTTTTGCGCACGTTACTCTTAGCCGTTGTTCTGTCGCCCTCTGCTCCTGCCAAGTTATTTTATAATTGTCTGCATTTTCTGTTTCTCACCTTTTCTCCTGTTCCCTTTGGGCTCAGTCTGAACAACAGTTACAAAGTCGAAAAACAACGTCCCTAGTTCTTGCTGATATGGCCAGTCCCTCGCACCTAGACATAACACTATGTACAGCTGCCATGGAGAAATTGGTGTGCTTTTAATATTGCGGTTTTCCCTCTTAAGAGGGACTTGGAGAAAAACCTTTCCAGGGAGAAGAGCTGTGATAGTCTGCTGATGTAGTCTTTGCATCTAGAGACTGAGGTATGGGGGTTCGCTAGTCAAAGCCCAGAGGTCTTCTATTTTTATAATACACTAGCTACTAGCACGGGGAGGGTGGTAAGGTCATTTAGCCATATAGCCACTGCTTTATGAAATGCTTTCCCCGTTTGTATTCTATGGAGTTGTAACTATGCTGATTATATTATTCTTATGCATTATGCTGATAGTACTGACATGTGTACTGTATCTTAGAGCACGTAAGTTGAAATAAACATTTTAACCTATACTGTGTCTCTTCTTACGCACGTTGTGGACAGGTATGAGTGAGTGACGAAAGGGTGTTCTTGCTACTGCGAGTCCTGAGAGAGAGATACCGTGTTCTGGGTTGTCTAAGCATTGGTAACCTTGTTGCTAATGGGACGCTAAGGCTAGTCGGGTTGGGGTTTTAGGTGCTAAGGTTTATGGTTGGCTCACCACTATATTCCGAGGTCCTATTATCCTGTGCATAGCTCTGTGTGTGCAGAATCCCTATAACATGGCGCGACCACCGAGTGGGGCAGCTTATCTGCGAGACGCTTGAGTAGTGCTTGTGCTTGTCCACAACACCCCTCACAGACGCTTCCGGAAGCGTGTGTGACGGTGATACCTCCTATATTGACGTTTTTATAGGTTCTTTCAGGCTTGAAGTTGTAAAAGGTTTTTTAACTAAAACCCTATTTGTGCTGCCTTCTTTTAGATTGTCGACTATTTCTAGCCTACAATGGCTGTTCAAATAGCGGCACATAGCCGTGCAGCGCTCCGGGCTCACTTAACAGTGTATGGAGTGCCTGACGCGGGTGTCGAGCTGATCTTTGTGGTACAAGCCGATCCGGCTTACCACTTTGAGGTGTTTTATTCTTGGGTCACCTTTCCGGCGGTGGATGGGACAGACAATTTGTTCCATGAATATGAACACACCGTTGTTCCTGCTGTCTATAGACCTTATAGGAATCTTGAAGTACCGCTCACGGCTTGGCAGCACCGTGTTTGGTTTGATGGCGCCCTCCCTCAACCGGTTACCACGGTTCATTTAGGCCCCTTATCTATTGATGGGGCCACTTGGCCTGTTTTGGCCGGGTACACCCCACATCCGCAATATATGCAAATACCAGTCGCGGACCTGCGCAACATGTATTCGGCTTTAGTGCGAGTGCATCGAGCTTTGGTGAAATATGTTACAGGCAACATCCAGGGAGCCCCACCTGGAGTTGCGTGCCATCCAGCTGTTGCAGGCTGCGTGACCATAAGTCCCGTCATGGTGAACTCGGTGATGGGCAAGCGCCCACAGAATAAGGATGATTTTCCTTATTGGCTTGCAGAGAAATTCGAACAGCTGGAGGCAGTTTTTCCAAATACAACACAGGTGGATAAACATAGAATTCTTACGATTAGTTTGCCAAAAGACTTAATCCCCGAGTTGACAGCATGCAACAACTGGGGTAGGGTATTCGCAGCAGTGTATTCGAAGTGTTTCGGCACTCCTTCCATGACGGTTCTCCCCTCTGTAATTAAACGAGTGCAGGATGAACATGGCCCTGAAGCGGCTGTGGAATTAGGGATGAGACTGGTGGGAGTGTTCGAAGTAGTAGCTGAGTTGATCCTTGCGAATGTCAAGGGCGATGCAGTGAACTTTCAAGTAGCTAATGCTTTGGCTTTAGTCCCAGAATTGGACAAGCCGCGCGAATTACCGAAAATTATTACCCAGGCTTACAAAACTATTGACAGAAATAGCCTGGGCAATAAGCCTTTTGCAAAACAACAAACACAATCGCAACAACAACAACAACCCAAACCTCAATCTGAGAAAGATGAGAAACCAGTCTTCACCAAAAAGAGCTGGAGGTTGAAAAAACAGGGTAAGCAACAAAAGAGGCCGGGGTCGAGAGGCGCATCCCCGGTTTCAGTCTCTTCTGAACGCACTTATGATTTGCGCGATAGGGCGAGAATTAAATCTCCGGATAGGTTTCAGATCCCTGACACGCGTTCTCCTCGTTCTTCACAGGCGCAGACAACTTCGCAGGCCAGTGGAGGAGATCGCCAGGATAGAGGAAGGGGTCGAGAGGCTCCCCAGGGACGAGACCAACCTCGACAACAATTCACAGGGAAAGCAGAAGACTTTCAAAGTTCTCGCCCACAATTTCAGAAGAAGAAAGTTGCCGCTGTAACAGCGAGATATGCCACAGACGGTGAGAACAAGACTCCTGAACTGGACGTGGGCAGTGACCCTCCTAGACAGCGCCGCGGAAGTTACCATAGTGCGGGAGGCGCTACGTCCTCATATGGAGGCGACAGCAACTGAAACATTCATTACTGTTGAGACAGCAGACACCAGAGTGGCACCCCCTGACCGACTATTTAATATTGTCATTCAAATTGAAGGTGATATACAGCGTGTAATTAAAGGGATTTTTTGGGAAAATCTGACCTCTTCGTACGACATTTTGTTAGCGGAGGCGGATTGGCCACCCCCATTCGTACTTGCTGCACGTAAAGGGGAGGAGGTAGTCCTTCCGAGCTTTTCTAGACATGTCCCAAAGGACAAAGCGGAGGCTCTTGCAGCTGAGTGGGCTGTATCCCTGGCTCCTGCGTTATACCGCAACCACGTGGGTTGGGATGAAGTCTCTCCCCCCCATGAGATACCTTTACGGTCCCTACCGCAGCCACAACCCCAATATCCCATTAAACGGGAAGCCAAAGGCCCCGTTTCCGAAATTCTGACTCAGTTGGAATATCAGGGAGTAATTGAAACATGCGTGTCACCTATGAACAACCCCCTTTTCGCGGTTTCTAAACCCGATGGATCGTACCGCTTAGTTTTGGATTACCGGCATTTGAACTCTCATTGTCGGACCTTTGCGGTGCAAAATACCCACAGTTCTGCGCTTGTAGACAGTCTTGTTCGTAAAAAATATAAAACGACACGACCTATCCAATGGATTTTACACGCACAACTTAGCCACGGAGTGTAGCCAATGGAGCGCTTTTACCTCCGGTGGTAAACAATTCAAATTAAGGCGACTCCCTATGGGATACAAAAACAGTCCAGGTGTGTTCGCTGCCCGTGTTGTCTCTTTGTTAGACGGCATAGACCCAGATGCATGTTCGTACGTCGATGATATTTACCTGACAGACGACGAGTTATACCTGCATCTTTCCAGAGTGGACCGCATTATTCTCGAGTTTGCGGTTTTAGGTTACAAGTTTAACTTTGCCAAATCACACATTGCTGAATTAACAGTTTTGTTTTTGGGCTACGAGCTCAACAATGAAGGTAAGGGCTTAGCCCCCACTTCTTAGAAAAATGTGCACTTTTGTGCCCTCCTACTACTCTGAAAAAACTTCAGTCTTTGCTGGGTTTCCTGAACTTCGGGCGTACTTATGTTCCCGAATACGCCCAGCGTATCAAGCCATTGTATGCCTTGATACAACCAAACTTTTCGAAGTCTTGTTGGCTTCTGGAGCATTCCTCCATTCTGCAGTCTTTGCAGACAGACCTTCTGGAGTCTAAATACCTGTTGACGCGTGATAACCACACAAACCTGGTGATCAGAATAATTCCGGGGGCACTGGGTTTCACGTACTTAACCTTTAACGAAGGTGACACAGTTCCGATCGCGTACAAGTCACATCTATACACTTTTCCGCAGAAATGCGCTTTTCATCCGTGGAGAACGTTCTGACTGCAGTGCAGATGGCGATCCTAAAGGAGCGCGCACTGGCACAGGGAAAACGCATTCTGGTGGTAACACCCTATCCTGCCCTAGAGGCAGTGACAAAGGCAAGTGTACCGAACTCCAAAGCTTTGCACACCCGTTGGATTCAATGGGCAACATCTTTGACGTCTCCTGATGTCACTTTCATTTTTGATTAATCTCTACAGACTCAGGAGTTTTTACAGTATGAATTCGTTCATCCTCCTCCTCTGTCATTGCTCCCGCTTGAGGATTACGACTGCGTGATCTACACCGATGGTTCGGCACAACCGGCCACGGGGTCCAAGCATGCTTATTCTGCCGCATGTGCTATTGTTGCAGGTACCTTCGTGAACGGAAAGTTCAAATCCACTGTAGTGCACACTCAGGCACTCGGGGACAGTACTGCACAATTGGCCGAGCTGCGCGCATTGGTGCTTGCGCTGGAGTTCGTTAATCCGGAGGTGACCACTCTTATTGTATGTGATTCTTATTACTGTGTTCAATCATACAATGACAATCTGTTCTTTTGGTCGCAAAACGACTATAGAGACGCTAAAGGTAGCACAATCAAGCATAAAATGCTTTGGGTTCGGGTGGCGGAATTGAGACAAAATCTGCCACTCACACAGGTGGTTCACACCCTAGGCCATCAGCGGGTGGGCGCACACGCTGTTGGTAACGGTCTGGCAGACGAAGCTGCCAGATCAGCAGTAGTCACGTGTTCAGTAGCAGCAGTTACTAGATACATGTCTAAAATTGATACTGATATTTTGGCGGCTATTGCTGCAACAAAGGAAGGTGCTAAATACCCTAGGGGTTTTCCTTCCAAATATTCTTACCAGTTAGGTCCCGAACAGGCTCCTTATGTAACAATACCCGACGTTGGTGATCGGCTGATCCCCAACGCGGACCGCAGACCTTCCTTGATAACGGCAGCACACGAAGGCATGGCTTCGGCACATGCTGGAGTGTCTGCGACCGTTTCCATCTTGCAACAGCGTTACTGGTGGCGTGGTTTATATAAAGACACCGGTACGTATGTGCTTTCTTGTGACGTTTGTCAGCAGATTAAGCCTTCCACGGTTACACGACCACCACAGACCCCGCTCTGCATTTCTAACAGACCCTTTGGGTGTGTTTACCTGGATCACTGCGGTCCATTTTCTTCAGACACTGCCTATAAATATATCTTAGTGGCAGTGGACTCGTGCACACGTTTCATCTGGGTCTGGCCACAACGGAGTGCTGACGCTCGAAATGACATCAGGGATTTGCGTGTCTTTGTGGGAATTTTCGCTTGTGACACCTTCCATTCTGACCAAGGTCCAGCGTTTGCCTCTAAGGCTTACAAGGACGCAATGGGTTCACTGGGGGTGCGGGTGAAATATTCGTCTCCGTATCGGCCTGAGGGCAACTCGATCGTTGAACAAATGAACCGTGACTTAAAGCAATCCTTGACAGCAAGAGTCTTAGGTACTGGCAGGAACTGGCTGGCCCACCTGTATACCGTACAACGTGCACTTAATAATCTCCCAAGAAGACCTCTGGGTGAGCGGACCCCTTACGAAATGCTTTTTGGCATACGAATGATTGTGCCTGACCTTGATGGTCTAGACATGGCGGCGCAATCCGCCAAGTTTGATGTAGATAACCATTCTACTATGTTACAGGACTTACAAGAAGCCCGAGACAAACTTGCAATCGCACATTTACCTTCAGCCACAGACCCTGCTCTGCAGATTCCGGTTGCCGGCTGGCTTCCGAAGATTGGAGATCTGGTTCGAGAGAAGGTGGAGAACAAGAAAGAATTCGGCCCCTCTTATCGTGCACCGGTTCCAGTCCTGGGCTTGAAGGGAACACGTACAGTCATCTTACCACCGCTTCCTGGTCACAAGGAGAACAGATACATCTCAGTGGAAAATGTCAAGCTAAAACATCTGGCCGATCCAGAATAGTGTTACACCAGCGGTCTCTTGTCCTGCCATATACCGGACTTGTGTTCGAGGCCCTCCTGCCCGAACGGTCACTGATGTTACACTTGAGATGGTTGATTTGCCTGAAAGTATACTCGAACCCCCCATCGCCCCCTGCATCGACGAGAACGAGTATACCTATCCCGATACCGAAACGGTGGCACACTTACCAACAACGCCACTGAGTCCAACTCGTTATTCCTTTGACTCGGAGTCTGCCTCATCAATTGTCCCGTCCAAGTTCAGTATTTTTGTATCCTGGTTCCGAGACAATTTTTTGATTCCCCCCTGGACATACATCTGGTTGGTATTGTTCCTCATTTTTTTGTTCATGTCCATTGGCTTTGTCACAGTGTTTTTTCTACTCATCAATGGTCACTATCTACCGGAACGCTCTACTGTGAACAGTGTTGCTGGAACTTTGGCTCCACATTCCTCATCTCACATCATGAAGCGTGACCACACATTTGTGAACATTTCAGCTTTTCCAGTTGCTGATGGCATCGTATGGGATGCAGTAAACTTTCAAATTCATGGACCAACAGAAATTATTAATGTACCAAATGTCCTTCGAGTTTCGATGGGTGATATAGTAAAAAGTAATATTCATTCTGACGATTGGGATGTGCATGCCGTTGAAGCATTGTTTGCTGATTTAAAATATTATGCTTCCTTTAATTCTGAGGATTTGTATATGAATTCTGCAAATTATGCCGATTTGTATTGCTACCAGCATTGGGGGCAACCATTTTGTCCATAAACCAAGTGCACTACGTGGTTCTTTCGCCTACACCCAATGGGAACATTGTCCAAACCCTTTACTGGGTAGCTCCCAGACTCTTAGAAATAAATTTACATATTTCACTGATTTTAATAGATCGAACCCTGGTTCTTATTTTTTTTAATTAAACGCCCCATCCACTCAGAAAATCATGTTGACCCACACCAAATTGCTATATTCGGGTTCCTTTTTGAGTGCCTTAGCTATGGGTGGTTATGAGTACTGGAAGGACACTGTAGATTTGAAATCAATCTGGGGCTCAAAACCATGGCAAGTGCAAGGCACCGAGGCTTTGCATCGTGCTTGCCTTATCCCGACCCAAATTGTGTTTCTGAATGCTTCCATCTATCAGACTACATGTTGGGGCTTGGCTACTACCAAACAATTAAATGCACCTTCCATTCCATCCCTGTCTTCCACTACAAACACTAGCGTGCACCTTAATATGTCCCTTGCGACTTTGCAGGCTTTGTTGCAGGACAATTCGTTTAATGTTTCTACGCTTGTTCAGTCACCCTGGTTGGCCTGGCCCATTTCGTCTAATGGGTGCCAACTACGTTTTCACGACTCAGTCCCTGGCTACATACAAGATAGGCCAGATCCTCGGTTTTCAGACTCCCGTACTGTCACAACATATTCTGTAGGTAAATTATGTAAACAGTGGTTGCAGCATTCTTCCCTGGAATCTGTTAAACAACATTTATCCCTCCTATCAGGCAACATTGATCTGTCCGACTTTATATTGGGACCTCGTGGTCCACGACCGAAGAGATTCATTTATGAAGCTTATAATGAGCTCTGGAAGCTGTCGCAAATTGAAGCTGCTTCCCGTCTCAGGGAGATAGACCAAGCAAATATGGAAAAGGTGCTTGCTGTTGTTGACAATAGTATTAATACCCTGTCTTCCCGCATTTACACATTAGAGAATATTGTGTCATCTGTTGTTGATATTGTACAGGATGATGTTTCTGTGTTGTACCATGGTCAAAATCAGTTACGTTAAGTTATGCAGTTTGCGTGGACTTTGCAAACACTTAAGTGGGTAAGGTTCCTTGGCATTTTTTGAACACCACTGCCTTATTTCTGCATTTTAATTTAACTGACAAACAGCTGTTCATGTCCATGAAAGATGCAGCTTACACTCTGTTACATATCGAGAAAGTGGAGCCCTTACCATTCTCTGTAGCGGAATTGGACTCTGCTGTGTGGCTAGTTCATGGGGTTATCGCTTTGCCTTTTTCCTTGTTTGAATTTAGTTCCTGCATGAAACATTATCCTGTGGGCCGTTTTCAGCCTTTGGGTAGTGCCTTCCTGCATGAACTTTGGTCCCTCCCTTTCATGTATAAATGCCTTAGAGACGGCAAGGAAGTTTTTCTCACGGGGGAGTCTTGCGATTCAACTGTGGGTCATTCCCTTGTTTGTAAACATATTAAATTGCACGGAGCTTGTAATGTTTCGGCTCCGAATCTTGCTTGTGTGTTAAAGGGCATTCCTGCTCCTGCTATTTCTCCTACCTTTACTTTGCTTACAAATGGTAGCTATTTGCTTTTGAATAACGAAAACTGCTGTGGCATGCAGGCCGGCATACCCTATATTGTTACAGTTTCGCACAGGGTTGTCTGCTGCAAGAATGTGCTTTTTCCTCCCCCTCATGACATCATAGATAATTCTATTTGGCCTTCCATTCCTACTATGAAGGCGGATTTCAATAAGCTGAGCAGAATAAAGGCGCTATTATTGAACGAGGAGGTTATGCTCACATCCGCCCGGGAGACATTCATTCTCCAGGTGGCAAGCACCCACAGTGAAATACAGGCCCTTTTGAACACTAACCTCCCACAACATTTCGGTGAATTGATTCACCGTATTTTTAACGCATCTAACACTGTAGGTCTGGTGCACTTTTTTAAGGTGGTGGGGTCCGGCCTTGTGTCCACTTTCCAAACTATTTTTGGTGTGATACCGGCATTTATTCATTTGATTTTTTCCAGCGTCTTTGGTGGCTTTCCATTAATCCTTGCCTTGGCGGCTGGTGTACTGCTGTTGGTCTGCTTCCTCCGCAATGGCTGCTCCCCAATGGGCCCTTCTCGACCCCGGACGCCTCCAGCTGCTCCGTGAGCGACTCCTGTTAGGCTTCGGGGTCCTGCCGTTGGCGACACTGAGTGTGTCCTATACCCTTTCTTTTCGCTTTGCGTGTTTCACTTGCATGCAACCTGTGATGTCTTGCATCCGCTGTCCTTTCACCTGGACCATAGATTATTGCCTCTCCAATACGTCGTTGTCTGTTCCGGATTTTGTTCGTTTGATGGGTCCGTTAGAGGCCCATGAACGGGACTGTTCAGTTGCGGGCTGCATGACGCGTGCGGCTGCACTGGGGATTTTGGCGCAATGGGATATCTGGGCGGCTGCTCAGAATCTCCTACGACAAAGCTATATTGAATATCACGCAAGCTGTCCCGCATTGCTTTTGGATGCTCCGTCCTCTGAGGAGCATTCCTGCAGCTTTGATCTGTTAGACTGGATGGCGTCTATGTTTTCTGACGATTCCAATGATGTCCTCTTGGATGGTATAGCGTTTTTCTGCACTTCCACGTTTTTGGATTGATATGGCATTCACTGACCGTGAACTGCCTCGCTGACTGTCTTGTTTACTCCCTTTTCCCATCCGTTGTCCTTCGTTGGGACTGCTTCCGCTGTGGACGCCTCTGTTCTGCTCAGGTGTTTTGAACTCTGTCTTCGTCCCAAGTCTTGGCCGATGGACTGTCCAGGGGAGGGTGTCTTGTGGTTTGTGGCCTCCTGGCCTGCCTGGATACGTTGGCATAGGCCTGGCTGCCATGATGACTTTTGCGCACGTTACTCTTAGCCGTTGTTCTGTCGCCCTCTGCTCCTGCCAAGTTATTTTATAATTGTCTGCATTTTCTGTTTCTCACCTTTTCTCCTGTTCCCTTTGGGCTCAGTCTGAACAACAGTTACAAGGTCGAAAAACAACGTCCCTAGTTCTTGCTGATATGGCCAGTCCCTCGCACCTAGACATAACACTATGTACAGCTGCCATGGAGAAATTGGTGTGCTTTTAATATTGCGGTTTTCCCTCTTAAGAGGGACTTGGAGAAAAACCTTTCCAGGGAGAAGAGCTGTGATAGTCTGCTGATGTAGTCTTTGCATCTAGAGACTGAGGTATGGGGGTTCGCTAGTCAAAGCCCAGAGGTCTTCTATGTGTATAATAAACTAGCTACTAGCACGGGGAGGGTGGTAAGGTCATTTAGCCATATAGCCACTGCTTTATGAAATGCTTTCCCCGTTTGTATTCTATGGAGTTGTAACTATGCTGATTATATTATTCTTATGCATTATGCTGATAGTACTGACACGTGTACTGTATCTTAGAGCACGTATGTTGAAATAAACATTTTAACCTATACTGTGTCTCTTCTTACGCACGTTGTGGACAGGTATGAGTGAGTGACGAAAGGGTGTTCTTGCTACTGCGAGTCCTGAGAGAGAGATACCGTGTTCTGGGTTGTCTAATCATTGGTAACCTTGTTGCTAATGGGACGCTAAGGCTAGTTGGGTTGGGGTTTTAGGTGCTAAGGTTTATGGTTGGCTCACCACTATATTCCGAGGTCCTATTATCCTGTGCATAGCTCTGTGTGTGCAGAATCCCTATAACAGTACCTTGAGGGGGAAAGGGGTAGGGGATACTCTATTTGCAGTAAGATCATTACTGGGTCACATACAGGCTTTGACAATGATATGGAGCAACAAGAGGACGACAAAGATTACGAAAACAGTTGCTAATGTCTTCATCCCCAAATCTACAAATTCTTCATCCATCAAGAATAAAGCAGTGATTCATTTTTTATAGTTCCTTAACACTATCGCCAAAATGATACATTTTTGTGTGTATGTGGTGTTTGTATAGTGTGAACCTAGCCTAATGCATTGCATTGGAGTTCTGTACAGTTCCAAAAGCAAGCATACAGTCAACGAGTGACTGGAACAACAACCCCATATACATTAAGAATGCCCCAGCACTGCTCCAGTGTAGAAAAAGCTGCACCTTTTAAAAAATCTACATCACAATGCAGTAACAGTACACTTCTGCCACCAGAACCCAGTTACATATCCTACCACGTAACTCTTAGCCTCGATAACAAGTGTCCCGGACATTTTAAACTCCTGTTACCGTGCATATCATTCATAATTATGAGTTTAGTGGCATACACTGCACCTCCACAGTTTCCCTAGGTAAATTTCGGTAAGTAACGTCTGCTAAAATTTACTGTGGGGAAAGAAGCCTGGTAAATTCTCGGACATGTTTGTCTCCTTTTTAGTACAAAATTCGTAATTGATGCTATTTATCCCACCCTGTAAATAAATCCTGATCCATGAATTGTCTGACTTTATTGGGTGTAATAACTATTGCAACTTCCTCAGAGGCACTCGTAATCTGAGCCTATGTGTCATAATTAATACTTGTTCAAAAACTGGACTTAACCAGTCCCCTGAAAGTGTTCCTTTTAGCAGCATTTGGTATGTGGCAAGCGATAATGTGGCCAGCTCGTGGCCTAGTACCTTGTAATTGTTTAGCTTAAAACACCACCAAGTTGTGTGATCGCACAGTATATTTTGATACAGTAAGTATGGTTATACATTGTTTAATAAAGCTAGTCTGTGACATTTAGTTAGACATTAGAAGTGTTAAATTCATCAGTGTTTGTACTTCAGTACATTAAGTACTGAATACATTTGCCTAGTGTCAGCAATATACTGCAGCTATATCTATGTACTTAAATGTCTGTCAGGGTCACCGATTTGTGACAACCCCTAATGGTAACCTTTGCAGAATACCTTAGCTTTGCACGTGACCTGTCAAGAAAATAAAGTTGTAACCAATTGTTGAAATTAAAAACTACATGGAGAGGCTTCTGTAACCTTTATCACATTATTACAGATATCTTTGCAGAATTCCCAGTAAAGTGCTTAAAAGCATAATAAAGCTGTTCCCTAGAAGTGTTAGAAATGGGGTCTCTAGTTTTTTTTAAAAACTTTATTTATTTGCATTTTCAAAATAAAACGTTTACAAAAAAGAAAACAGTTGGTCAAAATTATAGCATAAACATTCTACGGTGAGCAAACGAGTCAAATGGCTTATAATAGGTATATCTCTGTTATCTAATATACAGATAGCATGGGTCATGACATACATCCACACATACAGTGTTTGCTTTGAGGTCACAGCAATTGTCGCGACCATTTAGCTGCTACATCTACAGTTAGCATTTCTTATGCCACATATGAAGGATTGAGGTACTGCACAGGTTATGCCCCTAGGCCCCACGGTGTCTGTGGTGTCTGCATAGGCGTAGCATTTAGCTCTTGCAACCGTTGTAGGTACAACAACAAAGGTTGCCAAATATCTACCGGTCTAGAGGCAGGCGGCTGTAGTTGGGCATACCCATCACTGGTGGTGTTGCAATATGTCATGCTGTGCAACCATGTGTGGAGTGTAGGGCCAGCTTTACATGCCCACTTAAGGGCCACTTCGCGTTTAGCAAGCAGGAGAGCCATCGCTACAAAACGACGCCGGGATCTAGAGAGGTCATGGACATACCCCAGTAGAGCAAGGAGTGGTGATGGCGTTATTTCCACCGCAACCATCTTAGATATCTCTCGGAAAATTGATTTCCAATAGTCCTCTATTTTAAGGCACGTCCACGTCATGTGCGCAAAGTCCGCATTCGGGGCACTGCATCTCGGGCAGGCGTCCGAACGCGCGGGGTCAATGCGATGTAACTTGTTAGGGGTGATATATACACGCCGCAGGAACTTAAACTGCAACAGTTTATGGCGGTGATTCGGCGACACTTTTCACGCTTGTGCGCAGCAGCGATACCATTGGAGGTCAGTTAAGGGGTGTCCAAGATCGCCCTCCCATGCAGCCCTCACCGCTGCATCTCTACTCGGGAGCCGTGCTATCGCCCCTTGTACAGTTTGGCAACCAGGTGGTTCCCATCCCCGCCACTAATGACCCCGGTCAGGAGAGGAAATTCAGTGGGCGCCAAGGGATAGCTCTCCATGCATGCACGGAGCGCCGTTTGTACGCGCAGAAGCACAAAGTGGTCCAGAGTCGTAGCCTCCCGGAGGCGAGGATCTTCAGTGCGCGAGAATATGTGCCCCCCAGGGAACAAGTCTCCAAAGGTAAGCAGCTGGAATTTGGACAGTGTTCGTTTGACTAGCGTCTCCTGCAGGATGGGTATCCAACTGTTACCGGCCAGGGGCAGAGCGTGGGAGTACAATGCACTCATACCAGTCACCCTCGCCAGCTTAACCAGGCCCAACTCGTGGTGGACAGTGTTTGGATGTCCCGCGGGTCTCTAGGGAAGCCACGCGGCAGCAGTGTGTTGAGTGGGGCCGGAAATGGCAAGTCCGCCTCAGGCCGATAGTCTGGGATCCGAATATCCGTGTTATACCAGTGTCGAGCAAAACTCGCCTGGGCAACCAGGTAATAAATTTGCAGGTTCGGAACGCCAAATCCACCTCTCTCGTAAGGCAATACCAAGGTGTCCCATCCAACCCGGGCTGCCTGCCACCCCACACTAGCTTCCCAAGCAAGGTGCGCAATCTGGAAAAAAAGCTATTATAGTGAGGGATTGGAATGTTCGTGAAAAATACAAAAATTGCGGCAACACCACCATTTTTATTATGGCTATTCGGCCTGCCATTGATAAAGGGAGTCGCAGCCATCGTTCTATGTTATTTTCGAGCCTCTCGACCGCCGGGCCATAGTTCAGTTGCAGGACACGGTCCCGGTCCCTGTGAATATGGATACCCAGGTATTTGACCGAGCCGTCGCACCAAGTTAATGGGTAGTCCCCTGCTCTAGCACAAACCGCCTCAGTCAACGGGAACACTTCTGATTTGTCCCAATTTATGTTTAAACCTGACAGGGCGCCATATCTAGTAACCTCACTAAGCAGCGGTGGTAAGTTGTCATCAGGACGCCGCACGTAAAGTATTATGTCATCGGCGTAGAGTGTGCGCAACAATGGTCCAGTCTTGAATTGCAGGCCGCGGTGGCTGTGCTTATCTCTGTAAGTGGCGCACCAACGGATCTAGCGCCAGTATGAAAAGGAGGGGGACAGGGGGCATCCCTGGCCGCGTGCCGCGAGTGAGAGGGAACGCCTAGTCCGCGTGCCATTGAGGCGGATACAGGCCGTTGGTTGAGTGTACAGCAGTCTGATCACAGCCATGAACCGTTCAGGCATCCCTAGATTGCGCATGGTGGTATAGAGAAATGGCCATTCCAGGGAATCGAACGCCTTTTCGGCGTCCAATAGCACCGCTGCAGCCGGTAGAGTCGGTTCAATCCTGTTCAGTGTAGTGAATAATGTGCGTGTGTTCAATCCAGTGGATTTATGTGGAATAAAGCCCGATTGCGCTGGGGATATGTGCCGCTCGATAATCAATGCGAGCCTAATGGCTATCGCTTTAGCAAAGATTTTATTGTCAAAGTTCAACAATGACAAGGGCCTGTATGAGGAACATTTCAGGTGGTCCTTACCGGGTTTAGGTATTAGGATTATAACTGCTTCTCGTAGAGTGGGCGGGAGTATCCCCTTATCCACTGCCTCCTGAAATACGTCAATAAGATGTGGGACTAGGAGATCTTTGTACTTTTTATAGAAGCAGCCTGTAAAGCCGTCTAGACCAGGCGCTTTAGAGCCATCGAGCGCATTGATGGCGTCCGATATTTCCCCCTCAGTGAAGGGTTCGGCCAGGAACTCCTGGTGGACCTTGTCCATCCAGGAGAGGGAAATCTCGTCAAGGTACTCCTGACAATCCTCCAGGGATGAATCAGTCTTAGAGGTGTAGAGTTCCATATAGTATTTAAGTACCTCTCGTAGTATTCCTACATTTCCTGTTATCCGCTCCCCCGAATCCCCAGTAAGTTCAGCTGTGTATGTTGGTTTGCGTGAATTTTGCATCAATCTTGCCAGCGTCCTGCCGGGTCTCTCTCCCTCCCCGTACCGTCGAGCTATGGCATATTTGCCCAGAAATTTGGCTTCTCTGTCTGCGGCCTCGCTGAACTCAGCGCGCTTAAGCATGTCAGGAGGGTCCGCATCCTGTGCACTACTGTCAAGGTCCCTAAGTTTTATCTCTACCTGCGCAATCGTGTGGCGAAGTGACCGGAGCACTCCAGCATGTTTGGAAATGCATATACCCCTTGCGTATGCCTTAAACGCCTCCCAAAGGGTGGCCTTGGAATCTACGGAGCCGACGTTCAACTGGAAGTAGTCCACGATAGCTTCACCTAGTTCAGCTGCGAAAGCCGAGTCTCGTAGGGCCATATCTGGAAACCGCCAAGTGCGCTCCACCCTCCAGCCCTCGGAATCTGTAAGTGTGCCAATACCGGGAGTGGTCAGATAACGTTCGCGGCAAATGCATGACGTCTTTAAGCCAAAGTATCGCAGCCGCCGAAAGGCACCAGTAGTCAAGGCGTGTCCAGGTGTTGTGGGGTGCAGAGTAGTGTGTGTATCCTAAATCGCGGACATAGTGGTGTCGCCATGCATCTACCAAATCTAACTGTTCCATGGCATCCCGCAGGGCGCGCCTCGCGCGTGGTTTGGTGGCTGCTGTACGTGAAGTGCTATCTAGCTCCGGGTTAAGTGTCAGATTAAAATCACCTCCCAGATATATATGGTCTGCCCCCATGCGGATAATGTGTGAATAAATGTCGTTAAAAAACTCAGGGTCGTCTACGTTCGGGGCGTAGATATTGACAAAGAGTACAGAGTGTTCCAAAATATAGCCTTTAACCAACACATATCTCCCGCCCGTATCCCTGTATACCTCCTCCTCATGGAAGGGCAGTCTCCTGTGAATGAGCACTGCCACTCCTCGGGCATAGGAGCTGTAACCAGCAAAATATCTATGTGCCCCCCAGGCAGCCGCCACTGGTGAGTTAGCATTCATGGTCAGATGAGTTTCCTGCAGGAAGGCAACATCCACCTGGTGGCGCTGTAAGTAATTTGTCACTTGCTTACACTTGCGGGCATTATTAAGACCCCGAACATTCCAAGATATCAGGGCCACATTGGCCTCTGCCAGAATCTTGCTAGCCATATTCCACAACAATTGGACCAATTGACATTCGTATTCTGAAAACAGGCTTGCTAAACCGCAAAGGAAATACGACTAAACATACAAATTGTAATCTCGACCAACTGTCCCAAAAAACCCCCTCCCACCACCCATCCGCCCCACCAACTGTGGGGGGAAAGACCCCGTCCCTCATTACAATGCCAAAATGTAAGGTCAAACTAAAAACCACAACAATATAATCCCAAAGGAACAAATGGGTGTGCATCCGCACTTGGGAGGTGACAACACCCCGCCATATCCCCCATATTATGTCATACCATAAAAATATATTTGCACATCTGTGGCGGCACATTAAGGTGCCAGCAGTGCATTGCTGTGAGGAGCAGCGACAAAAACTGTAGCATAGCGTTCAACGGCAACAACTTCAGAATAAAAGCACAGTACTAAGAGCTAACCAGTACCAAACAGTTCCGCACTCGTTCCTGAGTCCGGAATGTCCTGAGAGTGCGATGGAGATGTGACAGTGTTCTTCTTCGCGGCATTGTAGTATTGATGGCAGAACTCCTGGGCTTCGTGGAGAGTATCAAAGATCCGAGACTGTCCGTCCACATCAACCTTGAGGCGCGCAGGGTCCAGCATGCCATAGCGCATGCCCAGCTTTCGCAGAGCCGCCTTGACCCCTGCATATTTCCGGCGTGCCTCCTGCACCATTGCTGTAAAATCAGGGAATAGGGAGATGTTGGAGCCCTGCCAGTTCAGTTGACCCTTCTCCCGGGCCAAACGCAGAGCAGTGTCCCTATCCCTGAAATTCAAGAGGCGGGCTATAATCGGGCGGGGAGGGCACCCTCGGATTCGGGCGCGGCCCCTGGATACGATGTGCTCGTTCTACTACAAAGGCGTCGGTGAACGATTCCCTGCCAAAGAGTTCCGTGAGGAGTTTTTCGACAAAGAGGTCCAACCTGCCCGTGTTTGTGGTCTCGGCCACTCCCGTAATGCGGATGTTATTCCTGCGCCCCCGGGCCTCCAAATCCTCATTCTTCATGGCTACAGATTTGAGAAGCCCCTCCATTCTCTCGTACTTTTTAGCAGTTTGGGCCGCGCCATCCTCCAGATCCGAGATTCTGCTCTCTGCCACTGTCAAACGCCCCTCATGCTTGTCCAACCGGGCCCCCATTGTGTCTAGACGCCAATCGAGGGCATCAAATCTGGTGTCCAGGGCTTTGAAGCCCGCCCGTAGCTCCGCCAAGAGACCCTCTGAACCCGTTGCCGTCATTGTGGGAACCTCGCCGCCCTCCGCCATGTTGGACTGTTGTGCCGCCGTGCCAGGCCCCGAGGCTTTGAAAGGTAGCGTGCCTTGTCGGGGGTCCTTGCGCCCCATACCCCCCTATCGTGCTGCGCAACGTGGCCAGCTATGGCTATGAGCAGATCCCTTGGCCAAGCACAGCAAATCAGCCGCGACAGGTGCCACCCAGCCACAGCAGCAGGAACAATACCAACCACCTCGCAGCCTCAACCAAAGCGCAGTCCAAGGGCAGAACTAAACTGCGGCACTAGGGGCAGTTAGAGCAGGGCCAGGCACCCCAATAGGATCTGTGATGGCAACTGGTGGGCGAGGGTGGGCAACCGACACGTGTGGCACCAACAGGCAGGCAACAAATAGTAGGCAGAGGGCCCCAGCAATCCCAGTCACTTCACAGGTTAGCAGTGCTTACAAGGCGTCCTCGCAGGCCGGCTACATGGCGCAATGCCACCGATATCAGCTCAGGTCAAGCAATGGGAGAGGGCATCAGTGGATGGCCCCGCCTGGGCAGGATGGGCACAGGCCACCGATGGAACGCGGGGGGGGCGGGGGGCACAGCCGCGGGGGCAGAGCTCCTGCCGGGTGCACGCCACTACCAACCTGCAAACACGTCCGCGGCCCCTGTCGCCGCGGGGCTTCCAAGGAAGCCAGCACCCAGCCACGGTGTAGGGGGAGCCTCAAACCCCACCGCAGCCGCTTACCTCCCCAGCCGCCAGCGTCCGATCCAGTCCTCCAACGCGGCTCCGTCACGCGCCGAGCTACGGCTCACTGCCGCACGCGAGGCCCCAGCTTCAGGCCCAGCCTCCGGCCTCACCACGCCACAACACCCTCCTCAGCGCCGATCGGCGCCACGAACACCAGCCGGTCCGTAGTTGCGTCCGCCGCTACCCCCCAGCTTCACACGCCGCCAGGAGTCATTCTCGAGGCCATCTCGACATCTGCGCCGCCACAGTGGTTACTTGGGAGGAGGCTTACGGCGGAGCTACCAGCCTACACGGCCATCTCTGTCGGTGGCTAGGCCACACCCCAAACGGGGTCTCTAGTTGGCAGTGGTTTATACCCTGTCCAAGCAAGGACCCTCATGCTAGTCAGGGTAAGGGAGTCATACAAGTAAGATAACCCCTGCTTACCCCCTTGGTAGCTTGGCACGAGCAGTCAGGCTTATCTCAGAGGCAATGTATAAAGCATTTGTACATACACACAGTAATACAGTGCAAACACTACAAAATGAGCTCACACCAGGTTAGAAAAATAGCCAATAGTTCTCGGAATAAAACAAGACCAAAACTACAAAAATCCAACATACACAAGTCAAGATATCACTTTTAGAAAGATTTCTGTAAAAATATAGCTCCTAGAAAACAATAGCTCCACCTGGGGCTATCTCGACATCTCAATAGATACTAATCCAACAGTTTGGCGCCTACCGCGAGAAGTGCGGGCGGATACGGAGTCACAGGGACCCTCAGTAACAGTACCTTGAAAACGATGAAAATAAAGACGCTGCACAGTGTTGGGGAGGTGAGGCTTTGCTGGTGCTGGAGCGCCGTTAGTTCTTTACTGCTACGCAGGGGAGGTGACGCAGC
Organism: Calotriton arnoldi; assembly: GCA_963921515.1. Lineage (NCBI taxonomy): Eukaryota > Metazoa > Chordata > Amphibia > Caudata > Salamandridae > Calotriton > Calotriton arnoldi. The sequence goes on along the minus strand of CAWUFW010003429.1, from coordinate 474,043 downwards.
GTTGGCGGCGAGGCATCAGTTCCATGGGATGGTGCTGTGTCGATAAGTTTCGGGGGTCACCCACATCGGTTATCGACTCCTTCGAAGATGCAGTTGAGGCGCTGGCGTCGACAGGCGTCAGGGCTGCAGTGTAAGTCAGGGTGATGGTTCGTTCTCTTCACGAGCGGTGCCCTCGGCTTCTGTGCAGGCAGTGGTGTGGCGTCAGTGCGAAGCGCTGTCACCGGGGAGGTCGGGGATGCGGTGCAAGTCAGAGCGGTGCATCGTGCACTTCACGTGCGGTGCCCTCGATAAGTGGGCGTCGATAAGTTGCTGTCATCGGCAACACCAGGGCTGCAGTGTAAGTTGGGGCGGTGCATCGTGCTCTTCACGAGCAGTGCCCTCGGCTCCGGTGCAGGCAGCGGCATTGCTGATGGCATCGATGTTGCTTTTCTAGAGTTGCAGCACCAGCCACAGGATTCCAAGGGCACAGGAACTGGATTTGGCACCACTTGGCAATCAGGACTCCCAGCAGAGAAGTCCAGGTGCTGTTAGCAAGATGCAGGTGAAGTCCTTGATGGCCCTACGACTGCTTAACAGGAGGCAAGCATGCACAAGCCCTTGGAGAACCTTGGAAGCAGGATTCAGAAAGCAAAGTCCAGTCCTTTCACTCCCCAGGGAAGTACAACAACCTCCCCCCCCCCACCCCAGGAAACACTTACTGTAACTGTTGTGCAAGAGTCTACCTAACAATGGTCTCCTGCCCAGACCAGAAGTGGCGTCACCAGGGTCATTCCAGGGGGGGCTCTGACCTCAGTGCTGGCCACTGACCCTCTGGTTCTCCCACTGGGGACTGCCTCTCCCTCTCACCCCTCCATCTGTACTTCTGCACCCTCCTCTCCGGAGTGGTACTGCCAGACACCAGAACTGGTGGGATGCTTGTGACAGCCGAACCCCCCCCAAATTTCTTTTGACATTATGAGGTCCCCCTCAACAAATGGCTTCCTGATACAGACTAGGCCCCCCTCCTGGTGCTCCGTCTAGGAACCATCCAGGCTCTGGCATTGGATTTTGGGCAACCTGGGCCTCTGTCGACCCCCATCTCTCCTCCTACCGTGAAAAGGCACAGGGGACCCTCTGCCCCTCCCCTGGGACCTATCTGGGATACTGCAAACCTCCACCCACTTCCCTCAGTTGGGGGAAACCTGAGCCACTCACTTTAGGATCACTCCCAAATGCCTTTCCAGACCCTCTGGTATCCACCAAGAGGTCTGCCTCCAGTGCAGACTTCCTGGGGTCCGAGAACTCACACCCCACTGGGTGTTGGCATAGCTCTGGAAAACCGTGACTGAACATATGCTCTGCAGCACTCAAATTGTACAGCCCCTCCTGTGTGTTTACCATACTACCATTCACCCGACCATCCAGTGCCTTGAAAAAGTACCCCACATCATCCCCCATCTGCTGAGACAGTGTCTGACTGCCCCTCAAACTCAACCTATCCTCCTCAGTGGTGACTCCATACTCCCTAACCAGGGCTTCCTCCATGGGGGTACACCTCTCCCTGTCGCTCCCTTCTAGAGCCAGTAGAGTGTTACTCCCACCACCAGGAATATGACTTCCTGTGCCAGTTCCCCAATCCTCCTCAAGGAACCTTCACACCTTTGGGGCTCCCTCATATGCCTGAGCCCACTGGTGTATGTCACCCCCCTCCTTGAAGTTAGAAACCAAGCCTCTGAGTGTGTGAACCTCTTCTTCAGTACTTTCACTGCCACCATCTGATCTGGACTCAGCCCTCATGGCATTCAACTCCGGCTCTCTTTCTCAGTTCAATCAATCAATTAGGGAATTGTAAGCGCGCTACTCACCCGTGAGGGTCTCAAGGCGCTGGTTCATGTGCCAAAAGCATTTCCTTAGTCTCCATCTTCCGTTCCTCTCTCTACAGCTTCAACCTGAGTTCTACAAGCTCCAAATCGAGCTTCCTGGCTCTCCGTCTCTTCTCCAGCTCCTATGGAGACAGACCTGAAGAGGAAACACTGCTGCCAGCTCTGGAGGGAGCCCTTTCACCATTCAGGCTGCCCCCCAACCCACAGATGTTGGCTCCTCCAGCCATCCCAGGTGTAGACTTTGTTTGCCCTCCTCCACAGTCTCATCCTCTGAGTGCTCATCAGCCTCCCTGGCTGCCGGCCAGGCCCTCCGTGCCTTTTGCAGCTCCTCCTCTCTAGTGAGGCCTTTAAAGGAACACTTAGAATCCCTGTAGAACATTTTGAGCTGAGGCACCAACCTCTCCTGCTCGAACACTAACTCTGCAGGTACTGCTGATGGCTCACCAGACTGAGACATGATTGTGGCCAAAACTCAAGAGTTGCAGAAAGAGAAATAAACAGGATGTTGGTACGTAATAGTCTGCGATATGGAGATAGTGTACACCAATCACTGTATGTAAAGTACAAATAGAAGTCCTAGCCCATGCTGCCACATAATGTTAGAAATGGGGTCTCTAGTTGGCAGTGGTTTGCACCCTGTCCAAGTGGGGACCTCACTCTAGTCAGGGTACGGGAGTCACACAGCTAAATATCCCCTTGGTAGCTTGGCACGAGCAGTCAGGCATATCTCAGAGGCAATGTGTAAAGCATTTGTACATACACACAGTAACGCAGTGAAAACACTACAAAACGAGTTCACACCAGGTTAGAACAAGCATTTGCAATGCAATAGGTCTCGCATTTGCGAGAGTTTAAGCTATTGGCACTGTAAATGACAATGTCTTTTATTTATATGTTTTGATAATTAAATCATAAATAAAAGGCATTGTCATGTACAATGCCAATAGCTCAAACTCTTATAAATGGGAGACCTATTGAAAGAAGCGGCCGCTATTGTCCCAGGCTGCTTAGAAAGTGAATGCGCGCATGACGCACTGAATGTTGCAGGAAAACATGTTGTGCCTGCAGTAGGAGAAACTATTTAAATAAAATAGTGCTTACAGACTAAAGACTCACTGTGTAACCACCAAAGTAAAAGGGGCAATCCTCATGGGAGGTTACGAATGAAGACAGGAGGGGCTAACAAGCCTATTAATGAATCAGAAGCCAGCATTTACAAAGGACAATGACAAATATAGGCGGAGAGTGGGCGGGGCTTCTATTCCATACTCCAATACAGCATGGCTCGCAGAGCAGCGCATGCGCTGCCCAGGCTTGACCTGAAAATGTTTATTCAGAGGGGGGCACACACCATGGCTTTAGGAGGATTTTGTGTTAGCAGTTACACTCTTAGAACAGGATTGACTTTGATGTGGAGGGCCAGTCTGGGAGAGAGAGTCCTGTCGTACCACTGCCCCCCCCCCTTTCCCGGTCCCCTTTGCTAACAAACCAAGAATTGAATGCAGATAAATACATTTTCCAGAAAGATATTGGTGAATATAGGCACTTCTGCATCAAGATGGTCTAGGAAAGCTGGAGAGCGTTGCTCAGTGAGAGTTTGTAGGCAGGAGTGAGACCACATTGCCAAGATTAAAAGACTGTTATCCTTTTGGGGACAATGGGTTCACATGCTGAGGAAGGGTGGGTTCCTGAATTGGCAATTGGTGTCCGAAATGGCAAAGCTGTCATTACCTTTTAGCAGAATGCTGCATTGTGCATTGAAGGTTTTGGTGCCCACCCCGCTATATATTTTAAGTTGAAAGGGAGCCTACCCCTTATTGTCCGCCTGGTGTTTGATTGATGAGGTGGGAGCCCACCCCGCGTTTCGCCGCCGCAGCCCGAGCTGAATGCTGCATTGTGCATTGAAGGTTTTGGTGCCCACCCCGCTTTATATTTTAAGTTGAGAGGGAGCCTACCCCTTATTGTCCGCCTGGTGTTTTATTGATGAGGCGGGAGCCCACCCCGCGTTTCGCTGCCGCAGCCCGAGCTGTTCTAGAAGCCTTCTCCGGGCCGCTCTCAGCGCGACCCGGACGTCAGGCAACCTTGCCTGGGACATGGGCGGGGCATGGAGCGCGCGGCCGGAAGTGTCCGGGGCTCCCGTGAGCTGAGGGAGCCCCGCGTGTTGCAGCCCGCGTGTAGGAGAAGCGAGGCGGGAGCCCACCCCGCACTGGCAAGCTGTAGAGGGAAGTCCGGCGGGAGCCCACCCCGCCTTCGTGAATGCCGCATGGTGCGGCCGGAGCAGGATTTCAGGCGGGGCTCCTGTGAGCAAGACGGAGCCCCGCGTGTTGCTGCGCCACAAAGAGTGACCGGGTGAAGAGGCGAGTCCCCCCTGCCATCGAGGAGACCAGCCGGGGAGCAGCGCAGAGTCCCCAGAAGGGCCGGTGAGTGGGGTTGAGCGGGAGCCTGCAGGTGGTTAAAGAGGCATGCTGTACGTGGCCACCGGCTGATAATGCATGCAGCTGACGTAAGCGCACCGCGCCTGGACAGGAGATGTGCACGCGTATGGTGCGAGCAGGCGTTGTGATAACGCCGCGAGCCGTACGCGTGCACATCTCCTGTCTGTTAAGCTTCGGCACAGACAGTTGATGTGCACGCGTACGGCTTGCGGCGTTATTACAACTCCTGCTTGCACCATACGTGTGCACATCTCCTGTCCAGGCCTTGCCGTACGCGTGCACATGTCCTGTCCCCCTTCCGACCCAAGTCGACAACAATAGATCTCGCATAGCGAGCACCGCTTTGCGCTGCATCGCTAGGCGAGACCTAAAAATAGCCAATATTTATATGAATAAAACAAGATCAAGATATCCCTTTTTATAAAGATTATTGTAAAGATATAGCTCCTAGAAAACAATAGTTCCACCTGGGGCTATCTCGACATCGTGATGGGTACTAATCTAACAGTTCAGTGCCAACTGCGAGAATCGCGGCTGGCTACGGAGTCACATGGACCCTCAGTAACAATACCTTGAAAAAGATGAAGGGGAGGTGATACGGCATTGGTGGCGAGGTGGCGGTTCCTTACGATGGTGTGGTGTCGATGAGTTCGGGAAGTCACCCACGTCGGTTATCCACTCCGCAAAGATGCAGTTGAGGCGCTGGCATCAACAGGCGTCAGGGCTGCGGTGTAAGTCGGGCGGTGCTTTGTGCTCTTCACGAGCGGTGTCCTCTGCTTCGGTGCAGGCAGTGGTGCAGCGTCAGTGCAAAGCGCTGTCGCCGGGGAGGTCCGGCTGCGGTGCAACTTGGGGCAGTGTGTTGTCCACTTCACAAGCGGTGCCCTCGGCTCCGGTGCAGGCAGCAGCCTCGATGACTAAGTCGGCGTTGATAGGTTGCTGTCATCGGCAACACCAGGGCTGTGGTGTAAGTCTGGGCGGTGCGTCGTGCCCTTCATAAGTAGTGCCCTCAGCTCTGGTGCAGGCAGCGGCGTCGCTGATGGCGTCAATGTTGCTTTTCTTGATTTGGAGCACCAGCCACACAATTCAAAAGGGCCCAGGAACTGGATTTGGCACCACTTCGCAATCAGGACTCCCAGCAGAGAAGTCCACGTGCTGTCAGCAAGATGCAGGTGAAGTCTTTGATGACTCTGAGACTTCTTAACAGGAGGCAAGCACGCACCAGCCCTTGGAGAACCTTGGAAGCAGAATTCAGAAAGCAAAGTGCAGTCCTTTCACTCCCAGGACAGAAGCAGTAGGCCAGCACAACAAAGCAACAGGCAGCGTGGCAGTCCCTCGAACAACATCCAGCTCTTCTTCCTGGCAGAATGTCCTTAGTCCAGAGTATTCTTATTTGAGAGCGTCAGAGGTCTAATACTTATACCCCTTTCAGCCTTTGAAGTAGGCAAATTTCAAAGGAAAGTCTTTTTAGTGCACAAGGCCCTGCCTTTCCCTGACCTGCCTCCAGACTCACTACAGGGGGTTGGAGACCGCTTTGTGTGAGGACAGGCACAGCCCTATTCAGGTGTCAGTGTCAACTCCTCCCAACACTCTAGCTCAGGAAGGCACATCAGCCTGGTGATGGCCCGTGAGGATATGCAGGGCACACCTCAGCTCCCTTTGTGTGACTGTCTTGAGTGAATGCACAATAGCCCAAGTGTCATCCTAACCCAGACGTGGATTCTACAGACAGGCAGAGCCACAGAAGGGGTAAGCAAGAAAATGCCCACTTTCTAACAGTTGCAAAAAGAGCAATTGATGGACAGAATGCAGAACAATGTCATACATTCACCCCAGTACAGAGATCTGGGCCTAAATCCATCATTTTTTTGCTCACCATGCCATTCCAGTTTGGACCCAGCCATATGCAAATCAGTCTTGACCCTGCGCCCAATGGGAACAGTCCAGCCCGAACTGCCAGGCCAGGTCCTCCCTGGACTGGAAACAAGCATCCTAGGACCGGTTTCGGGCTTTCAGCCCTCATCTGCCAGGATAGCTTGACTCCACTGGCATGGAGAGCACGGGACCCACGTCTGGGCATACCCGTCCCACTCGGGGTGACAAATGCAAAAAGAACAATTGATGGACAGAATGCAGAACAATGTCATACATTCACCCCAGTACAGAGATCTGGGCCTAAATCCATCATTTTTTGCTCACCATGCCATTCCCAGTTTGGACCCAGCAGTATGCAAATCAGTCTTGACCCTGCGCCCAATGGAAACAGTCCAGCCCGAACTGCCAGACCAGGTCCTCCCTGGACTGGAAACAAGCATCCTAGGACCGGTTTCGGGCTTTCAGTCCTCATCAGCCAGGATAGCTTGACTCCAGTGGAAGGTTATGCCCAGACGTGGGTCCCGTGCTCACTACACCACTGGATTCAAGCTAGCCTGGCTGATGAAGGGTGATGCCCTGAAACCGGTCCCAGGATGCTGGTTTCCGGTCCAGGGAGGACCTGACTTGGCAGTTCGGGCTGGACTGTTCCCACAAGGAACAGGGTCAAGACTGATTTGCATATGGTTGGGTCCAAACTGGGGTGGTGTGGTGAGCAAAAGAATGATGGATTTAACCCAGATCCTTGTGACTGGGGGTGAATGTTTGCATTGTCCAGCATTCCGTCCATCAATTGTTTCTTTTGCATTTGTCGCCCTAAGTGGGAAGGGTATGCCCAGACGTGGGTCCCGTGCTCACTACACCACTGGATTCAAGCTAGCCTGGCTGATGAAGGGTGATGCCCTGAAACCGGTCCTAGGATGCTTGTTTCCGGTCCAGGGAGGACCTGGCTTGGCAGTTCGGGCTGGACTGTTTCCACAAGGAACAGGGTCAAGACTGATTTGCATATGGTTAGGTCCAAACTGGGGTGGTGTGGTGAGCAAAAGAATGATGGATTTAACCCAGATCCTTGTGACTGGGGGTGAATGTTTGCATTGTCCAGCATTCCGTCCATCAATTGTTTCTTTTGCACTTTCTAACAGTGGCATTTTCAAACATGCAATTTAAAAACCAACTTCACCAAAATATTTAAATTGTGAGCCCAGAGGCCCCACACTCCAAATCTCTATCTGCTCCCAATGGGAAATTACACTTAAAAGATATTTCAAGGCAATCCCCATGTTACCCTATCGGAGAGATAGTCTTGCAATAGTGAAAATCAAAAGTAGCAGTATTTCACTGTCAGGACATGTAAAACACACCAGTACATGTCCTACCTTTTAAAAACACTGCACCCTGCCCATAGGACTGCCTTGGGCATACCTTAGGGGTGGGGTACCTTACATGTAATAAAAGGGAAGGTTTGGGCCAGGCAAGTGGGTGCACTTACTAGGTCGAAATGACATGTTAAAACTACACAGACACTGCAGTGGCAGGTCTGAGACATGTTTGCAAGGCTACTCATGTGGGTGGTACAATCAGTGCTGCAGGCCAAAACTGATTTGCATATGGCTGGGTTCAAACTGGAATGGCATGGGGAGCAAAAAAACGATGGATTTAGGCCCAGATCTCTGTACTGGGGTGAATGTATGACGTTGTTCTGCATTCTGTCCATCAATTGTTCTTTTTGCATTTGTCACCAGAGTGGGACGGGTATGCCCAGACGTGGGTCCCGTGCTCTCCATGCCACTGGAGTCGAGCTATCCTGGCTGATGAGGGATGAAACCAGTCCTAGGATGCTTGTTTCCAGTCCAGGGAGGACCTGGTCTGGCAGTTCGGGCTTGACTGATCCCATTGGGCGCAGGGTCAAAACTGATTTGCATATGGCTGGGTTCAAACTGGAATGGAATAGAGAGGAAAAAACGATGGATTTAGGCCCAGATCTCTATACTGGGGTGAATGTATGACATTGTTCTGCATTCTGTCCATCAATTGTTCTTTTTGCATTGGCCAACGAGTAGCATTTGATTTACAGACCCTGGGCACACATGGTTCATTGTACTAGGGATTTACTAGTAAATCAAATATGGCAATCATGGAGAAACCAATTACCAATACAACTTATAAAGACAGCATATGCACTTTAGCACTGGTTAGCAGTGGTGAAGTGCCCCGAGTCCCAAAGCCAACAAAAACAGGTCAGAAAAAATAGGAGGAAGAAGGCAAAAGGTTTGGGTATAACCCTGCAAAAAGGGCCAGGTCCAACAGGAAAATTTATGAACTATACATAGGTGGGAATAACTAGTGATTTATTAGGTGCTAAGCAAAATAAGCTGCCAATATTATTGGATTGCTTAAAATAATCATAAACAGTAATTTGTTGAAATGAACAAAAATTGTGGTCAAATGTAATAATAATCTGGCATCAGCAAACTAAGCCAACGATCTTTCAGTCACTGTCGATAAGAGGGTCAGCCACAGAGGGTTGGACTTGGCCCTCTCTGCAGGGTCACCCTCAAACATTTTGCCTTCACCCCTCTTGTTTTCTGAACCCGTTTTTGTTGGCTTTTAGGACTCTGTGCACTTTACCACTTCTCAGCAGTTCTAAAGTGCTTGTGCACTCTCCTCTAAACAGGGTAAAGTTGTCGTACACCCAGTTGGCACATTTAATTTACTTGTAAATCCTTAGTAAAGTGGTACTACATGTACCCATGGCCTGTAACTGAAATGCTGCTAGTGGGCCTGCAGCACTTATTTAGTCACCCACTCAAGCAGCCTTTATAAACATGTCTCAGATCTGCCACTGTAGCCTGTGTGTGCAGTTTTAAAACTGCCATTTTGACCTGCAAAAATACATTTTTTGCAAGGCCTAAACCTTCCTTTTTAATACATAGAAGTCACCGATTAGGGTAGGCCCTAAACTGCTCTTGGGGCAGGATGCATTGTTTTTACGAAGTTGGACATGTACTTTTAAGTTTAAGGTCACATGACTAGGTGTAGTTGGCCTTTCTGTACTCCTCCCAGACAGTATCACAAAGGGGGGCTGGGTATTTGCAGGATGGGGGGGTGGAGCTGTCCCTTACCACACTTGCACTTCAATAGGACTACCTCAGCACAAACCAGAGGACTTCACAATAGTCTTTTGTGACCCCAGGCAGATAGCTCCAGTTCAGAGAGGCAGGAACTACCAAACACCTCCATAGGGAGAAACTCCAGAAGCTTCTTCCAGTTCAAAGTGGACACCAGGTATAAGAATGGGCTCTCAGCCCCACTCTTCAGTACACTCCTGGACCTGTGGATACTACAGAAGAACGACACCCTGCTGCTTGAGGCCTGCCCTGCTACTGAGAAGGAAGACTAGACTTGCTCCCTTCATCCAAGGCTCCAAGGGACTCCAGGTGACTCCAAGGGTCAGCTGACTGATCTCCTGTTCTGAGTTACAGGGACATAACAAGCACCAGAGGCCTCCATGCATCTGCCCAGCTGTCCTGCTACCTAGACCTGTAACTTGAACTGCCTGAGCCCTGCTGGCCTCTGCAAGAGTGAGTCCCTAATCCCCAGAGGTGCCTACCCTGGTACTGGATGGCATCAGAGAGCACTCCTCTGACTCAGAAAGGAGAGACCCTTAATTTTTTGGCTCTTTGCGACCGCAAGCGGGCCCTTTTGTGCCAAGATTTTCTGCACGCGTCGTCCTTCAATGCGAAGCTCTGGTGAACCTTATTCTTTGCACTATAGCGTCCGCTGTGACGACCGGCAACACAGGTTCTGCACTTCGCGCCAACATGGATTTACAGGAACGACCGACTGAGACTCAAGTCAGGATCTTTGCGCTACATGGACGACCATCCGCGAAGCCCAGCATGCTCTTCGTGGGACAGTGATGGCCATCTACGACACTCTCCCTGCTCGTCGTGGCCTCCACCACGTTGAACATAAGTCTAAGTGGTGGACTTTAGAAGGAAACTTTTTCAGCGGGACTAAGCTAGTCCCTGTATCCGGCCCACTCTCCATCGCAGGCGGCCTGAACTTGTGACTTTCACCCAGTGTCACTCGACTAGATAACCTCGGGTGGCACTTTGTGCTTTTAGGAGCTATACTTACTTTAAATCTATGAAATTGCTTATCTCCAGTTCTACTGATTGGATTTTTGTAGTTATGGTGTCAAATAATTTATTACATTTTACTCAATTCTTCTAAATTGGTGTGGGACCTTTCCTGTGCTGTGTTTTACTTTATTGCTGTTTAAGCGCTGCATAACTACTTTACACATTACTTCTAAGTTAAGCCTAACTGCTATTGTGCCAAGCTACAAGAGGGTTAAGCACAAGTTAATTTAGTGACTTTCTGTCATTCACCCTGACCAGGACTGTGGCTGTTGCTTGAGTAGGGTTTCACCGCCCCCCCCCCCCAACCAACAACTCAATTTCTCACAAAGAGCAATGCATTGGAGTTGACATTTGACAGAGCTAATACTTGAGCTATCCCACTGGTAGACTGAAATCTCAAACACTAGTATGCTGATCCCAGTATAACCAGCATTGGCAGAATCACTTAGTCTCACCTGTGACAAAGGGGTGTATCGGTACTGGCTTTGTCAATGCTTGTTCCTTTATGCCCTAGATTATGGCAAACATCAGTAAAAGATGGCCACTGGTGTGTGTTTGTGTGTGTGCATGCTGGTGTATGCCTGGTGGCCTTCTTTTAATGATTTTTCTACTGTCACAAAACACAAGTCCAAGATGGCTGCCATGCTTGAATGAGCAGGCGATTTCACCATCATCATTTGTCAATTTCTCTCCTTTGACCTTTTCTTGTCTGAATTCCTCTTCTAGTCCCCGTACTTCTTTCTTGCTCATATTGTCTCTTCTCACACTTGAAATCTTTTGCTTTGTCCGTTTGTATTGCTGAATGAATATCGCCTAACTTAACTGTTTTCATTGTGTGAGTTGCAGCTACACTGCACTTGGAACGGCTTGTAAGCAGTAGGACAGTCGATGGAGTTCTTTTAAGCCCTCTGACCAGCGACTATAGAGAATCCTGTAAGTAAACACACTCCAGAATCTATCTGTTTAATTTATTATAGAAACAGTAGTTCTCTATTTTGCAGAGTGAGGAGTTGCTTGTGGATGGCCTCACATTACCTTGGTGGGTGACCTTCTTTGAAATCTACTTTTAACAATGTTTTAGGTTTGATTTCTGAATCTGGAAATTTCTACCATATGACTACTGTTTTCTTGAATTTACACTGGTTGCCGTCTGCACTAAAGGATTCAATTTGAGCTTTGCGCTCCATCGCTGAGAATCTTACCAGTCAACCTCTTAAACATCTGAAAAATCTTGCCTTTATGTGTATATTGTTTAACATCTTAACTGAATATTTAGTTGCCTAATAGCAGTTTTTGAATTTCTCTCCCCTCAACAGATACCCCAAATAGTGGCTCTGGGGCATTGGTTTTCAGGGGTGTGGATTACACAGGCAGCAGTGGTGGCTCCACTGTGCAGCTGCTGGTGATGCCAACCAGCCTTCTGGACAACCTAGGTCCAGACCTGCTGGAGGAGGTGAAGGACGTGCTGATTCCTGAGGAGCGGCTGATCATGCACCGAGAGCAGATCATCGGCAAGGGTAGGTTCCAGGATCTCGGAGGGGAAGATGGTAGCATCCTGGAGAGTTTAGAAATTTCAATAGGTGGCATGGCAAAGAATTCATACTGTCTAGAACTTTTTAGTTTCTTTTTGTTGTACTTATTTTCCAAGGGTTGACTGTGTCTTTCACTGATAATGTTTATATAAAGGATCAATTTTAGTCCCTATTTCAATGGCTCATAACTCTATTTATTTCATATTTGTGCTCTATTACCTACAACAATCTTCATGTACATTTATGGATCCAATCGTAGTTGTGAGATCATATTATGGCGTGATTGGAGTTTTTTCCACTCATCACAAAAAGTTGTATAACTCCTTTAAACTTTATTCCAAAACATCAGAAGGAACAAAAGTCTTTTGTTGAAATTTGTTTTTAACATCTTTTGAGGGTTTGAGAAATTTAGGCTTGATTGTGCTCCCGTGATGTTTCTCAGCATGCTCATTACAGCTGACTGACACAAGTTGTGACTAGTTAAATTGATTTAACTTATTGATACACAACAACTTGATTGCATTTAAAAAAAACTGTATGAAGGGAATTTTATAGATTTTTTTAAATTCTGTCTTTTTTACCAGTGCATATGAGAATGGAGAAAATAGGGCTGACAAATAGGCATTTAGCTGTGTATTCTAACTCTTTATATTCTTTTGCATACAGTACTTGGACACATTTTATTTTCTGTTGAGTCAATTCTGTGCATTCATATTGCTTCATGCAATGGACAATTTGTGTTAGAGCTTTGTGCAGTTGACTCGTGCTATCAAGATCCTTTGTTTATAGAGATGAATTCTCTACCTCAGGCTGAGGAATTTGTGCTGCGTGCTGTCCACCTGCTCCTATCGCTGAACTTAGTGACTTCATCATTGAAAAGAGAGATCCTCGTCAGCAGGGTGTTTCTGGTGCAGCTTTGCACCTTGCAGACATGGCAAGCAAATCTGGGCCGGAAACGTTCCATTATAAACTTAAGACAACAAAAGGGTACGAGGGAAAGGATTATGCTAGACTTAACTTCAGCACTAAAGTGAATGCTGAATTCAACCCCTAGAACTGGATGGTTCATTTCTCACTTGTGAAACCCAACAATGTATGGTTCGTATAAGTTTTGGATATTGACCAGGAAGGAAGTATACCCATGAAAGGAAGAATAAAAGTAAACATGGTGTGCAACAGTATGGCACTATCTAGATTGTTTTAGGGATATCTACATTTATTAATGTGTGTTAAGGACACCTCACATGCACAGTGGGGTATATTGGACCAGTTTTTGGTTGATTACTCCCTTGGTCTCATCAAAAGACACATGGAGCGATAAGTGTCACTTGAAATATTCACCCTTAACCTGTTTCTTAGGCTGACCCTTTTAAATCTGGCACTTTTGAAGAACAACCCGATGTTGCCTTCTCAATAGCATACATTGGACTCCACCTCCACACAGTTTTAATAATCATCTGAGCACCAAATACGTACACCCTCTGTACAAGCACAGCATTGGTTTAGGGAGGGTGTACTGTGTTGAGGCAGCAACATCACCATCGAAAATCAGCTGGGGCAAAAAGTTCAAAAGAAATCATGAGAGCATTCCTATCCATCTCGGTTCTCTCGGCAGTGAATTGTTAGGTGCCTTTAAGTGCATTTGTAGATATTGCATTTAAGAAGTGTATGGGCAGGGTGGCAGTGTGTCTTAAGAGCTAATTGTCAGATGAACTGCCATTAAAGACAAAGTAACATTCATGTATTTTCTGAAACCTCTTAGCATAAGGGGGTGATAGTCACCCCTTTACCACTAAGAATAGCGAGAGTGCCCTTATTCCTCCACATATTAATAAAAGTAGATTAAACAAGAAGAGTGTCATTTAAAGTATTTCTGGCAATTGCGAGAATGTGTAGGTAACACTTGTTGTGGCTTACTGATCTTCAGGATATTATAATTCCAGAAAGAGCTTGCAGAAAATAGGTCTGTGCATTTATGGCAAAAGTGATTGTCTTAATATCAATTGTAACTGAAAGGAAGCAAAATATGTTCATTGACTAATCACTGGTCATTTTTGTAGGTCATTTTGGGAGTGTTTATCATGGTACCTACATCGATGCATCCCAGAAAGAAGTCCACTGTGCCGTCAAATCATTAAACAGTAAGTTTGCCAGGGATTGGAGTTTCTTTTTTTATTTGTTCTGTGAGTGAACACTGGGTCGCAGGTTGTTCGCCATTGCAGAACAGTCTGCTTGTAGTAATTATTTAATGCCATATACTGTAAGCCACATTTTAATGGTCTATAAATAAAGTTATGTGATGGGTTTAGGAACAATAACTTAATGCATATCAAAATTCACCTCAAGTTCCATGGTTAATATTGTTTTCACTTTGGCCCTGACATTACTATTAAGGTTTGTATTATTAGACTCTCAATGCTGGGAGCAGCTGAATGGCACCAAAGGAAAGGGAAAGTTGCTTTCACAAGACAGAGTTAATGTGTATAGTCACTTTCTGTAACTATCCTGCAATGTTGAGGCTGAAATTTAAAGAACCATGATAAGATAATGTGATGTGGAAGGATGGCCATGGTACATGTCTGCTACCATTAATGGGCTTATAATATTCCAACACCTGCTTCACTGCTAATTTCCCTCCTCAGCAGCCATCCATGTCCTGCGATCACAGATGGATTACTGGACACCAGGACACTTCTTGAGATTATACAATTTAAGATGTGCTCCATTCATTTTGCTTCAAGGGATTGGTAGTTAATGATTATACTTTTAGCCTCCTATTTGTATCTCTTTTTAAAACTACTGATATTTTTTATCAGAAAATAATTAACACTTGACCTTTCAAATGCCATACTTTTAGCCAAATTAATATGTCAGTTATTGAAGAATAGTAGTGTAAACCCTGCCAAGTTCTCAACATTTTTACAGTGTCGTTTCCGGATTGCCTGGCTGTAAAAAGTTAGGCTTACTCTGTGCAAACAGTCACTCACTTACTTCCACTTGTACCTAATTCCACAACTTCTAAATATCATTTCCAGTCTCGGGATACACTTTCAGCCTCCTTAGAAGGTGTCTTTAGAGTCACAATGACCTGAGACCTGAGTTTTGTGCTCTGCTTGTATATAAATATCTCTTGGGAATAAATCTACATGCTTTGTGACTTGTATGAAAATCCTTTTATTACTACCAACAATTAAGACATTTGTGTCAACGTCTTAGACAACCAATTTGGGATTGAATCCAACAGAGTGGATCCCAATCTGCCATTCTTTTTCGTCATACCACCCCAAGTGGACGCAATACTGAAACTCCTTGACAAAGGGAGACTCCCTTTAACGTTTTACTGAGATACAATACAGTGACGCTGTGCAGTGTAATCCTAAACCTCCTGCTTTAAACGGTTGAAACAATTTTAACAATAAACTCCACACCCACAGGAGGAATATTTCCTTGCAGCAAGCCAGTTATATGCCTGAGACTATTTAAGTCTCTTTAGAGATGAGCTACTTAATTCAAATGTAGTTGCCTAATTTTGATAATTTAAACTTTTCCCCACCATCTACAGTGGCACGTTTTCGGACTCCATCCACTTGTTAGACCTTTCCTGCTTCTTAATCCAAATCACCCATTGTCCAACAAGCTGCAGATCTAAAAACCTAATTATTTCATCTGTACACTACTGACTTTAATATGTATATATATATACATATACATACATATATGCGTGTGTCTATATATATATATATACATGTATGTGTGTATATATATATATATATATATATATATACATGTATGTGTGTATATATACATGTATGTGTGTATATATACATGTATTACCTACTGGCAGTCGCCAGTAGGTAGTTATAGTTAGGACCTTGTTTCTATTAAAAAAGCGTTTTTTCTTTTGCCAATATCTTTGGCGCCGTTTGACGAATCTTTGCGAATTTTTCAAAACTAATGGTTCGCTCAGGTCAGCTTCTGTCTTAAAAGTTTCGGGGTGATTCGTCAAGCGGGGCCGATAAAAAAGGGGGGTCCCAAAACACGTTTTCTCCATGTTAATTTCCATAGGAACTTTAGACACGGCTACAGCCTGAACTGCTGAACGGAATTACACCAAATTTGGCAAAATGTCTTGGTTCAGAAAGCGACCTTTTTTTTAAATGGTGTAAATCCGTTCAGTAGTTCCTGAGAAATTCAAAAAATAAAAAAATCGATATCTGAGGGCCGAGGAGGATTCGCGAACCCTCCCGAGCACGAGCTTCATTTTGATTGGCTGTCAACACTCCAAACCAGGAAGTGTTGGCAGCCATGTTGTGACTCGGTAAAACCGAGTCACAAGAAAATAGGAGAAAAAACAATAAAAGTGGGCAGGGTAGAAACACCCTGACCCCCTAGGCCTGCTCACCCCAAAAAAGCATTTTTTAAAATATTTTCGGCCGAATTCGCGCAGGGTGCGCGAATCCGGCCGAATTTTTTTTCAGAAAGTGAAGCGCGGACTCCTGCGCTTTGTTTCTTTAAGCCCCCGGGTGGGCCAGGTCCCGGGGGCAATGTTTTATTAGGGTGCGGGGGTCCCCGCAGCCCCGGCGACTGCCATCTCCCCGGGCCTTTATTTATTATGCACGGGGGGCCTCGGGGCCCCCCCAAGCCCCGGAAACCGCCACCTCTCAGGGGCTTAAATTTAAATAAATAAGTGTGGGGGGCTCCTGCCCCCCCCACACTGCCCGGGGACTACCACCTCCCCGGGGCACTAATTAAGATAATGCAGAGGTCCGTTGCGGGCCGCGGGGACCACCACCTCCCTGGGGCTTTAAATAAGTTGGGAGGGGGGCCGCACGGCCCCCCTCCTGAAGCCCTCCTTGGCCCTGGGGACCGCCACCCCCCAGGGCCGGCTCCAGCAATGTCCCGGGGTGCCCACCCCCGGGACATTGCAGTTTGCTATGGCAGGGTGGGAGCACGGCTCCCGCCCTGTCATTGCAAACTATGCTTTGCTTCATGGAAGCGAGAGCAGAAAACCTGCTCTCGCTTCCATGAAGCGAAGCAGATTGCTTTTGTACAAGGGGAGCTGCATGCCAGCAGCTCCCCTTGTCCAAAAGCAATTCCGGCTCCCGCAGGAGGTGGGGAGCCGTCTGGGACAACGGGGCATTGGGGCTCCCCACGGTTCCCAACGTGAGGGCCGGCCCCGGGGGATGGGGTCCCCGGGGCCAGAAGTGGCCTGGGAGGGAGGCCACTCAGCCCCCTTCCCCTTTAATTTATTTATTACAATTAAAAAAAAAACGGTAGGCTTGCCCGGGGGATGGGGTCCCCGGGGCCATAATTGGCCTCAGGAGGGGGGCCACGCGGCCCCCCCTCTAAAATAAAAAATAAAGGCTGGCCAGGCCCCGGGGGATGGGGTCCCTGGGGCCAAAAGTGGCCCAGGGAAGGGGGGCCACGCGGCCCCCTGTTAAATAATAAATAAAAGAGGCCTAGCCCCAGGGTATTGGGTCCCCGGGGCAGAAATCGGACTCGGGAGGGGCCCCTTTCCCTTTAAAAAAAAAAAAATTAAAACAAAGGGTCGGGCCCTGGGGGGATGGGGTCACCAGGGCCCAAAAATTACTAAGAGAAGGGGGGCCACACAATAAAAGAGAAGCCAGCATCTCGCCGGAGGCCCCGCCCTGCACCACTCTGCAAACGCGCCTCCTGGCGCATTCTGGGTTGGGGATTAAGTCCCCTAGAATGTTAAGGGTCCTTAGGGGCCAACTAGCCCACCAGGTACCTCCAGTAAGCCCTACACAGCTGGATTGCTGAGAGGGGTCTGAGGCCACGCCCCCTTTTTACACCACTCTGCAAACGTGCCTCTTGGCGCACTGCTGGTGGGGTGATGAGGTCCTCTTGTGCCCTGAGGACCTCAGGACTGAAGTGGACTTCATTCCCCGAGCAGCAGTGCGCCAGGCGGCGCGTTTGCAGAGTGGTGTAAAAAGGGGGCGTGGCCTCGGTCCAATCTCAGCAATCCAGCTGTGTGGGGCTTACTGGAGGCAACAGGAGGGCTAGTTGGCCCCCAGGGACCCTCAGGAGGCAAGGGGACATCATCCCCCAACCAAGAACGCGTCAGGAGGCGCGTTTGCAGAGTGGTGCAGAAAGGGGGTGTGGCCTGTGTGCAGCTCTGAGCAATCCCACTATCTGGGGCTTACTGGAGGTGTCAGGTAGGCTAGTTGGCCCCTAAGGACCCCCAGCATCGAAGGGGACTTTAATCCCCATCCAAGAGCGCGCCAGGGAGCGCGTTTGCAGAATGGTGGGCAAAGGGGGCGTGGCCTGCTATGAGAAATTACCAATGCTACTGTGTGGGACTTACTGGAGGTAATAGAAGGGGTAGTTGGCCCCCAAGGACGTCCTTGGGGGCCAACTACCCCTCCTGTTACGTCCAGTAAGTCTCACACAGTGGTATTGCTAAGAGGTCTTCGGAGGCCACGCCCCCCTTTCTCCACCACTCTGCAAATGCGCCTCCTGGCACACTATGGTTTGGGGGATGAAGTCCACTTTAATCCTGAGGGACTTTGGGGGCCAAGAAGCCCTCCTGGTACCTCCTGTAAGTCCTACGCAGCGGAATTCCTGAGCGCTGGTCGTAGGCCCAGCCCCCTTTCTGCACCACTCTGCAAACACAACTACTACGTTATAGTTATAAATTAGCATTTAAAAAACCTTAGAAATTCATTGAAAAAACCATAGGTTTCAGGGACGTTATAGTTAGTAATTAACATTTAAAAAACCTTTGAAATTCACTGAAAAAACCATAGGTTTCAGGGACGTTATAGTTAGTTGGACATTCCACTCATATAAAACCAGAGAAATTCGGCCGTTATAGTTAGTTGAGCTAACTATAACTCGCGCCCCCCCAATGCACTGCTGATGACGTCACATATTACATCGCTCATGACATGGTCAGTGACATCACTGATGACCTCACTGATGACATCTCAAATGACATCACTGATGACATCATCCACGTGATCATCTGATGCACCTCCTCACACCCTAATATAACCTTTGATACACCCACTCTAAAATACAGACTACCATTCTCGAAACCATAGACACACCAATACCAGTTAGTACATACCCACTCACTGATTCCTAGGTCTACACACTCATCCACTCACTCATACATGCAGACACTCATCAATTCAGCTACTATCATATGCACTCATACACCTATACAGACACTCACACACCGCCACTCAACCATAGAGTTACTCACACACCTAGTCAGTCATGCAAAGAATCAATCACACTCCCATTTACTCACCTATACAGTTATACACACACCACCTCACTTATTCATACAGATACTAACACATACTTACTCTCTTATACAATCACTGACACAAGCACACACTCATCCATACAGCCACTCTCACAATCACTCACTCTCATATATAGTCATTTATATACTCCAACACTCACATATACTGCCTTTCACATATGTAGTTACCAACACACCCATACACACACTCACCCACCCATACACCCCTTCACAGATGCACTCTTGAACCCATACACCCAGTGAATCACCCACTCAGACATCCATGCACGGAGTCACTCACCCCCCACCCACACACTCAGGCACCCATACAGATACTCAGACAACCAATTAATAACCCATATAGACACTCATGTAGCTACTCACCAACCCATGCAGCCGCTTACACACCAACTGACAGACTGATACAGACATTCACACAGATTAGTCACTAACCCATGCATTCAGTAAGACACGTTTAATCACTCACTTATACAGGCAGTCACGCACCTACTAAATCATCCATTCAGATACTCATACACCCTCTCATTCTTCAATACACCTTAGCGTATATATATATAAAACATATTTAAACTTTTCAGAAACACACAGTCACTGGATGATGTCATCAGTGATGTCATCAGTGATGTCATTTGAGATGTCATCAGTGATGTCACTTACCATGTCATGAGTGAAGTAATATGTGATGTCATCAGCAGTGCATTGTGGGGTGTGAGCTATAGTTAGCTCAACTAACTATAACAGCCGAATTTCTCTGGTTTTGTATGAGTGAAATGTCCAACCAACTATAACGTCCCTGAAACCTGTGTTTTTTTCAGTGAATATATATATATATATATATATATATATATATCTACTCCTGACGAAAACAAACCTGACAAATCCCATCTTGTGTGGCCAAACCAATCTCTTGAAATTTTCATAATCTGTGGTTGCCAGTTTGACAAATCAAACTTGAAATAATGCCTTTCATGATGACAATCATTTGTCAAGCCTGATTCTCCTCTCTGTCACTTCGATGCTATTTTTCTTTTGCCACTTTAAAAGTCTAGTGAGACTCTTCCTTATTTGCCTCATTTTCCTACCCTGTCCCACTCGTCTTACAAATGGTGTTAATGTCATTTTTTGTTCAATTCTTTTCAAATTAATTGTTGTCAATCTTCTTTTTTCCTATCCTGCAGAGAGAGTTAATTGAAATTTGGTTTGTGAGCATTTTGTGCTATCTTCTTTTTTGTCACTAGCTGTTCATCAAGTTGACTGTTCATCGGGTTTGACACTGTCAGTCTGATTTCATCAGCCTCTTTGTTGAATGCTGACTTTTTATCATGATGTTGTTCACTCTTATTACAGTTCATCTTGTTTCAGAAATGTTATTCTGCTGCTTTTTTCACAAGGGACACGGTTAGAAAACGACTCAAATTTTTTGTAGTAAAGTCCTCCATAGAAGGTGCATGTGATTCAAGTTGTGTTCTAGCAACGTTTTGTTGTATATTTTGCTTAAGATATTTTGGTTCTGAAGTTAAATTAAGAAAACTTCCTGGAGCACAGAAATTCTGATTTTTGCAATGAGATAACAAATGATTTGACATGCACATAATAGCATGTACGATTTTCCAAGCAGAAAAGCTCTGCTGTGATATCAGCGATAACCTGATAAACATCACTTTCTCGCTACTTTCGCATTACAATCTCTAAGCAATATATTTTCATTTCCCAGGGTTGTTAATAAGTATTCCCTCTTCAATCTCCCTCGACAAAGTACAGTGTATCCAAATATATGTATCCTTCTTACTGAAGTATGTGAATATAAGATGGGGTCAGAGTACACCATGTGCCCAAAAACATGCTCTTCCACTTTTAACTACACAGTGGATCCCAACAACAAAGATTATTTGCACACACTGTTATGATATAGAGTTCCAGCAAAGAACATACCCACAAGCTGATGTCAGAGAAACTTTGTTTTTAGAAAATATAGACGTCTGCTGGAACTAATGCGGCCATGCATCTTTGAGCTATTAGAGGGTTGGTTGGTATCTGATTAAGTGACTCCTCCGTGTCTCTCTAGTGATAGTTAATGCGGGCTAAATCAGCAAAACAGAAGACTAGTCATCAGTTGTGACTCTTGTCTTTTGACCCATGTAGGGTGCAAATACTTTGGAGAGTCCAGTTTGGTGTTTCCCACAGGAGTCTGCACTGTAAAATACTCTATTTAAAAGCAGTCAAGCTAGTGTTTACAGCTTTCTTCCAAAGGCACTGTGGGAAGAGGAATCTAACAGGCAAAACAATTCTAGTCTATGACACAAAGAAACAACAGGGAACAAGATCATCAAAATTACCTAGGGAATTTTAGCACCTTGAGATGGAGGTGCACCCCATGCCTCTTAAAATGACTACTTCTCAACTTCCTGGATGGAAAGTTTTTTTGTCAGGTACTCCAAGTAGAAAGGCCCAAAACCTAAAAGAATCGTTGAAATCAAAGACGACTTTTTTTACTCCTGGCTTTCGCCCCCAAAATTTTTGCAGCATCGGAAACTGCAAAATAATAATAATATATAATGAAGTGCCTGAGGGGCAGTATCTAATGAATACCCTCTCGATAAACAGCTGCTTGTACTCCCTGACATCCACCCTTCTTTTTCACTGTTCAGTAAAATGAAGCTAAAATTCTGAACATTCAAAGTGTGTCTGATTATGTAGTGTTGCCATTTGTGACTGATCCAAGTTTGTGCTGTCTTTTAACAGGTCATCTCCTGTTTTCCTAAGTTTAGGACAGTTCTTAATTTTGATTCCCCGTTGTAGGGTTGAGCAATTCTGTAGTTATAATCCTTTTACCTCTCCCCGGTGGTTTTGCTTTACCCCATCTTAAATATCCCACCCCTCCAGTTCCTCATAAAGCAACTCCTTCCCCTTTTTCCGATCAGATCTAGATACTTTTGCTCCTCCCCTTTGCTTTCCATCAGTGACTCTTCTCCCCTCACCCTTTGAGGATATATTGTAGATTGCCCGTCCACAAGCACGTAGGTCCCTCCGACTGTCTATGCCCTTAAAATCCCAGTGGTGCTGTCTCATTCCTTTTTGGCATAACTCCATGTTATGCTTTCTAGTTCTGTACTGTCAGCCAGACATGAGGGTTACACTCTGGGGCCAATTCTGATGCGGGTTGGAAAAGCTTCCGACCGAATCGGTTGGGAAATGGTTTCCGACCCACTCGGATCGGGAAAGTCCGACCGGCGGAGTAGGATGCATCCGGATGCTTCCAGATACGATTTGGTTGAACTCCCATTTACTTCAATGGGAACATTTGTTCCTAACCGCATCAGAATTGGGCCCTCGGTCGGGAAGACACGTTCCCGATCCGATTTGGAAGGAGCAAATGCCGTTAGGAGGCCTTCCTAACCGCATCAGAATCAGGCCCTCGGTCGGGAAGCTTTTCCAACCCGCATCAGAATCGGCCCCTCTGTCTTTAAACGTGGACGCTAAGCCTCCTACTCTAGGGCAGGGCTACCCCTCTTTTCTCTGCGGTCTCTCATTCAAGACCCACAATAGCCTTTCTTATCCTCCCTCTAACCTCACTATGCATCTTGACCAGGTAGCAGTTCTTCCTGCTTTCCCGTTTAAATGAGTTTCGCTCCCAAACATTCTTTGATGATGGCATTAGTCATCTGTTTACCACATTATTTTTAATGCACACTACTTTAAGTGCAAGTTGATTCTCATGGTGTACTAACCCTTATGGAGTTCATGTGCGGTGGGATTAGATCATACCATCAAGGGTATTAGTCTGTGGAAAGACCTCACACTGGAACTAAAAGCCATAAAAGACTACCTTAAGTACCAAAACACTGAAGACAGCACTCTTCTCACTTAAGATCCAGGGTAACCGCTCAAACCTTACCTTTGTGTTCTTAATAGAGTCAGTATCAAGAAGTAACTTTTGTGGTCTATCTTGTGTTTTATAAATGCCAACTTAAAGATGACACAGTACGCACAATTTAAAAAACATAATCTGATGCGTCTCTTGTGGATTGTTGGTAGATGCCCATTAAGATAAGGTTTTGTCCTGTGCACCTACAATTACAGGTTGACTTACCCACAATAGTGGTGCAGGAACACATTTTAGAGTGGAGATGCTGCCATAAATGTTACATCACTGAAGTAATAGGGATTATGAAAAATACAAGAGTCACACAAAGAACAAGTGAGCCACACCCTTTCAGCAGGAGGGAAGTAAAGGTGTGATGTGTAGGCTGTGGTGCACTTTAGAGCACACTGTCACTAATATATTACTAAAACATGGTGCAATAGCGCACTGCCAGACAGCAATTTATCCATTTAATTTGCCAAGAAATTTGCACAGACGCACCGCTTTACAGATAAAACTATGTAGGGCACATACGATAGATAATGTGTGGAATGTCAGCATATGTTTATCATTTGTGCATCACCAAGTAAAGTGTCTTGATTTGATATTATTAAAATCTTTATTTCTATCGCACTTCAGAATTGCAAAAAAAAAATGTGCTGCATTTGTGCTTTTCTAAATGCTGATAGATTTTGAAATATTTGTACTGTTAATTTACAGCTATTTTGTTGTGTGTTAGAATAGATAGACATCCTACACCCTTTACTTTCACAACCACTATACCCCAGCGAGATAGTCACATAGTTCACTTTACAAAATCCTCTCATTTTGCAGTCAGAGAAAGAAAAGTAAAGCACTAATCTTCAGGTTAAAAGAATAAGCAGCAATTTGTCAGAAGACATAGCCTGACATTTGACCCATGTCTTTAAACACTCCGCAAAAGTGACAAAATAAAAACAAAATTTGTCAGGGATCTTTATAGCTCAGTCACCTTCTGACATTCAGCATGGTTATTTTGTTGGTGCTGTAGCACTTCCCACAACCGTACTTCCAGCGTCTATGACCAGAAACACAAAAAAACCTGCCTCTCAATGTAGATTTTTGAATGTGTAAATTCCACAGACTGGAATCAGTACTATGGAATCTATATTGGCAAATTCCATTTGCAAAGGTTAAATCTGCCATTTCTGGTTCTGGGACTCGGGGATAGGACTTTAGTACCCATGTTTTTGTTTGGGCACACAAGTTAATCTTAGGTCCTCAAAAAGCTTTAAGATTATAGCCCAGTTTCAGAGAAGCATTACCTTTCTTTTCATGGCATTTCTTGTGATCAAGTATTGGAGGGCGCCGTTCTTCTATGCAAGTAATTATAATTATCTTGCAGCTTAGTAAATCACTTCATGTATTTTCCTTTCCTCGTCCTAGATAAGTGATGCTGCTTACTGGGAGTTCTGCAAGACCATACATTAGTGAAAGAGTGGTTCATAAAGGCACTGTTTCTGATGGATACGTCTTGCTAACCTTCACTTCTCGTAACTGTAGCCCAGGACTCATCTAAGCAAAATTGAGTCCTCCCACTGGTTCAAGAACTCGCCTATTGACATTTTTGGATTTTTGCAATAGTATATGCCACATCCGAGATTCGGGTGTCGGTGCATTTTGCTCATGACACAAGACCTACAATAGGAGATTTAAGTTGAGTACAAAATATATGTTCAGAGTGAGATAAATGAATGTAAGCGAACAATCAAATTTCCAAATCATTGTATAGAGAAGATTAAATTACAATAGGAGAATGGAGACTGTACTAGAACTAAAAAAGTTAATACATTTCATATGTTAATCGGATGCTGGCACTTTAGATTCCACAAAGCATAGGTGAGACATAATGACTTTGCTAATGCTGGTTTCTCAATGTCGTTCTGAGGGAGCATGTCGTAGTACATGAACGCTGTATCTTACGCAGATTTAAGCAATTGTTCCCAAAATGCATTGTTCTGTGCCATACAGACCATGTGAGAAATTGATAAAATAATGGACTGGAGGGAGCCTGTACACAACAGATCTGGTTTGAGGATATCGCTGGTTCGGGGGGTGCACATGGCCCTGCTTCACGAGACTAACCATGTTTTAACTCAGACAGTCATTGGCAAATTTAAAATGGAACCCATTCTTTAGTTTCACAGTGTGATTACCACAAAATACATGTATAACATTTGTTGCTTTTGTAATGGCCATCTCACAGTTTACAACTACTTTGCACCCAAGCTTTGGAATGCTTTGCCCCTTTAGCCTTAGGATCAGGGCACGAGTCGGGGGTCAACGCGGGTGGACGGCGTCCCCCCACTTCTTTCACAGGGTGGATGCCGTCCACCCTGCCAAGAAGTTGGGCCCCACTAAAAAAGATGCTGAATTCGTCCCGGTGTAACTTCCAAACACCGGGACACATTCAGCAGCGCCTGCACGTTGATGTCTGCTTTTGATCACAACAACGTGCAGGCGGGGACGGGGCTCTCTTATTTCTGACTCCTGCAGGGATACTTGGCCATAACAAAGGCCGAGTCTCAGGGGTCATCAAGCCTCCTTTTGTTGGAGTTTCCTGGCTGGCAGCAGTCAGGAGCCTCACACCTGATGCAAATGCAGCAGAGGAGAAACAAAGGCTCACACCTTGTTAGCACTTCACACATACTTTAAAGAGGCAGCTTTTCACTTTGTTAAGGCTCTGTTTAGGAGATTTGCATGCACTGTTAGAAGTCAGATGTGTTGATCTTTCCCAGTATTTGCACAAAATCAGTGCTTTAAATGGGCCGGTACTCACCGGTACTGAGTACCGGCACTTCTCAGTTTTCTCCCCCTGAGTACCGGAACTTATTTTCGGGCAAGGAGAGTACCGGTACTCCTTGAAGCAGCAGGGCTCAGGCCCTGAAGTACAGGTACGTGCAACAGTTGGTGCGTGTTGAGGTGCTGCTCTGGCTGGCAACAGCCTGTGTATTTCTGTGCTGGGGTGCTCCTGCAGTGTTAGGTTCTCATCAGGCGAGCAAGCCCATTGGGCTCAAAGGGCTTCAGACACCCCCCCCCCACCCCTCCCCCGTCGTGTGGCAGCCCGGGATGAGACAGCTTACTAGCCGCACCCGAGTACTTCACAGGTCTTTAAAAGACCAATTGCTTTTTAATGAGACTTTGTTGTTTCTCACCCCTTCTTAGAGCCCCTGCATCTCTGCTGCCTATTGCTGAAAGAATTGCCGCCCCCCTGAAATTTGACTCTAGTTGCGGCTCTGGTTCTCATTGGCATCGCAACAAGAATGAGGATATGGTCAGAGGTGCCGAGAGTGGAACTGAAGAACCAGGGTCGAATCCCGACGTCCGCTCATCATCCTGTGGTTCTGGACAACTCCCTTAACCAGGGGTCTCAAAAAGTAAGCTTTAATGCAGATGTTCTGATTGTATGTAAATCGCTTAAATGCCCATGGCCCAAATTCGCGCAATATCAAACTGCCAAAAATTAGGCTCTGCACGTATGACATAGAAGCTGATGCTTGCCATGTCTCTTATGTAAGGAGGCAGTTTGATTTTGCGCGAATTTGGCCCATTGGCATTTAAGCGCTTTACATGACAAATCAGAGCATTTGCGTTAAAGCTTACTTATGTGGCTATTATTAAATTCCTGGCTCACAGACACGCCCCCCAGACACGCCCCTAGACACGCCCCTAAATACCTACCCAGTCTAATTAGTGAGTACCGGCACTTCTAATTTCCCATTTAAAGCACTGCACAAAATAAATTGCATTTATATACGCTTATTACCCTTGAGGAGGCGTTGTAATGATTTAAATATCACTATTTATTTTAAAGCACTATGGCTATAGAAAGCTTAACGCTGACAAAAGGTAACATTGTTTTATATGTAGCGTACAAAAGTGTGAATCTTCTGCCTAAATCAGGAGGGTTTGCAAGTATGCTCCAAATGTGCTCAAATGTACACGATAGTCCTGCTAAACATATATGTGAGGGCTTAAGATCTGATATCACTTCTTGTGATGCCAGTTCCTGTGATGTCACGCGCCGCGATGTCACGCGCCGCGATGCCACGCACTGCGATGCCACTTGCATACAGATTAACTAGGTTAGTCCCCCCACTTCTTTTTTTAGGACTTGTGCCCTGCTTAGGATGGAGGACAATGTCATGATGTTCAGGAACAAATTAAAGATGTATCTTTTCTCTTAGTTTCTTTCAATTTCCATGCTCTCTCTAACTTCTTTGATAGCAGTGCTTTAAATGGGCCGGTACTTTACCGGCACTTCTAAATTTTCTGCGCTTGAGTACCGGAACTTCTTCTTGTCCAAAGAGAGTACCGGTACTCATGGGGCAGCAAGCCAACTCAGTGTAATTTGGCATTTAAAAAAAGAAGCGTGAGACACAGCTGACGAGTGGGTCCGTTTTTGTGAAACAGTCGAGTGCTAATCTCCCCTTACCATCTGCTAATTGAGCAACGCCCCTCCCACCCGTCCTGCTCTCTAGCCCGGGCTGCTGCAGCCTCCTAGACACACGGGATTCTTTCAGCAGACCTGCACGCTGGGCTATTGTGCTTTGTTGGCCATCCAAACACCTTCGAAAAGTGGAGGAAGCTCTGTTTTTATTTTTACATTTCTTCTCGTGCCCCCTGCAGTCGAGCTCTCTTCAACCCATTTGTAAGGCGTAAAAGACTTGGTGGGGGACAGATGAAAGGCCCAATCTGCACCTCGCCCCTCTCCCTACGGCAGATGTCTTCAAACTGTGGGGCGCGCCCCCCTGGGGGGGCGTGGTTGGGTTCCCAGGGGGGCGCAAAGGCCTCTGCAAGCACATGTAAATGAAGACGCCTGGAAGTGCAGCGATGTTTATTTGCTGTATTTCCAGGCTGTCTTCATTTACTCCAAAGCCCTCAGAGTGCTGTGGGGCCAGAGGTCAGTGAGTGTGCTGCTGGGGGCTCCGCTGGGCAGTGTCTGGAGTCTTATTAAGACTCCGGCATGACCCAGTTTTTCAAAGGTCTTTAAGGACAATTTGCATACCTTTGGAAACTGTTTACTGAGGCTTAGTTTTCCTTTCGGTTTCCAGTACCCCCTGGGCCCCGACTCTGCCTATTCCTTACATTTGTATTTTAAATTTACTGCTGTAGTGTGAAAATGCATTTCATGAAAAGGAATCTAAAAAGGGTTGCCAATAGAAAAATGCCAGCCATGTATGTTGAAAGAGCCTGCAAAGACCTTGTTTTGACAATAAACAGGGTTTTAAATGAAAAGTATGTATTCATTTGTAATCTGACTTTCTGTCTGTTCCCTTTATTTTCAGTCATGAATCATTCAGGCAGCCCTAGAACACATTTAAAAATGCTTTCTATTTATATTTGCTTTTCGAAGTACGTACAGATAAGTGCTGTAAATAGGGCTTTAGGTGACTGTTTATTTTTGTACCGTCTGCGACATCAAAATAATGAGCTGGTAACCCTAATCATAAGACTGGAAGTGTGTTGCAGGATCAGCACATTATTTATTTCCTCCACCCTCGATCCCTAATTAATGCAATAATAGCAATTGTTTAATTTATATCTGAAACCCTACGCCCGTCAATAACATGCTGATTTACTTCAAATGTCTGGGAATGCACCCTGCATTCAGACAACTCACTCCTCATTTTCACCCTTCACTTTCACTCTCACCCTGCACTCACAGCGCATAGTTATGGATTTCCCGCATTTGCCACATAATCCATCATCTGCTGCATAATATGCAGATTAAAAAAATGCAGCAACACGTTACCTCACAGTGGAAGGCCCTTTCTAAAGGTTGAATGGTCACCTTTCTGCTGCTTATTGCTATATGTGGGTGTTAATGTGATACTTATGAGGGGCAATAAAGGCCAGTACAGTGTTAACAAGTGTAAAAATAGCAAAATAATGCAGTAATGCTATCACAAAATATGCAGCATAATTCTCCTTTGCTTGCTGCAGAATGTAGTCAACCATGCTGCATAATCTGGCCTTCTCCGCCGCATAATTCCAATGGCCCTGTTTATGGTGCTATGAGGTCCCAGCCTGTGGCAGAAAGCACTGTGAAAATGTAAGTCATTATTTTAAAACAGTATTTACATACTCTAAGCTAGGCTGCTGCAAAATGATGCAGTGATTGAGATAACAAGTTCTTACAAAATATACTTTTTAGTAATAATTAATCACACTATCTAATGCAGACATTTTTGTAAGTGTCTCCACTATTCCAGATCTCAGCTGATAACACCCTTACATCACATCTCAAAAAGAATAGATCTTTGCCACCATGAAGCTTTAAGCAGAGCCACTGGAATTATTCAGCAGAAGAGGACAATATTATGCGGCAGGTTTGACTAAATTATGCAGCAACAAAAGGTAAATTATGCGGCACAATGCGCCACATTTTCTGGTCAGCATTACTTCATTATTTTGTCATTTTAACTCAAGGTAACGCTGTCAGGGGAAATATTTCACCTCATTAGTACCAGTTTAACACCCAAATACAGCAGTAAGCAACTACAAGATTACCAGTCAATCTTTGCAAAGGGCCTTCCACTGCTCAGGAACATTTTGTCACGCTTTAAGTAACTTTTGTTCCGTTTGAGCTAGAATCAAGTTTTTTTTGTTAAAAATCTGCAGATTATGTAGCAAATGCAGTAAACTGATAATTATGTGTAAAACACTGCTGCTGCAGAAACTCATAATTCCAGTGGCCCTGGCTTTAAGTGACTCAATCAATTAATGGCTGGTAAGAAGGCTGGTTTCTTTTTTAACTTTCTGCACTACCACCACACCCTTCAATTTCAGGCAGAGGCATCTCGAAGTCAGTATTAACCAATCAGGGGCATTGTGAAAGCGGAGTCCATGGGGTGGCAGGTGGCAGGCCAGAAGGGTTGCATTCAGATGCAGAGCCCTAATCCTCTCAATCCCTGGGGCCTCACAGTAATGGTCTAGGAGACAGAGGAAAGGAGCGAGATTCATAGATATTGTCAAAGAGTAGGCCCAGAATAGGGAGCACTGTATGTGGACTCATTTTTGTGTGTACAAATGGCCAGAGGCAGCTCCTTTAGAGAGATGCCCCAAAGAAGGGGACAATCTGAGTTTTTTTTTAAAGGGACATTCATTAGTGAAGCTGGTATGGCTGCCAAGTGTGTAAGTGGCCACTGCTGGTTATCATTAAGGAGCAGATGCAGCAGGACTGGGGCCCAGGGATTTGAGGGGCCCACTGCATCACAGTTATGACTGTCTACCTTTAAAAAAGGGTCATCGAAGCTTATTTTCCTTTCAAACATTAGGACCGAGGTGAAGATCCGTCATGGTGGGGAAGAGGTAAAAGATGCAGAGGAGATAGCCTGCTACTCAGGACTGCAGTTATCATTAGTGCAGCAGGTATAGTTGCATTGGGGTCAAAGAGTGTGAGGGCTCACAGCACCCCAATTATGGGGAGCAGTTTGTTTGGGATATCTGTTTTTGTTTGATGCATTTGCTGTTTTATAAGTCTCATATTTAGTGCGGTTCATAAGCTATAGAAAAAGTATTCCTGAAATCCTCTCATAAGCACCGCTCCCTGCACGTAGCCATGTCCCTCCCACTCCTGCCATAAAGTTTTGGAGGGGGGCCCGACCTCAAAACATTTTGTTTAGGGGGGGCTCAGAGTAAAAAAGTTTGAAGACCTCTGCCCTACGGATAAACACACTGCAGCCGTACCTTGTCGGAGCTTAACTTATAAAAAGGAGAAATAATATACATACCTTTCCTTTAAAATTTAATTGAACAAGAAAGTTAGTGATATTGTGTTATGTATGTTTGATTTCTATAGCACTTTCCCAATGCTTGTGAGGCCCAAGGCGCTATTACACTGGAAACAATTTAAGAGGGGTTTACATTCAATTAAAAGTAAAATATTTATGACATTAGAAAATAAATGTTAGTGAACTTTTTTCTTAGTGCCTTTGAAACAATTTCTAACATAAAGCACCAATTAAACAAAATCTTAAATGAAGAGTTGCATTCGGTCATGAGGTTTTATCAATGATTTTAATTAATGGCCAGCCCTCCATGTTCATCCGCTCGTTGTAGGTAATTGTAGCTTTTAGCACAGTTTATTGTGGGTGCACATGAACTAAATACCCTATCTGCATGCACGAGTGCTTCTATGTCCCTGTGTGTGTTCTTGTATGAGTGAGTGTTGTCTGTAGTGTGCTTATCTGCACACCAATTAAATCTCAATCAAATTAAATGTGTGCCTCTGGCCCGGTCCCTTAGCACTATCCGTAGCCCCGCCCCCATAGCTCCACCCCCATAGCCCTGTCCACCCCTAACCCCGCCCCCTAGCCCACATCTCAATTTGGCGAGTACCTGCACTTATTTTTTTCCATTTAAAGCACTGTTTGATAGCGCTGGGCAGCCTGTTTTCAGGTAGTCACGCGCTTTATAAAACTGGTGAATAGAATAGTTAGCTTTAGAGGTGAAAAAACAATATCTCTGTGTTACCGACCATGTGTCTTTGATGTCCAAATGCGCTCGTCCTTCTCTGCTCGTACTCGTTGCTAAATTATAGTCCTACTACCCTTCCTACCCCCCCCCACCTCCCGCACTGCGGGGGCCTTTGTTACGCCACTGGCCTTGGCGTTGCTGGAATTTGTTTCTG
This sequence comes from Calotriton arnoldi, assembly GCA_963921515.1. NCBI lineage: Eukaryota > Metazoa > Chordata > Amphibia > Caudata > Salamandridae > Calotriton > Calotriton arnoldi. The sequence continues at coordinate 442,370 of CAWUFW010003429.1, read as the reverse complement.
ACGAGGACCCTGTGCCCCATCCACTCATTCATCCACTCTGCGTCGCTTCACGCCTGCTTGCCAATTTCCCCTGACACGCATGTGAGCCTGTTTACAGACGTATCCTCGGTGCATTATTAAAACCGTTGCGGCATTGATTTATAGAGAGGTTTGTTTGTGGCAAATTGAACATACGAACTGGAATGCAGAAATGGGATTAATAGAACTGCGCCTTCTGGAAACCAATTCCATCACTCTCCAAACATCTAAGGAGCTTTCCACGAAGCATTTCATTTTCAGATTGGAATCGTGATTCCTGGACTGAATCACACACAGTCAGCACGTGCTTTATTACCGTGAAGCGTAGTGGTTGTACAAGACATATGTATGTTAAGTCAGGCGCTGTACTGCACTTTACCCTGACTGAACATTCTGCTTCAGATGCAGTGTGGACAGTGTGTTAAGCAAACATTTAGGGTTTATTTATGAATGGTTTTCTATGAAAAATGTAAGGTTCTTATGTTTTTTTGGAAGAAATAGGAATGCAAGCATTGTATTTACATAAAATAGAAATATGATATTGGAACTGTAGTAGTTTGAATTCTTGTATTGCTTTATCTTTTGCATCCCCTTGAAAGGCGTAAGTTGCGCTCCAGATAGTCGAGTTGTTATGCATAGTTGGGTGAGTATTGTTAAAGGGAGGTCTGGTGGGAAGAATGCTGCTGTGGTGTGTGACTGCAGATGTGCTTTGAGCTTGTCATTGTGCACTTGGTGCGACGCTAAAGCATGACTAATAGAAAGATATGGGGGGGGGGAGTGGATTCGAATTTGCACATATTTACTTAGTTACCTTATCGAGTTTGCATCTTCTTGTAACTCGGTATGTTGATAAGAGGAAGAAGGCTGCCTCATCGGCCAGTGAAGTCCCCAGAATTTCATGTTCTTTTATTTTATCAATGACAGTGAGCATCTGGGTTTTTATAGGTAGGTAAGTGGGTTACATGACAAATTGTGCGTATGGCAGATACGTGCAGCTTCAACCATGGAACCATGCAATTACATAGGACAGCAGTTGTTCATGTGCTGCATTACACATACATACAGGCATAGATAAGGGCAGTAAGCGGAGTAGGTGAGGATATATGTGGAAAGTTGAGAAATGTGTTGGCAAGAGCCCCATCACCTTTACCCAATTACGAACATACAATTGGGACATTTTTTTTATTTACAATTATGGTTATAACCAGCGATGCTTTTATTTTGATTGGTAAAACCCACTGCACCTCTTTTCACCCCTCACCCTGTGTAGGCAACGCCCAGTTCATTCTTTCACACCCCTCAAAATGTGTGGTTATTGTTTTCATAACTATTTGTTGAACAAAAAAAAAGAGCATAATTTTAACATCTCTATTAACTGTATGTCATATATGTAGCCCAAAACATTGTTAATTATTCATTTTAAATAGAGTTTCAATAGTTTTATTATCATGTTCCAAGAATAATAATTTTAAATATCTGTATTTGTTGATCAAAGGTGAGGTCTGAATCAAATACATTTTGAATTGAATTGTGATTGCATTGAATTGAACAATATGGGTTTTGCGATTATGGGGTAGAGATTTTTTTATATCAAATTCTGTTTATTGTATTTTTCTTTAAAATTGATACAGAAATGCAGTACACATGCAACATGTATCAAATGTAAGCCAAGAGTTACAGATCTCACATGTAGGTTACAGCTTGTTCACGAGGTCTTTGGCATAGGAAACTTATAAATCGTTACACTCATATCTTGTTGCATTTAGTATTCCGCAGCTGTCTGTCAATACACCCTCCGAAGAGAGTAACATGAAAAGGAAACTTAACATACCTAAAAAAAACAACAAAACCGTGATGTCATGGTGCAAATAATAATGAGGTGGTCATGAGGGTTGGGCCACTGGGCCCCTACCAAGGCATTCTCCGAGCTGCCCGTTGCCAACTGTGCTGCTGTGGAATTAGATATGGAACAGATTGAGGGCCCTAAGCCGTGGGGCGCAAGCCGTCAGTGGAAGCCCTCCGACAAGTAGCTCACCAGCGGGGACCATATATATTCGAAACCTTTTCTGGTGTCGTCTACTATGTCGGCCATGCGTTCCAACGCCTTCCACAGCCTCGCGTGCCATTGGGTTAAAGATGGTGCCTCTTGTTTTTTCCACGCAGCAGCTACTGCCATTTTAGCAGCCCCCAGGCAAAGCCACATAACAGACCTATCACTCTGTGTTTGGCGTTTCAGGGTTGGGTCTCTCACCCCCAGCAAGGTGTGTTCCAGGGATATAGGAATTGGGTAGCCTAGAATGAGTTTAATTTGGGACAAAATCTCTTTCCAAAAAGGCTGTATGGAGGGACAGTCCCACCAGATATGTCGAAAGTCGCCCAGCAGACCACATCCCCGCCAGCACCTATCCGAAGTGTTGGGGAAGATCTTGTGTAGTTTCTGAGGGTATATATACCAATCGTACATGATCTTATAGTGCGCCTCCCTGAGATACATCGAGCGGTTACATTTCACTATATCCTTACTTAAATACTCCCACTGATTGTCCTCTAGAGGGGTATCCAAGAGTGCATCCCAAAAGCGTTTATAACGCAGGTTCGATCTGGGGCTCAGAGCTTGTATGAGAGCATACAGAAAGAAAATGCATCCCTTGGAGGTGAACCCAGATTGGGCAAACTTCTCTATGGGGAGCAGGTCCCTGGTGGCGGCCAGCCGCACCAGGGGCTGCTGTACCCAATGTTTAAGCTGCAAATAATGGTATTCCTCCTTGTTAGTCAGCGCGAATTGTTGCTTGCATTCTTGGAAGGTGAGAAGCTCGCCTTTATTAAATAAATGGGAAATCATGTGGCATCCTCCCTCCCTCCAAGCCTCGAAGGGTCCCTCTTGAAGCGCAGGGGGGAAGGCAGCATTAAAATGTATGGGCGTGTAGGGGGAAGTTAGCTGTAACCTCCTAGTAAGAACGTCCCATACCCGTAATGTGGTGCATGTGGGTGTGCTGATGTAAGCGTTGGGCGGTCTGTCATGTTTTGGTTTTGATAATAAGTCCCAGATGGTGCGACCGGTTATCTGTCTGTCTATATGAAGCCAATGCTTCTCTGAGGCCCACAGCGACCATTCGGTGATTACACGCAGCTGAGCCGCCCTGTAGTATCCCTGAAAATCCGGCAGTGCCAAGCCCCCTTCCTTTCGTGGCCACGTGAGCAGACGGTGGGGCAAGCGAGCCCTTTTCCCCAACCAGATAAATTTAGTGAACATTTGTCGCAACTCCCAAAAAAGACCCTCTTCCACTGGAATGGGCAGCCCCTGAAAGAGGTAAAGCAAGCGGGGGAGTGCATTCATCTTGATAGCATTGATCCTGCCCAGCCAGGAAATATATGCAGCACTCCATTTACCCAGGTCAATTTTTAACTGGCGTAGGAGGGGAGGGAAGTTGGCCTTGTAGAGATCTGAGATTGACACCCAAATAGGTAATCTCCTTAGTTGTGCAGCTAAAGGGTGACGCGCCCTCTACCCGCCGCCACTCCTCTTTAGATAGGGACAGATTCAATAAGAACTACTTGGCCAAATTAATCTTAAACCCACCCGCCTGCTCAAACAGCTTGAGCTCCTCCTGGATAGCCAGGAGAGAGATCAATGGTTCTGTGACCGGGAGAAGCACGTCGTTGACAAAGAGCGATATCTTATGGTCATCTGTGCCAAATCGTATCCCCCGAATGTCTGGGTTTCCTCTAATTTTATGCGCTAGGGGTTCTATGCTTAAGGCGAAAAGGAGGGGAGACAACGGACATCCCTGCCTCGTCCTGCGCGCCAAGCCAAAGGGGGGGGAAGCCACGCCATTGACCAGGACCCGGGAACTAGGAGAGTGATAATTGGCACGAATCATCCCTATAAAGGTCTCATTAAATCCAAAGCGCTGGAGCACTCGAAATAAAAAGGTCCACTCCACGCGGTCAAATGCTTTCTCCGCGTCTAGCGAGAGAAGAGCCGCTGGGATGTTTTTCTTCCGGGCCTTCTCGATTATATGGATGATGCGCCGCAAATTATCGTGAGTCTGCCGTCCCTTAATAAAGCCGGATTGGTCCGGGTCAATAAGGCCGGGAGCACCGATTCGAGGCGAGTGGCCAAGATTTTGGAGTAAATCTTGGCATCTAGGTTCAGAAGAGCTATCGGGCGATAAGAGGAACAGGCTGTGGGGTCCTTACCAGGTTTGGGGATTACTGCCACAATCGCCTCACCCATGGAGGGGGTGACCCGCTGCGTAGAAGCGATGACGTTAAATAAAATAGTTAGGAAGGGGACCAGCTCCGGTGCGAAGGTACGGTAGAAATGTGCTGTAAAGCTGTCCGGCTCGGTGCTTTTTGAAGTTTAAGTGCGTCAATCGCCTTCTGCACTTCCTCAGAGATTATGGGTTTCGCCAAGTCCTCATTGGTGTTAGCCGGGACCTGTGGAAGGTCTAAGGGATCTAAATACCCCATTTGGTCTTGCGCCCGCGGGAGTTCCGAAGTATAAAGAGTACGGTAGAACGTCTCGAAGGCCTGCGCTTTCCCCTCCTCTGTCTTATGTGAGACGCCCGCGTCATCTACGATAAGTTTTATGTATTCCCTTTCCTGTTTGGCCCTTAGTTGACATGCGAGCAGGGAGCCCACTTTGTTCCCTCCCTCATACTCCCTGGTCTGTAGGCGTAGGATGATTTTTTCCGCTCTGTTAGTATATATGGCCTGTAGCTTCCCTTTAAGGGCTGTGACTTTCCTCCGCGCCTGGACCGAGGGGCTAGCCTTATGTGCCTGCTCTGCGGACAATAAATCCCGTTCTAACATGAGGCGCTCCTCGCGCTGCTGTGTTCTCAGGGTAGTAGCCAACTCGATGCATTTACCTCGGACTACCGCTTAAGGGCATCCCAAGTAGTGGCATGGGAAGTAAGCTCAGGGTCATTCTGCTCAAAGAACTCCTTAATAGTTTGCCTGAGATCATCACGTAAAAGTCTATCCCTGCAGAGAAAGTTGGTGAAATACCAGCGCGCATGTTTGGGACGTGGGTTTGGCCATGGGAGTGTCATCTCAAGGGGGGCATGGTCAGACAGGCATATTGGGTGGAAGTGGAGCAGAGACTGGCTCACAAAGATGTGATCAATGCGGGAGTATGTTCTGTGGGAGTGGGAGAAGGAGTAGTCGCGGACGGTGGGATTAGTATCCCTCCATACATCGACCAGGCCCAGGAGTTGGAGTTGTGACTTGAGTGCCTTGCCAAAAACCCCTCCCGCCACCCTATGTGAATGAGTTGTGTCCAGCCCCTTATCCCAGACGAGGTTGAAGTCTCCCAAGAGGAGTATGTCCCCCTGTGCAAAGTTCTCCAAAGCCATAAGGAGGGAGAGTATAAAGTCCTGTTAGCCCGTATTTGGTGCATAGATAACTGCAAATGTGCACTGCCGGCCCCTTAGATTCCCTCGAACCATAACGTACCTCCCTGCTTTGTCAGCTTTGGTGTCCTGTGCCTGAAACGGGACCCCCGCGTGGAAAAGTATTGCCACCCCGTTCTGTTTTGAGGTGTGAGAGGATCTAAATATAAGAGGATAAGCTTTATGTTTCAAACGATGTTCCTCAGACTTTTTGAGGTGCGTTTCCTGAAGGGCCGCCACTTGGACATTATGGTCGAGTAAGTATTTCCAAAAGCGTTGTCGCTTGTTAGGGGAATTTAAGCCCCGGGCATTCCAGGTTATAGTCCTAACAGCCATAGGTATTTGGATGGGACTTTGCCCCCCTCCGGAGGTCCTCTGCACGGACTGAACTCCCGATCCCCCTTCCCTCTCCCCCCCCAGCACAGAAACAATATAAAAATGGCACCATGACATCTAACTAAGTAAACAAAACAAACAATAAGATCGAGTGTGGAGAATCCCCTTCCCAGAGGGGATCCTCCTTACCAGGACATACTCGAGGAACATAACCATTCCTGTTCCCCCAGCCCCTACAACAACAACTATTAAGGCATATGCTTTGTGAAGTTGTACAGCCAGCTAGTGGCTATCACTTAGCTAAGCACCCCTGCATGAGCTATTCAAGTTTGTTAGCCCCGGCGGCATCACAAGTGTCCAGGAGATTGCAAGTCCTCCTCTCCAACCACCCTCCCACTGGAATCTCCTTACCGCAGTAGAGACGGGCCGCTCTACACACCGCTCACAACAAGCGTAGCTCGTCCATGTGGCCCTGGGGGCCCGGCACCAGACCCGGGGCCACATAAAAGTGACCGGACCCGTGGCTGCCCCACAGTCTTGTGAATTGCAAGTCCTCCGCTCCATCCATCTCTCCATAACAACAGCTGGCTGCCCCCACGGGGTGGGTAGAGTACCCTGTCCGTTGAAGTTAGCTTGGTCGTGTGATCCACTGGTCGTGAAGCTCAGTCCGGGTTTTTGTTGGTCCTTCGGCCCACTCTCCGCCATTGGCCCACCCCCAGCCGCTCTCGCTGCTTTTCCCCTTCCGTGGCCCTTGAAGTTGCAGCACCATTGGGCACAGGCACCGTGATTCCCAGGATGTCCGCCGCTTCCGTCAATTCGGTGCAGTGCACGTGTTTGTTTTCCCATTGGAAGGCAATCCCGAACGAGTAGGTCCACCTGTACTTGACCTTCTTCTCTCTCAGGCAGTCGGTGATCGGGCGGAACTGCTGTCGCCGGGCAAGAGTGGCTTGTGCCACATCTTGGTAGAGCGTACACGTGGCGTTCTGAAAGGAGACTTTATCGGTGTTTCTTGCTTTTTGCAGAACCAATTCTTTGATTTTAAAAGAGCTGAACTTTGCCAGAACGTCTCGGGGTCTCCTGCCCTCTCCAGGAAGTCGCGGCCCCACTCTGTGTACTCTCTCCAGCTGGATGTCAGGGCCGCCCTCCCCCAAGACCGAGGAGAAGAGGCCCACCATGAAGGCCTCCAGGTCCGGTCCCTCGCAGTCTTCCTCCAGGCCACGGACTCGGATATTATCGCGGCGGGACCTGTTTTCTAAATCCTCGCACTTGAGCAAGGTGGCACGTAGCTGACCACTTAAGGCCGCAGATACTTCCTCCAGGGGTTGAACGCAAGCCGTCAATTCCTGGACTTTCGCCTCGAGGTCAAGCGTTCTGGTGCCCACCGAATCCACGTCGGCCTGTAGAGACGACAGCTTCTCCCTCATTTCCGCTCGGAACGACTCAAATGAGGCGTCCATGTCAGTCTTGATGTCTGCGCGGAGCTCCTTTTTAAATTCCCGCAAGGAAGCTAGGAGGTCCTCTCTGGTGAGCGCCATTACCCCTGGAGATGGCGTCGATTCTTCACTAGTCGCCCCTGTACTTGTGGCGGCAAAGTAGTTAGAGACCTTGTTGTTGGGGCCCTTTTTCGGTGGCATAGGTAGATTCTGTGCTTGGTCAGCTCCTGACCTCCTTCGCGTCGTCCTGAACCAGACTGTGCTCTCTTCGTTCTCCAATGCTGACTGTGGGGCCTCCCAAGGCAGGTCAGTGGGCCCTTTCAATGATTACGGTCCGTGAGCTCCTGTTGGGTCTCTGCAAGAGCGGTGCTTTTCTCTGGCTTCACTCAGTGTATGAAAAGACAGGAGGGCTGCTTGGGAATCTCAGTAATACTGCCGGTGATCTCCACTGTTAATCGCAGTGTTCGGCGGCCATATTAGGGTCAGGCAGCAGGCTCCCAGAGCTTCGCAGAGGAGTTGGTCCTAGGCCCCCTCCATTAGTAGATGCCTCGAGGCCACGGGGCTCCCCATGCCAGATCACTTCTGGACCCTGCTGTCGCACTTGCCTCACCGTCCAGAAGTTGCTGCTAGATGCCCCCACTAAAAGACCCAGGGGCCGCGCCTTGCCACTGGTGCAATGAGAGGGTTCAGGGCCTCCGCCTCCCTCGCATACGTCATCCCTCGCTGGAAGAGGGGAGCCTCTCAGCCTCACCTCGTGTCTGAGGGGGCTCCTGTGAACCGGCAGTCCAGAAGCACGTTTTCCCGCAGGCACCGGGTCCGCGATCACCCCGCCGCTGGCTGTCTGTTCTGCTTCTCAATTGGGGGGGGCGTGCAATCTGCAGTGAGGAGCCCGTAGAGCTCAGCGCGCCTTCAATCCCCCTCCACTAGCGCGAGCACTCTGCCATTTTGCGCCATCTGAATGCCACCATGAGGGAGTCCGCCCGCCACCTCCGGTGACTCCGAAAATCTCCTGGAGCACAAGCGGAGACCCTTTACCCATGGCGGCCGTCGAGCCCGACGCTCAGATCCGTCAATAGGGGCCCCGGGATCTCAGCCGATGCATCTCTGAGCGCCTGCCACAGATGTAGCCGCCATTTTCCTCCGCTCACGGCGCCGGGCTAGCGCATCACGCTGGAGCTCCTCCGCCGCACCGTGGGGCCACCACCGGGGTTCAGGGCAGTCCCCCGCCTTCACCGGACTTCGGGTCGTGCAGTGGGGTGGTCAGGATGTTGGAAAATACGCCTTTTGCCAGGAAAGATACGGGGCCTGGGACGGAGCCGATCGGATTCACGTCCGATCGGCCATGTTAGTTGGCCATGCCCCCGGGGTAGAGATTTTCACTTGATGGCATAGAGGAGGGTCGGATTTTTGTATATTTTTTCCACCACAAAACAATCTCTATCTTTGGGAAGCAATACACCGGGTTCTAAATGAAAACGTAGACTAAAGAAACATGACCTGAAAAAACATTGCCTCAAAATTATCTACAGTCACAATGTCGACTATACATACATCTCCACACAAAAATACCGAAGCGATTTAAATTCCTTAATCCATTCAAGCTTTTTCCCGCATTTGTTGTGGAACCGGATTCATTTACTATTACGACTCCAGTTCTGGCATATTTGTGGGCTTGATAGTGAGTGCTTTTAAGTAAATGTCGAAAATATGGATGGGAAAATGTATATACTATAAACGGATATTATATAAACCAGTAGATGTTTTTGTGCCTTGCGTGTTTTGCAGGACATGACCCTAGTCCTAAATATTTTTCTTTGTGATTTTTGTGCCTTTCTCCTAAATGTCTAGGCTTTAGCCACACCTACTGATGGAAAAAAGCTTTGTGAACCAGGGCTTATGCTTTTTTTGTCTGTTTCCACTTGCTAGTAGAAATGTATTGTTTCGCTTTGCATTTATGATTCTTTTGCCTTTGTTGAATTACACCACGGTTTCAGGGACCCAGATTTTGAAAGCGATGGTTACAAATGTAACCACTCCGATAAAATTGTACTAAAATATATTTTAATTGGAAAATTTAAGTCATTGCTTTGTGAGTGTTCTCTAATGGGAGAAAGGCGACAGTGAACAAGATTGATTTATATTGTAGAATTGTAAAGATGAACAATAAACCTAAATATCACCAATATTTCTGCATTTTATTGGCACTACCGGGGTGCGTTTTCACCAAAATAGCTCTTTACATACACAATTAAATGAAAATTTCGATAGTGACATTTATTTGAAGCCTCTTATGATGAAGGAATCTGCCCATTTATGAATTATTCTTAGTGATTTCCACAGCAAAAATAAAAGGTCATGGTATTGAACTTTTTCTGTAACTTCTCTGTGTTTGAACCACAAGCCTCTTGCATCCTTGCTTCACTTGAAGTCTTGCTTCTTTACCTACTTCTTGGAGCCACTTGTCCATATTCTTCATAAGAAGGCCACAAAAGGGTGAGAAAGGCTTTTAGTGCCCTCATATCTTCTTAGCCACATGGCTTTTTGGGGCCTACTTTTGCTCACTTTTGCCTCCTGAGTACATTTGCCCCCTTAGTTTACATTTCCCTTTTCTTCCAGGGATCACAGATGTGGAGGAAGTCGAAGAGTTCCTGAGAGAGGGAATTATCATGAAGAGCTTCCATCATCACCATGTGCTCTCGCTAATTGGGATCTTAATTCCCCGGGAGGGTTTGCCTCTGGTGGTCCTGCCATACATGATGCATGGTGATCTCCGGCACTTCATCCGCTCCGACGAACGAGTAAGTATTAAAGCTAAAGTCGGCAATCTTCAATAACGAATTGTCATGTTAAACTTTTTGAATGAAAGACGTGATTTTGCAGATGGGCAATCTCAGACAGAAGGGTAATTTCTACAGATACGAGATGAGGATTTCAAGCTGTCCAACTGTCCACAAATTAATTTAACTAATTTCTCTAATGCTAGCTGTGGCCTAGAGTATTGGACCCCTTTATACACGACTACTGCCCATAATACTATCAGCAAACCCTGCCTGATGTCTTTCAAAGGTATTTATCTGTAGCTGGCTCAAACCTAAGGCTAGGTAACAAATTTCTATGTGGCCTACATCATAAACTCTTTCATATTAAACTGTTCTGCCTATAGCACCCCTATGGCTGCGATACTAAACGTTCTATGTAAAGCACTATGAGCTATATCAAGCGCATCTTTGTGAATTTGGTTTTTTGGTTGTTGTACCCTAAGACCCCTACAAAGGCATGTTTATTCATCATAAATATTTTCACTAATTTATGCCGAACACTACAAGGCAGTAATATAACCTGGGTACAAACGGAGAAAAGCTTGTCCTGCATGTCCTAGAAGTGCACATCATGCTAGGCCATCCTGTTTAAAAACCCGTCGGGAGGGGAGCACACAATGGGGAATGTCAAGTGGGTCAGGTGAAGACACCTACTGATGCTGAAGACATCAAGGTATTGCCCTAGTGCCTGGAAAGTGAGTTCGCTTTGCACTAGCCAGCTCCTTGTAATGCTTTGTTGTGTAAGCCAATAAGGACTTTATGAATTTGGGAGACATAGATCCCTCAGTAGTTGCACTAGTGTGGAGTCTGGGAATGCAATGCCCTAATTGTTTACATGTTAGAACCCTCAGGCTTCCTGGTTCTGCACTATATGGAACCCCTTTTCCAGAGATCAAATAATGTAGTTTTCCTTTTCCATATTATTATATAGGAGGGAGTAGGGGCAGATCTGGAAACCTGCATTGGAATAAAATATACCTTCACGCTGATTAGCAGTGAATAATGGGAGGTCTGGTCATCATGTGCATCAGCAGGCCCTGAAAAGTTCTGGAAGGGGTAGATGTAATATCTAAAAATCTTTATACCTCTCTGGCAAAGACCTTCACCACAACTTCTGTTGTATGTCTTGACTGATTATTGCATGCTGAGTGGTGAGGATGACCTAATAGTACCTGGTGGGGATTTGTGGATAGCCCTCTACTCACTGACGGGTCTAAGATGCACACTCCATATTGTGATGAGTAGGCTGGTATATGATTACCTGTCAACAACAAGCATCTGTGTTATTTCTGTTCCTTTCAGGATATCTTCTTTTTTTGTCTTTGCAGAACCCAACTGTCAAGGATCTTATTGGCTTTGGACTGCAGGTAGCACGCGGTATGGACTATCTGGCTGAGAGGAAGTTTGTACACAGGGACCTGGCTGCACGTAACTGCATGTAAGTATTAATTGTTCTGCAGTTCATAATTTGCAAAGTGTAATTGATGGGGCTGTGTGGAGACGATGGATAGAGATAGCTCATTCACTCCCTGACTTATCAGATCTGAATTTTCTGCTGGGTATAAGTGAAATCCACTTTTGCTAATAACTTTAATGCCGTTTGACAAATCTTCACGAAATGTTCAAAACTAGTTTGTCACTCATTTCAGCTACTGTCTGGAAAATTTCAGGGTGATTTGTTAAGCTGAGAAAAAGAGGGGGTCTCAAAACACGTTTTCCCCATGCAATTTCCCATAAGGAATTTAGACACTACTACAGCCTTAACCGCTGAACAGAATTACACCAAATTTGGCAGAAAGCTAGATCTTGGTCAAGAAAGAGTGCTTTTTGTAATTTGGTGTAAATCTGTTCAGTAGCTTTGGAGTTGTTAAAGAAAAAGATTTATATATATATCTAGATATGCAGATTGACTGGCCACAACCTGAGAGAAAAGTTGCGGCCGCCATTTTGTGAATTGGGACACTGTTACCGGGGGAAATAAAATCTAAAAGAATACAAGAGGTCAGGATAGAGGTATCCTGACCTCATGGGACTGATGGAGGGGTCATCGAGAAACTCCTCATGGGCAAGAAATTGTCCCAGAAAGTCTTTTTTGTTTGGGCGCGCAAGGATCCACCACGGCATTCAGCCAAGCCCCGGTGTGAATCCGCAGCGGATCGAGACCCCAGTTTAAAAAAGAAATACGCGCACTCCGAGACCCTGCTAATTACCCCATATTTTACATCAGGCATGACATCTTCTATGACATCTTCTATGACATCATTGATAATATCATTGCAACATTTGCAATAAAATGATTGATGAGAAAACTGTGCATGGCGGGGGCGCGAGTTATAGTTACCTTAGGGAACAAGTTAAAGTTTCTTGAGATAACTATAACTGCTGAATTTCTATGGTTTTGTGTGTGTAAAATCTGAACCTAACTATCACTTCCCGGTAACCTTTGGTTTTTAGTGAATTTCTAAGGTTTTTCTATTTCCTAACTATAACGTCCCTGTAACCTTTGGTTTTTTCAGTGAATTTCTACAGATTTTTAATGCTATTTCTCAACTGTAACGTCCCTGTAACCTCTGGTTTTTCCTGTGACTCTATCCATCCATCCACGTACAGTCTGCACTATATATATATATTACCTACTGGCGGTCGCCAGTAGGTAGTTATAGTTAGGACCTAGTGTCCACAGGAAAAGTGTTTTTTGATTTGCCAATATCTTTGGCACCGTTTGACGAATCTTCGTGACATTTTCCAAAAAATAGGGTTGGACCGATCAGTTTGTGTGTTGAAAGTTTTGGGGTGATTCATCAAGCGGGGGCCGAGAAAAAAGGGGAGTCCCAAAGCGCGTTTTCTCCATGTTATTTTCCATAGGAACTTTATGACAGGCTACAGCTCGACCTGCTGAATGGAATTACACCAAATTTGGCAAAAAGGTAGGTCTTGGTTTAGAGTGCGCCCTTTTTTTAAATGGTGTAAATCCGTTCAGTAGTTCCTGAGAAATTTAAAAAAGAAAAATATCGATATCTGAGCACCGAGGAGGAGTCGCGAACCCTCCCGAGCACGAGCTCAATTTTGATTGGTTGCCAACACTCCAAACCAGGAAGTGTTGGCAGCCATCTTGTGACTCGGTAACCGAGTCACAAGAAAAAGGGTGAAACAAAGATAAAAAACATGAAAAGGGGGCAGGGTACAAACACCCTGACCCCCTAGGCCTGTTCAGGGGGTCCCACAAGGACCCCCAGGGCCAAACAAATAATTTTAAAAAAAAGAAAATCGGCCGAATTCGCGCTGGGGTCGCAAATTCGGCCGAGAAAATAAAAAAAAACGAAGCGCGGGCTGCCGCGCTTTGTTTTTGAAAGCCCCCGGGTGGGCCAGGTCCCGGGGGCACTCACCAATTAATTTGCGGGGGCCCCCGCAGCCCCGGGGACTGCCACATCCCCGGAACTTATTAAATTGAATGCGGGGGGGCACGCGGCCCCCCCGCAGCCCCGGGGACCGCCACCTCCCTGGGGCTTCTTTAATAAATGCGTGGGGGGTCCCTACCCCCCCACGCTGCCCCGGGGACCGCCACCTCCCCGGGCTATAAATAATAATTAGTGTGGGGGGCTCAAGCCCCCCATACTGCCCCGGGGACCACCACCTCCCCGGGCACTTAATATTCAAATTCGGGGGTCCGTTATGGGGGACCACCACCTCCCCGGGGCTTTAAATATGTTAGGAGTGGGGCCACACGGCCCCCCTCCTGGAGCCCTTGATGGCCCTGGGGACCGCCACCCCCCAGGGCCGGCTCCTGCAATGTCCCGGGGTGTCCACCCCCGGGACATTGCTGTTTGCTATGGCAGGGCGGGAGCACGCCTCCCGCCCTGCCATAGCAAACTCTGCTTCGGTTTTTGGAAGCGAGAGCAGAAAACCTGCTCTCGCTTCCAAAAACCAAAGCAGAATTGCTTTTGCACAAGGGGAGCTGCATGTCAGCAGCTCCCCTTGTGCAAAAGCAATACCGTCTCCCGCAGGAGGCGGGGAGCTGGCGGGACTGTGGGGGCATTGGGGCTCCCCCCCACAGTCCTCAATGCAAAGGGTGGGCCCCGGGGGATGGGGTCCCCGGGGCCAGAAGTGGCCCCCCTCCCTGATTAAAAAATAAATAAATTAAAAAAAAAATATGTAGAGGCAGAACCCCGGGGGATGGGGTCCCCAGGGCCAATAATGGCCTCAGTAGGGGGGCCACGCAGCCCCCCTCCTTAAAAAAAAATTAAACATGTGGCCATGCCCCGAGGGATGGGGTCCCCAGGGCCCCAAATATTGTAAAAGAAGGGGGGCCACACAGCCCCCCTTCTAAAAAAAATAAAATTAAAAAAAAGCCGGCATCTCGCCGGAGGCCCCGCCCCCTCCCTGCAGCACTCTGCAAACGCGCCCCCTGGTGCGTTCTAAGTTGGGGTATTAAGTCCCCTTCATTCCTGAGGGTCCCTGGGGGCCAACTAGCCCACCAGGTACCTCCAGTATGCGCCACAGAGCTGCGTTGCAGAGAGGTGGTACGAGGCCACGCCCCTTTTTACACCACTCTGCAAACGCGCCTCTTGGCACACTGGTGGTGGGGCGATGAGGTCCTCTTGTGTCCTGAGGACCTCAGGACACAAGTGGACTTCATCCCCCGAGCAGCAGTGCGCCTGGAGCTGCGTTTGCAGAGTGGTGTAGAAAGGGGGCATGGCCTCGGACCACCTCTCTGCAACGCAGCTCTGTGGCGCATACTGGAGGTACCTGGTGGGCTAGTTGGCCCCCAGGGACCCTCAGGAATGAAGGGGACTTAATACCCCAACTTAGAACACGCCAGGAGGCGCGTTTGCAGAGTGGTGGCGAAAGGGGGCGTGGCCTTTGTCCACCTCTCAGCAATCCCACTGTGTGGGGCTTACTGGAGGTAAGACGTAGGCTAGTTGGCCCCTAAAGGACCCCCAACAGCGAAGGGGACTTCAATCCCCATCTAAGAGCGCGCCAGGGAGCGCGTTTGCAGAGTGGTGGGCAATGGGGGTGTGGCCTGCTATGAGAACTTCGCAATCCTGCTGTGTGGGACTTACTGGAGGTAATAGGAGGGGTATTTGGCCCCCAAGGTTATCGTTGGGGGCCAACTACCCCTCTTGTTACCTGCAGTAAGTCCCACACAGTGGGATTGCTAAGACGTCTAAGGAGGACATGCCCCCCTTTTCTCCAACACTCTGCCTCCTGGCAGACTACGGGATGGGGGATGAAGTCCAATTTACTCCGGAGGGACTTTGGGGGCCAAGAAGCCCTCTTGGTACCTCGTCTAAGTCCTATGCAGCGGAATTCCTGAGCGCTGGTCGGAGGCCCAGCACCCTTTCTCCAATACTCTGCAAATGTGACTACTACTTAAAGAAGCGTCTTTCTGCACCTCTGACTTAGAGGTAGTTTTAATCCCCCTGCCCTATTATGTACTAGGGCCTTACAGAGGAGGTCATGCCAATCACAGGGGAACCCCAAGGCATAGTGTTCCCTAGTGTATGTAGGTGTTTTCACTGTATTCTAAGTGTCTTTTAGCATAGCACTGGCTCCTGGCCTGGTTAGTCAGGATCAGTTACCACCAGTACCCGTCAGCAAAAAGTTGGGGGCACAGGATGACTTTGCAACAAGGCCTCTTTCTGCTCCACAGTCGGTTCTTTGTGCACATCTCTTGCTTCCTTCTGCACCTTTCTTCGTCTTTCTGTTGCCTCTTTCTGCATTTCTGTTGCTTTTTTCTGCGCCTTTCTTCCTCTTTCTGCACATGTCCTACCTCTGTAGGCATAGTTAGAAATTAGCATTTAAAAAACCTTTGAAATTCACTGAAAAAACCGTAGGTTTCAGGGACGTTATAGTTAGAAATTAGCATTTAAAAAACCTTAGAAATTCACTGAAAAAACCACTGGTTTCATGGACGTTCTAGTTAGTTGGACATTTCACTCGTACAAAACAAGTGAAATTCGGCCGTTATAGTTAGTTCAGCTAACTATAGCTCGCGCCCCCGCAATGCATTGCTGATGACGTCACATATTACATCACTCATGACATGGTCAGTGACATCACTGATGACATCTCAAATGACATCACTGATGACATCATCCGCGTGATAATCTGATGCATCTTCTCACACCCTAATATAACCTTTTATACACCCACTGTAAATTACAGACTGCTATTCTCAAAACCATAGACACTCCAACACCAATAACTACATACCCACTCACTGATTCTCAGGTCTACACACACATCCACTCACTCACCCATACAGACACTCTTACTTTCGGTCACTCATCAGTACAGAACTATCATATGCACTCATTAACCTATATAGACACTCACACACTGCCACTCATCCATAGAGTTACTCACACACCTAGTCAGTCATGCAAAGAATTAATCTCACTCCCATTTACTCACCTATACAGTTATACACACACCACCTCACTTACTCATACAGATACTAACACATACTTACGCTCTTATACAATCACTGATAGAAGCACACACTCATCCATACAGCCACTCTCACAATCACTCACTCACATATAGTCATTTATATACTCCAACACTCACATATACTGCCTTTCACATATGTAGTTACTCACACATGTACCACTGAGACATCCATTCACTCACCAACACACCTATACACACACTCACCCATACAGCCCTTTACAGATGCACTCTTGAATCCATACACCCAGTGAATCACCCACTCACACATCTATGCACAGTCACACACCTCCCACCCACACAAACACTGAGGCACCCATACAGATACTCAGACAACCAATCAATAACCCATATAGACACTCATGTAGCTATTCACCAACCCATGCAGCCGCTTACACACCAACAGACAGACTGATAGACATTCACACAGTTTAGTCACTAACCCATGCATTCAGCAAGATACGTTTAATCTCTCACTTATAGAGTCAGTCACGCACCTACTAAATCATCCATTTAGACACTCATATACCCACGCATTCTTCATTACAGCTTGGCCTATATATATTAAACATATTTAAACTTTACAGAAACACACAGTCACTGGATGATGTCAGTGATGTCATCAGTGATGTCATTTGAGATGTCATCAGTGATGTCATCAGTGATGTCACAGACCATGTCATGAGTGATGTAATATGTGACATCATCAGCAGTGCTTTACGGGGGCGCGAGTTATAGTTAGCTGAACTAACTATAACGGCCGAATTTCACTGGTTTTGTACGAGTGAAATGTCCAACTAACTATAACGTCCCTGAAACCTGTGGTTTTTTCAGTGAATTTCCAAGGTTTTTTAAATGCTAATTTCTAACTATAACGTCCCTGAAACCTATGATTTTTCAGTGAATTTCAAAGGTTTTTTAAATGCTAATTTCTAACTATAACGGCCCTGAAACCTGTGGTTTTTCAGTGAATATATATATACACACATACATACATACACACACACCCATTGGAAGTCACCTCTGGGTAGTTATAGTTAGGTCAGCTGTTCCATAGGAAAAGCATTTTTGTGTTACTAATAACTTTGGCACCGTTTGACGAATCTCCACTCTACACCACTCCACGGCACATCCACTTTACGCCACTCTACTATACGCTGTTCCACTGTACACCACTCTACTCTGCTCTATTCCACACTATGCCACTCCACTCTGTCTCTCCACTGTGTGCAACTCCATTGTACGCCCCTACACTATACGTTTCTACGCTGTACGCATCTCCCCTCTATGCCACTCCATTGGATGGTACTCCACTCTACCCCATTCCACTCTATGCCATTCCACTCTGCAACACTCCACTGTACACTGTTCCACTGTATGCAACTCCACTGTGCGCTACTCCCCTCTACGCCACTAGTTTATAGCACTCCATGGCACTTCATTCTATGCTATTCCATTGGATACAACTCCAATGTACCCCCCTCCACTGTATGTTATTACACTCTACCCCACTCTACTGTATGTCACACCAGTCTACACCACTCCACTGTATGCCACTCCACTATACGCTACTTCACACTACGCCACTCCACTCTACCCCACTCCATTCTGTGCTAGTCCATTTGATGTCACTCTACTGTATGCTGTTCCACTCTACCCTACTCCACTGTACGTCATTCCACTCTACACTATTCTACTGTCACTTCACTGTACTCCACTCTATGCTATTCCACTATACACCACTCCACTGTACGCTATTACACTATACTCAACTTCAATCTTCGCCACTCTACTGTATGGTATTCCACTCCACTGTACACCACTCCATTCTATGCTTTTCCTTTAAACGTCACTCCACTGTACGCTATTACACTCTACCCCACTCCACTGTACCCCACTTCAATCTACACCACTCCACTCTACTACACTATACGCTATTACTCTCTATGCCACTCCACTATACAACACTCCACTGCAATCCACTCCAGTCTACACTATTCCACTGTACGCTAGTCCACTAGATGCTATTCCACTCTACACCACTCCACTCTACTTTATTCCACTCCACGCTACTCCACTCTACGCCACTTGAGTGGACTCTCCTCCACTCTACAAAACTCTGCTACACTCTATGCCACTCTACTAGACTGTACTCCACTCTATCCTCGTACACTCAATTGTCCAAATTTGTACTCCACTCTATGCCCGTACACTCTATTGTAGAACACTCTACTCCAGTCTGACAATTTACTGTACGACACAGCACTCTAATGTACCAAATACCACTCCAATTTGTGGCCTCAACTCTACGCTATGCCGCTTCAATGTGCACTACTCCACTCTACGCGAATCCACTCTATGCCACTCCACTCTTCTACACTCTTCTGTACGCTGTTCCACTGTATGCTACTCCACTAAATGGTAATCCGCTCTACACCACTACATTATACCCCAGTCCACTCCATTCTACAACACACTATTCCACTATACAACACTTTTATATACTTTCTGACACAGCACTCCACTCTACTGAACAAGACCCCACTCCAATTTAAAAAAGTTTACTACCTACGTACACCACTCCACTCCCTGCCACTCTACTCTACTAAATGCCAATACACTCTATTATACTTTACTCCAACTTACGTAACCCCACTCCACTTGACTCTACTCCGCTGTGCGAGACTTTACCTCATTCTATGCTACTGTACAGCAATTCACTCTACGCAGCGTCACTGTTTGAGACACTACTGTCCTCTACGGAGCTCCACTCTACTACACTGTAGGCCACTTTCCGACACTTTACTCCTGTCTATACCACTCCACTCCACTATACAATTCTGTATTATACCGTATGCCACTGTACAACAATCTACTCCACTCTATGCCACTCTAAGATACCCTAGTCCACTATACGACACTGTGCACAGCTTTGTATGCCACTGCACCCCACTTAACTCCATTCTATTCTGACACAGTACTCCACTCTACCCCATGCCACTCTACGCCACTCTATGCCATTGCACTCTATAACAATTTCTGCCAATCCACTCTACCACACTCTACACTGTACAAAACTCAACTAGACTGTATGCCACTCTACTCTACTGTAGTCTACAACACTTTCCAATACTGTATGACATGCAACTACACTTTACAGTACAGCAAGGTACTCCAATTTATGACACTTTACTCCTCTGTGCGGTACCCTACTCCAGTGTACTCCACTCTACTACATTTTATCCCACTCTACGCCATTGTACCATACTCCACTCTATGTAGCTCCACTGTCTGACACTCCACTGTATGCCCATCCCACTCTCCTCCACTGTATTGTACTCTACACCTCTGTATGACACTCGACAACACACTACTCCACTCTACAACACTATCCTTCACTGTACTCTACAACACTCCTCTCGACAATACTCTACTCTACTTTACCCTACTCCTCTCTAAAACACTGTACTCCATTCTAAAACACTCTACTCCGCTCTGACAGTCTATGACACCCTACTCTACTGTAAGACACACCAGTCCACTGGGCAACTCGTAGCTGCACTCCACGGTACCTGATTCCACTATATGAGATACAATTTCACTACACTATATAACACTTAACTACACTGTAGGATACACCATTCCACTCCACTCCACTCTGCAATACTCCACTCTGCAATAATCCACTCTATGACAATAGACTTTTTAACACTCTCCTCCACTGTATTGTACTGTACGACACTCCATATAGCAACACTCAACTCAACAACGAAGGACTCTACGATTTGAAACACATTTTTATAAAAATGGAAATAACATTGAAATTCAATGGAAAAAAACAAAGGTTAAAGCTTAGTTCTAGTTAGGAATTTTTTTCCGTATACAAACCAAACTTAAACTACACAAACTTTAGACATTTGAAAGTTATTGTGATAGCCTTCATTTACAATTTATCCACCACCATCAAATTATTTTAAGTAGGGCACCTCGTTACACACTCTTTTCAGCTCGCTAACCAGACAACATGAACTACAACTCACCACTCGAACATGCACTGTGTTCTTACAAATAAGGACACTCCACTGTTCGACACTACACTGTACAATACTCTACTGTACGACACTGCACTCTACAGCACTGAACTATAAGGCACTCTACTTCATTGAACTACATTCTAACCCTCACACTCTCCAATACTCTACTACAATCAGTGCCACTCTACGACACTCTACGCAATGACACTCCACCACACTCCACTGTGCAACACTCATCTCTACTGTTTGACACACCACTACATTGTACAAGACGCCTCTCCACTCACTCTACTATACTTCATTCCACTATACGACACACCATGCCACTCAGCTGTATAACACGTTACTCCACTATATGCTAGTCACTCTATTCCACTATATGGTACTGCACTCTGACACTCTCCTTCACTGTACTGCACAACACTCCGCTTTATGACATTCCAATGAATGACACTCCACGCTATGATTTGAAACACATTTTTATTAAAAAATAAAAGCCATTAACATACAATGAAAAAACAAAGGTTAAGGTTAATTTATAGTTAAAAATACTTAATTTATTATTTCTATGCAAACCCAACTTAAAATACACACACATTTAAAATTGTAAAATTATAATTATACCTTCAATTTATAATTTGCGCACCACCTTCAAATTACTATAAGTCGCGCACCTTCGAACACACTCTTGACACCTCACTTGCCCGCCTACATTATAACTCATGCTTTTTCCATGCACCGTTTATACCCTTGCATACTACATCACTAATCGCATGTGAAAACATAGGATTCATAACAACACTTATAACTTCTCAAAGACATCATTTGTTATAACAGTGCATCATAGAGTGGCGAGTAATAGTTAGTGTTGTCTGGTTACCAAGCTGAAAAGAGTGTGTAACGAGGTGCCCTACTTATAATAATTTGAAGGTGGTGGATAAATTGTACATGAAAGCTATAACTTTAGAATTTGTAAAGTTTGTGTAGATTAATTTTGGTTTGTATAGGGGAAAAAAGTTTTCCTAACTATAAGCTTTAATCGTTGTCTTTTCATTGGAAACAAATGTGTGTGTGTGTGTGTGTGTGTGTATATATATATATATATATATATATATATATATATGACCCGGACGAAGGCCTCTGGCCGAAACGCGTAGGTCGTTTGTTTGTCTCTAATGCACTCTGCACCT
Organism: Calotriton arnoldi; assembly: GCA_963921515.1. NCBI lineage: Eukaryota > Metazoa > Chordata > Amphibia > Caudata > Salamandridae > Calotriton > Calotriton arnoldi. Next base: position 420,697 of record CAWUFW010003429.1, on the reverse strand, counting down.
TGCACTTTTGAAAAAGATAAATAATGGAGAAATAACAGAAAAATGAAATAAAGAACGTCTTGTAACTACGACTTGCTGTTGTGAGTGCTGCCTTTCTGTGCCCCTCGGGAATCTTGGTGAGACGAATCGAGGGTAAACGCAGGAAATCCCCATATATATATATATATATATATATATATATATATATATACATATATATATATATACATACATACATACATACATACATACATACATATATACATATATATATATATTCCATCAGCGAACCATGCAACTTCATAGCACGATAAAAAGCCCACCATTCGGAGAGCAGGTAAAACAGGGTTTTTATTCTAAACAAGCAGCCAAACAGTGCAGCATTACGTGTTTCGACCCTCCCGGGGTCTTAATCATGTGCAGCAATAGCGGGTGTCAGCTGTTCTTATTTAAATACACTGGGATGGTAAACAACGAGGAGAGACACAAAATCGTAAGTGCTGCGTTTGTAGATGTCCCAGCATCTTAATTTCATGCACGCTTTTTAAAGTTCTGGATCAGAATAACTATTTACACAAAGTACTCTCATGTTATCCATTGTTCTGTGCAATTATTTTCTAAAGCAATATCCGAGTTCGTGAAATTCTGATCCTAGTAACATTATATATATATATCTATGGGAAACAATGTGGTTCCTGCCGGCGTGCACAGCAGTATAAGGAATAAAATCGAATTAAAGACTCCTGAGTGCGACGTACCTCTTTGTTGTGGATATATATATATATATATATATATATCTCCAAAGATTCCGTTTGTTTCTCAGCTGGTTGCTGGACACGGACCACCAAGTAAGTGCATCAAAATCAGTTTATTGTTCCGGCGCCATTACGCGTTTTGGCTAAAGGCGAGCCTTGATCACATGACATTGTCCTACGGCATCAACTAATACTATTTAAAGTGACAAGTGCTAGTGCAACGTACAACGTGCAAAATGCAATCATAGACATAGACAAAACACATAGTACATTATCCAAAAACAAATTCATGTTAAAATTATATAAAATGAATAGTTGTAAAAACATGATTGTTTGCTGATATGCATAATATATTAATTCTAATATTTATGAATTTGACTTGTATACATGGCGACTTGATGGTCTGAACCTGTTTTTTTTGTCCTTGATTCATACTTCAGCCAACCTTTATAGACATTGGTGCTAATGTGTACATCTGTGTACTGAATATTGTATACTGCATTGTGCCATCAATCATGTTGATTGTTACCCCAATCCTGGGTTTGCGTGTCTATAAGACTTCTGTCCGTCTATGTTTTGACCGCCCCTTAAAAGTGCTAATGTGAAATTAATAAAGTGCTTAAAGTGTCGAGGTGATAGTGCTCTATTTAGACCTGTGTTCCATGCTATTCACCACCTTTTGGGTATATCCATTGAATAGCTCAATGTGGTCCACGTTGTGTTCACTCATTAAATTTGGGTGGTTACAAAATATCTTTGATTAAATTCTTTAGCTGCAGCCGTTAGTTCATTTACAACATCGTTGACAAATCATGGTTTAAATACCTATAGAGATCTTGACCTTATTTTGCTCATACAACTTCCCATTTGCTCTAAATCCATAACAGACCCAGATAGGTAGCTGCAGGGTTTCCAATATTAATATAAAAATATAAAACATTAAATACTGCATATAAAATGTAAAATATTAAATATTGAATAAAACCTAAAATAACTGCTTTTATAAAGTTATTAAATTATTATAAACAGGTGTACAATTCTTCAGATGTATTCAGCCCCGGGATGCTTAGAGTCCATTTCAACAATGTATTGTGTCTCTAACTTTCTGAGTTTCATCTCTCTATTTCCACCTCTTCTACTGGGGGGACCGCGTCAATGAAATAATATCTGAGATCTTGACTATTGGACTTGTGAAACTCTTTAAAATGTCGTGCCACTGGGTACGTGTTGTCCTGATTTGTTATCGTTCGCATGTGTTGGAGCACTCGTTTGTGGGCTTGGAGCTTTGTGCTCCTATATATTGCAAACCACACGGGCAAAGTAAGACGTAAACTACATGGTCGGTTTTGCAAGTCAATAGTTTAGTAATCTTGTGTTCCCTCTTGCTAAATGGGGTCTGATAGGTGATTTTGTTAATACCCTGCTGGCATGCCTTGCAGGTTTTACACTTATAGAAGCCTTTATGTGTTTGTAGCCAGCTTCTCCCTTCTATGACTTCTGGACTCGTTTTGACCAGGCTGTCCCTCATCGATGGTCCTTTGCTGTGAGTAATCAACACCCTCTGAGGTAGTAGGGGTCCAATTATAGGGTCATTTAGTACTAGGGGCCAATTGTGTTTAATTATTGCCCGCAAGTTCTTTTCTTGTCTGCTATACCCCATAATTATTCGAAACTCATCTTTCTTCTGTTCGTGTTCTACCACAGGTTCTTTGAAGCCTGTTGGGGTAGATTTTTTGTCCCTCAGAAGTTCTTCTCTTTCATGGGTCATAGATTTTGAAATTGCCCTATTGATGATTTTGTGGGAATAGCCTCGCTCCAAAAATCTAGATTTGCTGGCTACCTGTGCTTCCTTTAGGTCCCCTGTGTTGCTGCTGACGCGTCTGAGTCACAACATTTCCCCATACAGAATACTATTGATTAGGTGCCTCGGATGGGCACTGTTGGCGTGCAAAACCGAATTTCCGGCCGTCTCTTTACGATATAGCCGAGTCTCAATTTTGTTATTTTGTATATACACTTGTGTGTCTAAAAAATTTACTGTGACTTCACTAAATGTAAATTGATTTCATTCTCGTTGAAGGCATTCACAAACTCAGTTGCTTGATTACATGAACCCACCCAGACCACGAACAAATCATCAATGAAGCGAAGCCACAGCCTGATGTTGCTCTGTACATACTGGCTGTGTCTGGCTCCCAAGACCAGCTCCTCCCACCAACCCATGTGAAGACATGCATAGCTGGGGGAGAAGCTGGCTCCCATCGCAACACCTCTTGTTTGTTGGTAGAGTACATTGTTAAACATGAATATATTGTTTTGCAGACAAAATACAACCATTTCTACCAACATTTTGCTGTGCTTCGTTTGTTGTTCTGGTCATGTGGTTCCTGCCGGCGCGCACAGCAGTATAAAGAATAAAATCGAATTAAAGACTCCGGAGTGCGACGTACCTCTTTGTTGTGGATATATATATCATGTGAACAAGGCCGGTGCCTCGGCCGAAACGCGTCATTTTTGGCTAAAATCTTGGATTAAAAATCAGAGGTGATTAATCTGGTCTCCAGTGCTGTGTCATTACCTGTTGTACCTATGGACAGGTCGTGGTTGATTTTATATATATATATATATATATATATATATATATATATATATATATATATATACATATATATATATATACATATATATATATATATACATATATATATATATACATATATACATATATATATATATACATATATATATTATCTACTGGCGGTCGCCAGTAGATAGTTATAGTTAGGACCTATTTTCCATAGGAAATCCGCGACATTCTATTTGAAATAACTCTTGCGTCGGTTGACGAATCTTCGCGAAATTTTCAAACTTTATGGCCCGCTCCGGTCCGCTCCTACCCTGAAAGTTTCGGAGTGATTCGTCAAGCGGGGGCCGAGAAAAAAGGGGGGTCCCAAAACGTGTTTTCCCCATTCATTTTCCCATAGGAAACTTTAGCCACGGCTACAGCCCGAACTGCTAAACGGAATTACACCAAATTTGGCAAAGAGGTAGTTCTTGGTTCAGAAAGAACCCTTTTTGTTAAATGGTGTAAATCCGTTCAGTAGTTGCTGAGAAAATCAAAAGTAAAATCACATATATATCTGGGCGGAGCCTAACCACACATGTCATCGTGAGATCTGATTGGCTGTCAGCACTTCATCCTGGAATTGCTGGCAGCCATCTTGGGACCAATATAAATGATAGTACCCCATTGAAATGCATTGTAGTGAATCAAAGATTTTGAGGGTTACCAAAAGGAGAACTATAAAGGGTGATAACAGACTTTAGTTACATTAGAATTCATTTGTTGATGGTACCATACTAATTTCAGGAATTGTGGTGTGTTCTAAGGTGATTTTACCCTGTGAAAAACCTTCTGCTGGGATATCATGAATCATGTTTGAGAGAAAACTATTTTCACATGCTTGTCCCATAGAGTTTTGAAAGGTGCTCCAGAAGCTAAAATGAGAGCATATTTTCTGTAAATTCACATTATCTTTCTCAGTCATGTGAGAATGAAGTCTGACATTCTCAGTAAAACATGTACATCCAACAAGGGCAGAGACTGTCAGTTGATTCCTTTGTGTTCTACTGCAGCTTCCCAGAGTGTTCTAAAGAACAACTAGAGTGCTAACAGCCTTACTTGTGACAAAAGTATGGCACACCTGAAGCCATCTTGATTGGAATAAACTGGTAACACTTAAAACATTTAATTTAAAAAGGAACAAAATGATGGGGTTCATTTTGTCATAGAAATTATGGTTAGTGCTATAGAAAGAAAAATTAGGACATGTTTCAAGTGAGATCTCAAATATCTTCCTGTTATATTTCAACAGGAGCAGCCTGTCAGTTGATGCCTTTGTGTTCTACTGCAGCTTCCCAGAGTGTTCTAAAGAACAACTAGAGTGCTAACAGCCTAACTTATGACAAAAGTATGGCACACCTGAAGCCATCTTGATTGGAATAAACTGGTAACACTTAAAACATTTAATTTAAAAGGAACAAAATGATGGGGTTCATTTTGTCATAGAAATTATGGGTAGTGCTGTAGAAAGAAAAATTAGGACATGTTTCAAGTGTGATCTCAAATATCTTCCTGTTATATTTCAACAGGAGCAGCCTGCCAGTTGATGCCTTTGTGTTCTACTGCAGCTTCCCAGAGTGTTCTAAAGAACAACTAGAGCGCTAACAGCCTTACTTATGACAAAATTATGGCACACCTGAAGCCATCTTGATTGGAATAAACCGTTAATACTTAAAACATTTAATTTAAAAAGGAACAAAATGAGGGGTTCTTTTGAAATAGAAATTATGGTTAGTGCTGCAGAAAGAAAAATGAGGGCATGTTTTAAGTGAGATCTCAAATCCTCTTCTATTTCATTAGAAAATTCTGACATGCAGACTGAAACAATCACTTTCAATACCAGCAGCAGACTTCCAGTTAACTCCCTGGTGAGCAGTAGATTTACTACAGTGATCTAATGAGCAACTAGAGTGCTAACATTCCCCTACACTGCCCGAACACCTCTCCACTGCCCTAAACCCTGAAACATCACCCCCAGCAAGACCCCCTACACTGCCCGAACACCACTGCACTAAACCCTGAAACACCAACCCCAGCTCGACCTCCTACACTGCCCGAACACCACTGCACTGCCCTTAACCCTGAAACACCAGCCCCAGCACAACCCCCTACACTGCCCGAACACCACTGCACTGCACTAAACCCTGAAACACCAGCCCCAGCACGACCCCCTACACTGCCCGAACACCACTGCACTACCCTAAACCCAGAAACACCACCCCCAGCACGACCCCCTACACTGCCCGAGCACCACTGCACTGCCCTAAACCCTCAAACACTCCCCCAGCATGACCCCCTACACTACCCGAACACCACTGCACTGCCCTAAACCCTGAAATACTCCCCCAGCACGACCCCTACACTACCCGAACACAACTGCACTGCCCTAAACCCTCAAACACTCCCCCAGCACGACCCCTACACTACCCGAAGACCACTGCACTGCCCTAAACCCTAAAACACTCCCCCAGCATGACCCCTACACTACCCAAACACCACTGCACTGCCCTAAACCCTGAAACACTACCCCGCATGACCCCCTACACTACCCGAACACCACTGCCCTAAACCCTGTAACACCACCCCCAGCACGACCCCCTACACTGCCCGAACACCACTGCACTGCCCTAAACCCTGAAACACCACCCCCAGCACGACACCCTACACTGCCCGAACACCACTGCACTGCCCTAAACCCTGAAACACCACCCCTGCACGACCCCCTACACTGCCCGAAGACTACTGCACTGCCCTAAACCCTGAAACACCATCCCCAGCATGACCCCCTACACTGCACGAACACCACTGCACTGCCCTAAACCCTGAAACACTACCCCCAGCAAGACCCCCTACACTCCCCGAACACCACTGCCCTAAACCCTGAAACACCACCCCCAGCAAGACCCCCTACACTGCCCGAACACCACTGCACTGCCCTAAACCCTGAAACACCAGCCCCTGCACGACCCCCTACATTGCCCGAACACCACTGCACTGCCCTAAACCCTATAACACCACCCCCAGCACGACCCCCTACACTGCCCGAACACCAGTGCACTGCCCTAAACCCTGAAACACCACCCCCTGCACAACCCCCTACACTGCCCGAAACTACTGCACTGCCCTAAACCCTGAAACACCACCCCCAGCATGACCCCTACACTGCACGAACACCACTGCACTGCCCTAAACCCTGAAACACTACCCCCAGCAAGACCCCCTACACTGCCCGAACACCACTGCCCTGCCCTAAACCCTGAAACATCACCCCAGCAAGACCCCCTACACTGCCCGAACACCACTGCCCTAAACCCTGAAACACCACCCCCAGCAAGACCCCTACACTGCCCGAACAACACTGCACTGCCCTAAACCCTGAAACACCACCCCCAGCACTACCCCCTACACTGCCCGAACACCAATGCTCTGCCCTGCCCAAAACCCTGAAACACCAGCCCCAGCACGACCCCCTACACTGCTCCGAACACCACTGCAGTGCCCTAAACCCTGAAACACCAGCCCCAGCAAGACCCCTACACTGCCCAAACACCACTACACTGCCCTAAACCCTGAAACACCAGCCCCAGCAAGACCCCCTACACTGCGCGAACACCATTGCACTGCCCTAAACCCTGAAACACCACCCCAGCAAGACCCCCTACACTGCCCGAACACCACTGCACTAAACCCTGAAACACCACCCCCAGCAAGACCACCTACACTGCCCGAATACCACTGCACTGCCCTAAACCCTGAAACACCACCCCCAGCACGACACCCTACACTGCCCGAACACCACTGCCCTAAACCCTGAAACACCACCCCCAGCACAACCCCTACACTGCTCGAACACCACTGCACTGCCCTAAACCCTGAAAGACCACCCCCTGCACGACCCCCTACACTGCTCCGAACACCACTGCCCTAAACCCTAAAACACTACCCCCAGCATGACCCCCTACACGGCCCGAACACCACTGCACTGCCCTAAACCCTGACTCACCACCCCCCTGCACGACCCCCTACACTGCCCGAACACCACTGCACTGCCCTAAACCCTGAAACACCACCCCCAGCACGACCCCCTAAACTGCCCGAACACCACTGCACTGCCCTAAACCCTGAAACACCACCCCAGCACGACCCCCTACACTGCCCGAACACCACTGCACTGCCCTAAACCCTGAAACAACAGCCCCTGCACGACCCCCTACACTGCCCGAACACCACTGCACTGCCCTAAACCCTGAAACACCACCCCCAGCATGACCCCCTACACTGCCTGAACACCACTGCCCTAAACCCTGAAACACCACCCCCAGCAAGACCCCTACACTGCCCGAACACCACTGCACTGCCCTAAACCCTGAAACACCACCTCCAGCACAACCCCCTACACTGCCTGAACACCATTGCTCTGCCCTAAACCCTGAAACACTGACCCCAGCAAGACCGCCTACACTGCCCGAACACCACTGCCCTAAACCCTGAAACACCAACCCCAGCACGACCCCCTACACTGCCCAAACACCACTGCACTGCCCTAAACCCTGAAACACCACCCCCAGCATGACCCCCTACACTGCCCGAACACCACTGCTCTGCCCAAAACACTGAAACACCAGCCCCAGCATGACCCCCTACACTGCCCGAACACCACTGCACTGCCCTAAACCCTGAAACACCAGCCCCAGCATGACCCCCTACACTGCCAGAACACCACTGCACTACCCTAAACCCAGAAACACCACCCCCAGCACGACCCCCTACACTGCCCGAGCACCACTGCACTGCCCTGAACCCTGAAACACCAGCCCCAGCACGACCCCCTACACTGCCTGAACACTACTGCACTGCCCTAAACCATGAAACACCATCCCCAGCACGACCCCTACACTGCACGAACACCACTGCACTGCCCTAAACCCTGAAAAACTACCCCCAGCAAGACCCCCTACACTGCCCGAACACCACTGCACTGCCCTAAACCCTGAAACATCACCCCCAGCAAGACCCCTACACTGCCCAAACACCACTGCCCTAAACCCTGAAACACCACCCCCAGCAAGACCCCCTACACTGCCCGAACACCACTGCACTGCCCTAAACCCTGAAACACCAGCCCCAGCACGACCCCTACACTGCCCGAACACCACTGCCCTGCCCTAAACCCTGAAACACCACCCCGTGCACGACCCCCTACACTGCCCGAACACCACTGCACTGCCCTAAACCCTGAAAAACTACCCCCAGCAAGACCCCCTACACTGCCCAAACACCACTGCACTGCCCTAAACCCTGAAACATCACCCCCAGCAAGACCCCTACACTGCCCAAACACCACTGCCCTAAACCCTGAAACACCACCCCCAGCAAGACCCCTACACTGCCCGAACACCTGAAACACCAGCCCCAGCATGACCCCCTACACTGCCCGAACACCACTGCACTGCCCTAAACCCTGAAACACCACCCCGTGCACGACCCCCTACACTGCCCGAACACCACTGCACTGCCCTAAACCCTGAAACACCATCCCCAGCACGACCCCCTATATTGCCCGAACACCACTGCTCTGCTCTAAACCCTGAAACACAACCCCTGCACGACCCCCTACACTGCCCGAACACTACTGCACTGCCCCAAACCCTGAAACACCACCCCCAGCACGACCCCCTACACTGCCCGAACACCACTGCCCTAAACCCTGAAACACCACCCCCAGCAAGACCCCCTACACTGCCCGAATTCCACTGCACTGCCCTAAACCCTGAAACATCACCCCCAGCAAGACCCCCTACACTGCCCGAACACCACTGCACTGCCCTAAACCCTGAAACACCACCCCCAGCAAGACCCCCTACACTGCCCGAACACCACTGCACTGCCCTAAACCCTGAAACACAACCTCCAGCACGACCCCCTACACTACCCGAACACCACTGCACTGCCCTAAACCCTGAAATACTCCCCCCAGCACGACCCCCTACACTACCCGAACACAACTGCACTGCCCTAAACCCTCAAACACTCCCCCAGCACGACCCCCTACACTACACGAACACCACTGCACTGCCCTAAACCCTAAAACACTCCCCCAGCATGACCCCCTACACTACCCAAACACCACTGCACTGCCCTAAACCCTGAAACACTACCCCCGCATGACCCCTACACTACCCGAACACCACTGCCCTAAACCCTGTAACACCACCCCCAGCACGACCCCCTACACTGCCCGAACACCACTGCACTGCCCTAAACCCTGAAACGCCACCCCCAGCACGACCCCCTACACTGCCCGAACACAACTGCACTACCCTAAACCCTAAAACACGACCTCCTACATTACACAAACACCACTGCACTACCCTAAACCCTAAAACACTACCCCCAGCACGACCCCCTACACTACACAAACACCACTGCACTACCCTAAACCCTAAAACACCACCCCCTACACTACACAAACACCACTGCACTACCCTAAACCCTAAAAACTACCCCCAGCACGAACCCCTACACTACCCAAACACCACTGCACTACCCTAAACCCTAAAACAATACCCCAGTAGTACCCCCTACACTACCCAAACACCACTGCACTACCCTAAACCCTAAACCACTACCCCCAGCACGACCCCCTACACTACCCAAACACCACTGCACTACCCTAAACCCTAAAACACTCCCCAGCACGACTCACTACACAAACACCACTGCCCTAAACCCTGAAACACCATCCCCAGCATGACCCCCTACACTGCACGAACACCACTGCACTGCCCTAAACCCTGAAACACTACCCCCAGCAAGACCCCCTACACTGCCCGAACACAACTGCACTGCCCTAAACCCTGAAACATCACCCCCAGCAAGACCCCCAACACTGCCCGAACACCACTGCCCTAAACTCTGAAACACCACCCCCAGCAAGACCCCCTACACTGCCCGAACACCACTGCACTGACCTAAACCCTGAAACACCAGCCCCAGCACGACCCCCTACATTGCCCAAACACCACTGCACTGCCCTAAACCCTGAAACACCACCCCCTGCACGACCCACTACACTGCCCGAACACCACTGCACTGCCCTAAACCCTGAAACACTACCCCCAGCAAGACCCCCTACACTGACCGAACACCACTGCACTGCCCTAAACCCTGAAACACTACCCCCAGCAAGACCTCCTACACTGCCCGAACACCACTGCACTGCCCTAAACCCTGAAACACCACCCCCAGCAAGACCCCCTACACTGCCCGAACACCACTGCCTTAAACCCTGAAACACCACCCCCAGCAAGACCCCCTACACTGCCTGAACACCACTGCCCAAAACCCTGAAACACCACCCCCAGCAAGACCCCCTACACTGCCCGAACAACACTGCACTGCCCTAAACCCTGAAACACCAGACCCAGCACGACCCCCTACACTGCCCGAACACCACTGCACTGCCCTAAACCCTGAACACCACCCCCAGCACGACCCCTACACTGCCCGAACACCACTGCACTGCCCTAAACCCTGAAACACCACCCCCAGCACGACCGCCTACACTGCCTGAAAACCACTGCACTGCCCTAAACCCTGAAACACCAGCCCCAGCAGGACCCCTACACTGCTGAACACCACTGCACTGCCCTAAACCCTCAAACACCAGCCCCAACACGACCCCCTACACTGCCCGAACACCACTGCACTACCCTAAACCCTGAAACACCAGCCCCAGCAAGACCCCCTACACTGCCTGAACACCACTGCACTGCCCTAAACCCTGAAACACCAGCCCCAGCAAGACCCCTACACTGCCCGAACACCACTGCACTGCCCTAAACCCTGAAACACCACCCCCAGCAAGACCCCGTACACTGCCCGAACACCACTGCACTGCCCTAAACGCTGAAACACCAGCCCCAGCAAGACCCCCTACACTGCGCGAACACCATTGCACTGCCCTAAACCCTGAAACACCACCCCCAGCAAGAACCCCTACAGTGCCCAAACACCACTGCACTAAACCCTGAAACACCACCCCCAGCAAGACCACCTACACTGCCCGAACACCACTGCACTGCCCTAAACCCTGAAACATCACCCCGGCACGACACCCTACACTGCCCGAACACCACTGCACTGCCCTACACCCTGAAACACCACCCCCAGCACGACCCCTACACTGCCCGAACACCACTGCACTGCCCTAAACCCTGAAACACCACCCCCAGCACGACCCCCTACACTGCCCGAACACCACTGCACTGCCCTAAACCTTGAAACACCACCCCAGCACGACCCCCTACACTGCCCGAACACCACTGCACTGCCCTAAACCCTGAAACACCAGCCCCTGCACGACCCCCTACACTGCTCGAACACCACTGCACTGCCCTAAACCCTGAAACACCACCCCCAGCATGACCCCTACACTGCCTGAACACCACTGCCCTAAACCCTGAAACACCACCCCCAGCAAGACCCCTTACACTGCCCGAACACCACTGCACTGCCCTAAACCCTGAAACACCACCTCCAGCACAACCCACTACACTGCCTGAACACCATTGCTCTGCCCTAAACCCTGAAACACCACCCCCAGCAAGACCCCCTACACTGCCCGAACACCACTGCACTAAACCCTGAAACACCACCCCCAGCAAGACCACCTACACTGCCCGAACACCACTGCACTGCCCTAAACCCTGAAACACCACCCCCAGCACGACACCCTACACTGCCCGAACACCACTGCACTGCCCTAAACCCTGAAACACCACCCCCAGCACGACCCCTACACTGCCCGAACACCACTGCACTGCCATAAACCCTGAAACACCACCCCCTGCATGACCCCCTACACTGCCCGAACACCACTGCACTGCCCTAAACCCTGAAAAACTATCCCCAGCAAGACCCCCTACACTGCCCGAACACCACTGCACTGCCCTAAACCCTGAAACATCACCCCCAGCAAGACCCCCTACACTGCCCAAACACCACTGCCCTAAACCCTGAAACACCACCCCCAGCAAGACCCCCTACACTGCCCGAACACCACTGCACTGCCCTAAACCCTGAAACACCAGCCCCAGCACGACCCCCTACACTGCCCGAACACCACTGCACTGCCCTAAACCCTGAAACACCACCCCGTGCACGACCCCCTACACTGCCCGAACACCACTGCACTGCCCTAAACCCTGAAAAACTACCCCCAGCAAGACCCCCTACACTGCCCGAACACCACTGCACTGCCCTAAACCCTGAAACATCACCCCCAGCAAGACCCCTACACTGCCCAAACACCACTGCCCTAAACCCTGAAACACCACCCCCAGCAAGACCCCTACACTGCCCGAACACCTGAAACACCAGCCCCAGCATGACCCCCTACACTGCCCGAACACCACTGCACTGCCCTAAACCCTGAAACACCACCCCGTGCACGACCCCCTACACTGCCCGAACACCACTGCACTGCCCTAAACCCTGAAACACCATCCCCAGCACGACCCCCTATATTGCCCGAACACCACTGCTCTGCTCTAAACCCTGAAACACAACCCCCTGCACGACCCCCTACACTGCCCGAACACTACTGCACTGCCCCAAACCCTGAAACACCACCCCAGCATGACCCCCTACACTGCCCGAACACCACTGCCCAAAACCCTGAAACACCACCCCCAGCAAGACCCCCTACACTGCCCGAACACCACTGCACTGCCCTAAACCCTGAAACATCACCCCCAGCAAGACCCCCTTCACTGCCCGAACACCACTGCACTGCCCTAAACCCTGAAACACCACCCACAGCAAGACCCCATACACTGCCCGAACACCACTGCACTGCCCTAAACCCTGAAACACCAGCCCCAGCACAACCCCCTACACTGCCCGAACACCACTGCACTGCCCTAAACCCTGAAACACAACCCCCAGCACGACCCCCTACACTACCCGAACACCACTGCACTGCCCTAAACCCTGAAATACTCCCCCCAGCACGACCCCCTACACTACCCGAACACAACTGCACTGCCCTAAACCCTCAAACACTCCCCCCCAGCATGACCCCCTACACTACCCGAATACCACTGCACTACCCTAAAACACTCCCCCCAGCACGACCCCCTACACTACCCGAACACCACTGCACTGCCCTAAACCCTAAAACACTCCCCCAGCATAACCCCTACACTACCCAAACACCACTGCACTGCCCTAAACCCTGAAACACTACCCCGCATGACCCCTACACTACCCGAACACCACTGCCCTAAACCCTGTAACACCACCCCCAGCAAGACCCCTACACTGCCCGAACACCACTGCACTGCCCTAAACCCTGAAACACCACCCCCAGCACGACCCCCTACACTGCCCGAACACCACTGCACTACCCTAAACCCTAAAACACGACCTCCTACACTACACAAACACCACTGCACTACCCTAAACCCTAAAACACTACCCCCAGCACGACCCCTACAGTACACAAACACCACTGCACTACCCTAAACCCTAAAACACCACCCCCTACACTACACAAACACCACTGCACTACCCTAAACCCTAAAAAACTACCCCCAGCACGACCCCCTACACTACCCAAACACCACTGCACTACCCTAAACCCTAAAACACTGCCCCAGCACGACTCACTACACAAACACCACTGCACTGCCCTAAACCCTGAAACACCATCCCCAGCATGACCCCCTACACTGCACGAACACCACTGCACTGCCCTAAACCCTGAAACACTACCCCCAGCAAGACCCCCTACACTGCCCGAACACAACTGCACTGCCCTAAACCCTGAATCATCACCCCCAGCAAGACCCCCAACACTGCCCGAACACCACTGCCCTAAACCCTGAAACACCACCCCCAGCAAGACCCCTACACTGCCCGAACACCACTGCACTGCCCTAAACCCTGAAACACCAGCCCCAGCACGACCCCTACATTGCCCGAACACCACTGCACTGCCCTAAACCCTGAAACACCACCCCTGCACGACCCACTACACTGCCCGAACACCACTGCACTGCCCTAAACCCTGAAACACTACCCCCAGCAAGACCCCCTACACTGCCCGAACACCACTGCACTGCCCTAAACCCTGAAACACTACCCCCAGCAAGACCCCTACACTGCCCGAACACCACTGCACTGCCCTAAACCCTGAAACATCACCCCCAGCAATACCCCCTACACTGCCCGAACACCACTGCCCTAAACCCTGAAACACCACCCCCAGCAAGACCCCCTACACTGCCCGAACACCACTGCCCTAAACCCTGAAACACCACCCCCAGCAAGACCCCCTACACTGCCCGAACAACACTGCACTGCCCTAAACCCTGAAACACCAGACCCAGCACGACCCCCTAGCGATACAAAAGGGGATGATGGACGGCACGCTTGAGCCAATCAAACACTCACCCCCAGTCAACTGATCTGGGTTTAATCCATCATCATTCTTTAGCTCACTCCACCACCCCAGTTCAGACATGGCCATATGCAAATCAGTCTGACCCTGTGCCTCATGGGAACAGTCCAGCCCGAACTGCCAAGCCATGTCTTCCCTGGACCGGAAAGAAGCATCCTAGGACCGGTTTCTGGCATTCCAGCCGTCATCAGCCAGGCTTGCTTGAATCCAGTGGCAAAGTGAGCAAGGGACCCACGTCTGGGCATACCCCCGCCAACTTAGGGCGAACAAAGCGATACAAAGGGGATGATGGACGGAACGCTTGAGCCAATCAAACACTCACCCCCAGTCAACTGATCTGGGTTTAATCCATCATCATTCTTTAGCTCACTCCACCACCCCAGTTCAGACATGGCCATATGCAAATCAGTCTGACCCTGTGCCTCATGGGAACAGTCCAGCCCGAACTGCCAAGCCATGTCTTCCCTGGACCGGAAACAAGCATCCTAGGACCGGTTTCTGGCATTCCAGCCGTCATCAGCCAGGCTTGCTTGAATCCAGTGGCAAAGTGAGCAAGGGACCCACGTCTGGGCATACCCCCGCCAACTTAGGGCGAACAAAGCGATACTGCCCGAACACCACTGCACTGCCCTAAACCCTGAAACACCACCCCCAACACGACCCCTAAACTGCCCGAACACCACTGCACTGCCCTAAACCCTGAAACACCACCCCCAGCACGACCCCCTACACTGCCCGAACACCACTGCACTGCCCTAAACCCTGAAACACCAGCCCCTGCATGACCCCCTACACTGCCCGAACACCACTGCCTCCCTAAACCCTGAAACACCACCCCCAGCATGACCCCCTACACTGCCTGAACACCACTGCCCTAAACCCTGAAACACCACCCCCAGCAAGACCCCCTACACTGCCCGAACACCACTGCACTGCCCTAAACCCTGAAACACCACCCCAGCACGACCCCCTACACTGCCTGAACACCATTGCTCTGCCCTAAACCCTGAAACACCACCCCCAGCAAGACCCCCTACACTGCCCGAACACCACTGCACTAAACCCTGAAACACCACCCCCAGCAAGACCACCTATACTGCCCGAACACCACTGCACTGCCCTAAACCCTGAAACACCACCCCCAGCACGACACCCTACACTGCCCGAACACCACTGCACTGCCCTAAACCCTGAAACACCACCCCCAGCACGACCCCTACACTGCCCGAACACCACTGCACTGCCCTAAACCATGAAACACCACCCCCTGCATGACCCCCTACACTGCCCGAACACCACTGCACTGCCCTAAACCCTAAAACACTACCCCCAGCATGACCCCCTACACTGCCCGAACACCACTGCACTGCCCTAAACCCTGACTCACCACCCCCTGCACGACCCCCTACACTGCCCGAACACCACTGCACTGCCCTAAACCCTGAAACACCACCCCCAGCACGACCCCCTAAACAGCCCGAACACCACTGCACTGCCCTAAACCCTGAAACACCACCCCCAGCACGACCCCCTACACTGCCCGAACACCACTGCACTGCCCTAAACCCTGTAACACCAGCCCCTGCATGACCCCCTACACTGCCCGAACACCACTGCCTCTAAACCCTGAAACACCACCCCCAGCATGACCCCCTACACTGCCTGAACACCACTGCCCTAAACCCTGAAACACCACCCCCAGCAAGACCCCCTACACTGCCCGAACACCACTGCACTGCCCTAAACCCTGAAACACCACCTCCAGCACAACCCCCTACACTGCCTGAACACCATTGCTCTGCCCTAAACCCTGAAACACCACCCCCAGCAAGACCCCCTACACTGCCCGAACACCACTGCACTAAACCCTGAAACACCACCCCCAGCAAGACCACCCTATACTGCCCGAACACCACTGCACTGCCCTAAACCCTGAAACACCACCCCCAGCACGACACCCTACACTGCCCGAACACCACTGCACTGCCCTAAACCCTGAAACACCACCCCCAGCACGACCCCTACACTGCCCGAACACCACTGCACTGCCCTAAACCCTGAAACACCACCCCCTGCATGACCCCCTACACTGCCCGAACACCACTGCACTGCCCTAAACCCTAAAACACTACCCCCAGCATGACCCCCTACACTGCCCGAGACACCACTGCACTGCCCTAAACCCTGACTCACCACACCCCTGCACGACCCCCTACACTGCCCGAACACCACTGCACTGCCCTAAACCCTGAAACACCACCCCCAGCACGACCCCCTAAACTGCCCGAACACCACTGCACTGCCCTAAACCCTGAAACACCACCCCCAGCACGACCCCCTACACTGCCCGAACACCACTGCACTGCCCTAAACCCTGAAACACCAGCCCCTGCACGACCCCCTACACTGCCCGAACACCACTGCACTGTGCTAAACCCTGAAACACCACCCCCAGCATGACCCCCTACACTGCCTGAACACCACTGCCCTAAACCCTGAAACACCACCCCCAGCAAGCCCCCCTACGCTGCCCGAACAACACTGCACTGCCCTAAACCCTGAAACACCACCTCCAGCACAACCCCTACACTGCCTGAACACCATTGCTCTGCCCTAAACCCTGAAACACTGCCCCCAGCAAGACCCCCTACACTGCCCGAACACCACTGCACTGCCCTAAACCCTGAAACATCACCCCCAGCAAGACCCCCTACACTGCCCGAACACCACTGCCCTAAACCCTGAAACACCACCCCCAGCACGACCCCCTACACTGCCCGAACACCACTGCACTGCCCTAAACCCTGAAACACCACCCCCAGCACGACCTCCTACACTGCCCAAACACCACTGCTCTGCCCAAAACACTGAAACACCAGCCCCAGCATGACCCCCTACAATGCCCGAACACCACTGCACTGCCCTAAACCCTGAAACACCAGCCCCAGCACGACCCCCTACACTGCCCAAACACCACTGCACTGCCCTAAACGCAGAAACACCAGCCCCAGCAAGACCCCCTACACTGCGCGAACACCATTGCACTGCCCTAAACCCTGAAACACCACCCCCAGCAAGACCCCTACACTGCCCGAACACCACTGCACTAAACCCTGAAACACCACCCCCAGCAAGACCACCTACACTGCCCGAACACCACTGCACTGCCCTAAACCCTGAAACACCACCCCCAGCACGACACCCTACACTGCCCGAACAGCACTGCACTGCCCTAAACCCTGAAACACCACCCCCAGCACGACCCCTACACTGCCCGAACACCACTGCACAGCCCTAAACCCTGAAACACCACCCCCTTGCATGACCCCCTACACTGCCCGAACACCACTGCACTGCCCTAAACCCTAAAACACTACCCCCAGCATGACCCCCTACACTGCCCGAACAGCACTGCACTGCCCTAAACCCTGACTCACCACCACCCTGCATGACCCCCTACACTGCCCGAACACCACTGCACTGCCCTAAACCTTGAAACACCACCCCCAGCACGACCCCTAAACTGCCCGAACACCACTGCACTGCCCTAAACCCTGAAACACCACCCCCAGCACGACCCCCTACACTTCCCGAACACCACTGCACTGCCCTAAACCCTGAAACACCAGCCCCTGCACGACCCCCTACACTGCCCAAACACCACTGCACTGCCCTAAACCCTGAAACACCACCCCCAGCATGACCCCCTACACTGCCTGAACACTGCCCTAAACCCTGAAACACCATCCCCAGCAATACCCCCTACACTGCCCGAACACCACTGCACTGCCCTAAACCCTGAAACACCACCTCCAGCACAACCCCCTACACTGCCTGAACACCATTGTTCTGCCCTAAACCCTGAAACACTGCCCCCAGCAAGACCCCCTACACTGCCCGAACACCACTGCACTGCCCTAAACCCTGAAACATCACCCCCAGCAAGACCCCCTACACTGCCCGAACACCACTGCCCTAAACCCTGAAACACCACCCCCAGCACGACCCCCTACACTGCCCGAACACCACTGCACTGCCCTAAACCCTGAAACACCACTCCCAGCACGACCCCCTATACTGCCCGAACACCACTGCTCTGCCCAAAACACTGAAACACCAGCCCCAGCATGACCCCTACACTGCCCGAACACCACTGCACTGCCCTAAACCCTGAAACACCAGCCCCAGCACCACCCCCTACACTGCCCGAACACCACTGCACTACCCTAAACCCAGAAACACCACCCCCAGCACGACCCCGTACACTGCCCGAGCACCACTGCACTGCCCTAAACCCTGAAACACCAGCCCCAGCACGACCCCCTACACTGCCTGAACATCACTGCCCTAAACCCTGAAACACCACCCCCAGCAAGACCCCCTACACTGCCCGAACACCACTGCACTGCCCTAAACCCTGAAACACCACCTCCAGCACAGACCCCTACACTGCCTGAACACCATTGCTCTGCCCTAAACCCTGAAACACCACCCCCAGCAAGACCCCCTACACTGCCCGAACACCACTGCACTAAACCCTGAAACACCACCCCCAGCAAGACCACCTACACTGCCCGAACACCACTGCACTGCCCTAAACCCTGAAACACCACCCCCAGCCACGACACCCTACACTGCCCTAAACCCTGAAACACCACCCCCAGCACGACCCCTACACTGCCCGAACACCACTGCACTGCCCTAAACCCTGAAACACCACCCCCTGCATGACCCCCTACACTGCCCGAACACCACTGCACTGCCCTAAACCCTGAAACACCACCCCCAGCACGACCCCCTACACTGCCCGAACACCACTGCACTGCCCTAAACCCTGAAACACCACACCCAGCACGACCTCCTACACTGCCCAAACACCACTGCTCTGCCCAAAACACTGAAACACCAGCCCCAGCATGACCCCCTACACTGCCCGAACACCACTGCACTGCCCTAAACCCTGAAACACCAGCCCCAGCAAGACCCCTACACTGCCCGAACACCACTGCACTGCCCTAAACGCTGAAACACCAGCCCCAGCAAGACCCCCTACACTGCGCGAACACCATTGCACTGCCCTAAACCCTGAAACACCACCCCCAGCAAGACCCCCTACACTGCCCGAACACCACTGCACTAAACCCTGAAACACCACCCCCAGCAAGACCACCTACACTGCCCGAACACTACTGCACTGCCCTAAACCCTGAAACACCACCCCCAGCACGACACCCTACACTGCCCGAACACCACTGCACTGCCCTAAACCCTGAAACACCACCCCCAGCACGACCCCTACACTGCCCGAACACCACTGCACTGCCCTAAACCCTGAAACACCACCCCTTGCATGACCCCCTACACTGCCCGAACACCACTGCACTGCCCTAAACCCTAAAACACTACCCCAGCATGACCCCCTACACTGCCCGAACACCACTGCACTGCCCTAAACCCTGACTCACCACCACCCTGCATGACCCCCTACACTGCCCGAACACCACTGCACTGCCCTAAACCTTGAAACACCACCCCCAGCACGACCCCCTACACTGCCCGAACACCACTGCACTGCCCTAAACCCTGAAACACCACCCCCAGCACGACCCCTACACTGCCCGAACACCACTGCACTGCCCTAAACCCTGAAACACCAGCCCCTGCACGACCCCCTACACTGCCCGAACACCACTGCACTGCCCTAAACCCTGAAACACCACCCCCAGCATGACCCCCTACACTGCCTGAACACCACTGCCCTAAACCCTGAAACACCACCCCCAGCAAGACCCCCTACACTGCCCGAACACCACTGCACTGCCCTAAACCCTGAAACACCACCTCCAGCACAACCCCCTACACTGCCTGAACACCATTGCTCTGCCCTAAACCCTGAAACACTGCCCCCAGCAAGACCCCCTACACTGCCCTAACACCACTGCACTGCCCTAAACCCTGAAACATCACCCCCAGCAAGACCCCCTACACTGCCCGAACACCACTGCCCTAAACCCTGAAACACCACTCCCAGCACGACCCCCTACACTGCCCGAACACCACTGCACTGCCCTAAACCCTGAAACACCACCCCCAGCACGACCCCCTACACTGCCCGAACACCACTGCTCTGCCCAAAACACTGAAACACCAGCCCCAGCATGACCCCCTACACTGCCTGAACACCACTGCTCTGCCCTAAACCCTGAAACACCAGCCCCAGCACCACCCCCTACACTGCCCGAACACCACTGTACTACCCTAGACCCAGAAACACCACCCCCAGCACGACCCCCTACACTGCCCGAGCACCACTGCACTGCCCTAAACCCTGAAACACCAGCCCCAGCACGACCCCCTACACTGCCCGAACACCACTGCACTGCCCTAAACCCTGAAACACCACCCCATGCACGACCCCCTACACTGCCCGAACACCACTGCACTGCCCTAAACCCTGAAACACCACCCCCAGCACGACCCCCTATATTGCCCGAACACCACTGCACTGCCCTAAACCCTGAAACACCACCCCCTGCATGACCCCCTACACTGCCCGAACACTACTGCACTGCCCCAAACCCTGAAACACCACCCCCAGCACGACCCCCTACACTGCCCGAACACCACTGCCCTAAACCCTGAAACACCACCCCCAGCAAGACCCCCTACACTGCCCTAACACCACTGCACTGCCCTAAACCCTGAAACATCACCTCCAGCAAGACCCCCTACACTGCCCGAACACCACTGCACTGCCCTAAACCCTGAAACACCACCCCCAGCAAGACCCCCTACACTGCCCGAACACCACCGCACTGCCCTAAACCCTGAAACACCAGCCCCAGCACGACCCCCTACACTGCCCGAACACCACTGCACTGCCCTAAACCCTGAAGCACAACCCCCAGCACGATCCCCTACACTACCCGAACACCACTGCACTACCCTAAACCCTAAAATACTCCCCCCCAGCACGACCCCTACACTACCCGAACACAACTGCACTGCCCTAAACCCTCAAACACTACCCCCAGCACGACCCCCTACACTACCCGAACACCACTGCACTGCCCTAAACCCTAAAACACTACCCCCAGCATGACCCCCTACACTGCCCGAACACCACTGCACTGCCCCAAAGCCTAAAACACTACCCCCAGCATGACCCCCTACACTGCCCAAACACCACTGCACTGCCCTAAACCCTGAAACACTACCCCCAGCATGACCCCCTACACTGCCTGAACACCACTGCCCTAAACCCTGAAACACCACCCCCAGCAAGACCCCCTACACTGCCCGAACACCACTGCACTGCCCTAAACCCTGAAACACCACCTCCAGCACAACCCCCTACACTGCCTGAACACCATTGCTCTGCCCTAAACCCTGAAACACTAGCCCCCAGCAAGACCCCCTACACTGCCCGAACACCACTGCACTGCCCTAAACCCTGAAACATCACCCCCAGCAAGACCCCCTACACTGCCCGAACACCACTGCGCCCTAAACCCTGAAACACCACCCCCAGCACGACCCCCTACACTGCCCGAACACCACTGCACTGCCCTAAACCCTGAAACACCACTCCCAGCACGACCCCCTATACTGCCCGAACACCACTGCTCTGCCCAAAACACTGAAACACCAGCCCCAGCATGACCCCCTACACTGCCCGAACACCACTGCTCTGCCCTAAACCCTGAAACACCAGCCCCTGCACCACCCCCTACACTGCCCGAACACCACTGCACTACCCTAAACCCAGAAACACCACCCCCAGCACCACCCCCTACACTGACCCGAGCACCACTGCACTGCCCTAAACCCTGAAACACCAGCCCCAGCACGACCCCCTACACTGCCTGAAGACTACTGCACTGCCCTAAACCATGAAACACCATCCCCAGCACGACCCCCTACACTGCACAAACACCACTGCACTGCCCTAAGCCCTGAAAAACTACCCCCAGCAAGACCCCCTATACTGCCCTAACACCACTGCACTGCCCTAAACCCTGAAACATCACCCCCAGCAAGACCCCCTACACTGCCCAAACACCACTGCCCTAAACCCTGAAACACCACCCCCAGCAAGACCCCCTACACTGCCCGAACACCACTGCACTGCCCTAAACCCTGAAACACCACCCCGTGCACGACCCCCTACACTGCCCGAACACCACTGCACTGCCCTAAACCCTGAAACACCACCCCGTGCACGACCCCCTACACTGCCCGAACACCACTGCACTGCCCTAAACCCTGAAACACCACCCCCAGCACGACCCCCTATATTGCCCGAACACCACTACACTGCTCTAAACCCTGAAACACCACCCCCTGCACGACCCCCTACACTGCCCGAACACTACTGCACTGCCCCAAACCCTGAAACACCACCCCCAGCACGACCCCCTACACTGCCCGAACACCACTGCCTGCCTAAACCCTGAAACACCACCCCCAGCAAGACCCCCTACACTGCCCAAACACCACTGCACTGCCCTAAACCCTGAAACATCACCCCCAGCAAGACCCCCTACACTGCCCGAACACCACTGCACTGCCCTAAACCCTGAAACACCACCCCCAGCAAGACCCCCTACACTGCCCGAACACCACTGCACTGCCCTAAACCCTGAAACACCAGCCCCAGCACGACCCTCTACACTGCCCGAACACCACTGCACTGCCCTACACCCTGAAACACAACCCCCAGCACGATCCCCTACACTACCCGAACACCACTGCACTACCCTAAACCCTAAAATACTCCCCCCCAGCACGACCCCTACACTACCCGAACACAACTGCACTGCCCTAAACCCTCAAACACTCCCCCCAGCATGACCCCCTACACTACCCGAACACCACTGCACTGCCCTAAACCCTAAAACACTCCCCCAGCACGACCCCCTACACTACCCGAACACCACTGCACTGCCCTAAACCCTAAAACACTCCCCCAGCATGACCCCCTACACTACCCAAACACCACTGCACTGCCCTAAACCCTGAAACACTACCCCCAGCATGACCCCCTACACTACCCGAACACCACTGCCGCTAAACCCTGTAACACCACCCCCAGCAAGACCCCCTACACTGCCCGAACACCACTGCACTGCCCTAAACCCTGAAACACCACCCCCAGCACGACCCCTTACACTGCCCGAACACCACTGCACTACCCTAAACCCTAAAACACGACCTCCTACACTACACAAACACCACTGCACTACCCTAAACCCTAAAACACTACCCCCAGCATGACCCCCTACACTGCCCGAACACCACTGCACTGCCCTAAACCCTGACTCACCACCCCCCTGCATGACCCCCTACACTGCCCGAACACCACTGCACTGCCCTAAACCCTGAAACACCACCCCCAGCACGACCCCCTAAACTGCCCGAACACCACTGCACTGCCCTAAACCCTGAAACACCACCCCCAGCACGACCCCCTACACTGCCCGAACACCACTGCACTGCCCTAAACCCTGAAACACCAGCCCCTGCACGACCCCCTACACTGCCCGAAGACCACTGCACTGCCCTAAACCCTGAAACACCACCCCCAGCATGACCCCCTACACTGCCTGAACACCACTGCCCTAAACCCTGAAACACCACCCCCAGCAAGACCCCCTACACTGCCCGAACAACACTGCACTGCCCTAAACCCTGAAACACCACCTCCAGCACAACCCCCTACACTGCCTGAACACCATTGCTCTGCCCTAAACCCTGAAACACTGCCCCCAGCAAGACCCCCTACACTGCCCGAACACCACTGCACTGCCCTAAACCCTGAAACATCACCCCCAGCAAGACCCCCTACACTGCCCGAACACCACTGCCCTAAACCCTGAAACACCACCCCCAGCACGACCCCCTACACTGCCCGAACACCACTGCACTGCCCTAAACCCTGAAACACCACACCCAGCACAACCTCCTACACTGCCCAAACACCACTGCTCTGCCCAAAACACTGAAACACCAGCCCCAGCATGACCCCCTACACTGCCCGAACACCACTGCACTGCCCTAAACCCTGAAACACCAGCCCCAGCACGACCCCCTACACTGCCCGAACACCACTGCACTGCCCTAAACGCTGAAACACCAGCCCCAGCAAGACCCCCTACACTGCGCGAACACCATTGCACTGGCCTAAACCCTGAAACACCACCCCCAGCAAGACCCCCTACACTGCCCGAACACCACTGCACTAAACCCTGAAACACCACCCCCAGCAAGACCACCTACACTGCCCGAACACCACTGCACTGCCCTAAACCCTGAAACACCACCCCCAGCACGACACCCTACACTGCCCGAACACCACTGCACTGCCCTAAACCCTGAAACACCACCCCCAGCACGACCCCTACACTGCCCGAACACCACTGCACAGCCCTAAACCCTGAAACACCACCCCCTGCATGACCCCCTACACTGCCCGAACACCACTGCACTGCCCTAAACCCTTAAACTCTACCCCCAGCATGACCCCCTACACTGCCCGAACACCACTGCACTGCCCTAAACCCTGACTCACCACCACCCTGCATGACCCCCTACACTGCCCGAACACCACTGCACTGCCTTAAACCTTGAAACACCACCCCCAGCACGACCCCCTAAACTGCCCGAACACCACTGCACTGCCCTAAACCCTGAAACACCACCCCCAGCACGACCCCCTACACTGCCCGAACACCACTGCACTGCCCTAAACCCTGAAACACCAGCCCCTGCACGACCCCCTACACTGCCCGAACACCACTGCACTGCCCTAAACCCTGAAACACCACCCCCAGCATGACCCCCTACACTGCCTGAACACCACTGCCCTAAACCCTGAAACACCACCCCCAGCAAGACCCCCTACACTGCCCGAACACCACTGCACTGCCCTAAACCCTGAAACACCACCTCCAGCACAACCCCCTACACTGCCTGAACACCATTGCTCTGCCCTAAACCCTGAAACACTGCCCCCAGCAAGACCCCCTACACTGCCCGAACACCACTGCACTGCCCTAAACCCTGAAACATCACCCCCAGCAAGACCCCCTACACTGCCCGAACACCACTGCCCTAAACCCTGAAACACCACCCCCAGCACGACCCCCTACACTGCCCGAACACCACTGCACTGCCCTAAACCCTGAAACACCACCCCCAGCACGACCCCCTACACTGCCCGAACACCACTGCTCTGCCCAAAACACTGAAACACCAGCCCCAGCATGACCCCCTACACTGCCCGAACACCACTGCTCTGCTCTAAACCCTGAAACACCAGCCCCAGCACCACCCCCTACACTGCCCGAACACCACTGCACTACCCTAGACCCAGAAACACCACCCCCAGCACGACCCCCTACACTGCCCGAGCACCACTGCACTGCCCTAAACCCTGAAACACCAGCCCCAGCACGACCCCCTACACTGCCTGAAGACTACTGCACTGCCCTAAACCATGAAACACCATCCCCAGCACGACCCCCTACACTGCCCGAACACCACTGCACTGCCCTAAACCCTGAAACACCACCCCGTGCACGACCTCCTACACTGCCCGAACACCACTGCACTGCCCTAAACCCTGAAACACCACCCCCAGCACGACCCCCTACATTGCCCGAACACCACTGCACTGCTCTAAACCCTGAAACACCACCCCCTGCACGACCCCCTACACTGCCCGAACACCACTGCACTGCCCCAAACCCTGAAACACCACCCCCAGCACGACCCCCTACACTGCCCGAACACCACTGCATCCTAAACCCTGAAACACCACCCCCAGCAAGACCCCCTACACTGCCCGAACACCACTGCACTGCCCTAAACCCTGAAACATCACCCCCAGCAAGACCCCCTACACTGCCCGAACACCACTGCACTGCCCTAAACCCTGAAACACCACCCCCAGCAAGACCCCTACACTGCCCGAACACCACTGCACTGCCCTAAACCCTGAAACACCAGCCCCAGCACGACCCCCTACACTGCCCGAACACCACTGCACTGCCCTAAACCCTGAAACACCACCCCCAGCACGATCCCCTACACTGCCCGAACACCACTGCACTGCCCTAAACCCTGAAATACTCACCCCCAGCACGACCCCCTACACTGCCCGAACACAACTGCACTGCCCTAAACCCTCAAACACTCACCCCCAGCACGACCCCCTACACTGCCCGAACACCACTGCACTGCCCTAAACCCTGAAACACTCACCCCAGCACGACCCCCTACACTGCCCGAACACCACTGCACTGCCCTAAACCCTGAAACACTACCCCCAGCATGACCCCCTACACTGCCCAAACACCACTGCACTGCCATAAACCCTGAAACACCACCTCCAGCACAACCCCCTACACTGCCTGAACACCATTGCTCTGCCCTAAACCCTGAAACACTGCCCCCAGCAAGACCCCCTACACTGCCCGAACACCACTGCACTGCCCTAAACCCTGAAACATCACCCCCAGCAAGACCCCCTACATTGCCCGAACACCACTGCCCTAAACCCTGAAACACCACCCCCAGCACGACCCCCTACACTGCCCGAACACCACTGCACTGCCCTAAACCCTGAAACACCACCCCCAGCACGACCCCCTACACTGCCCGAACACCACTGCTCTGCCCAAAACACTGAAACACCAGCCCCAGCACGACCCCCTACACTGCCCGAACACCACTGCACTGCCCTAAACCCTGAAACACCAGCCCCAGCACCACCCCCTACACTGCCCGAACACCACTGCACTACCCTAAACCCAGAAACACCACCCCCAGCACCACCCCCTACACTGCCCGAGCACCACTGCACTGCCCTAAACCCTGAAACACCAGCCCCAGCACGACCCCCTACACTGCCTGAAGACTACTGCACTGCCCTAAACCATGAAACACCATCCCCAGCACGACCCCCTACACTGCACGAACACCACTGCACTGCCCTAAGCCCTGAAAAACTACCCCCAGCAAGACCCCCTATACTGCCCTAACACCACTGCACTGCCCTAAACCCTGAAACATCACCCCCAGCAAGACCCCCTACACTGCCCAAACACCACTGCCCTAAACCCTGAAACACCACCCCCAGCAAGACCCCTACACTGCCCGAACACCACTGCACTGCCCTAAACCCTGAAACACCACCCCGTGCACGACCCCCTACACTGCCCGAACACCACTGCACTGCCCTAAACCCTGAAACACCACCCCGTGCACGACCCCCTACACTGCCCGAACACCACTGCACTGCCCTAAACCCTGAAACACCACCCCCAGCACGACCCCCTATATTGCCCGAACACCACTACACTGCTCTAAACCCTGAAACACCACCCCCTGCACGACCCCCTACACTGCCCGAACACTACTGCACTGCCCCAAACCCTGAAACACCACCCCCAGCACGACCCCCTACACTGCCCGAACACCACTGCCCTAAACCCTGAAACACCACCCCCAGCAAGACCCCCTACACTGCCCGAACACCACTGCACTGCCCTAAACCCTGAAACATCACCCCCAGCAAGACCCCCTACACTGCCCGAACACCACTGCACTGCCCTAAACCCTGAAACACCACCCCCAGCAAGACCCCCTACACTGCCCGAACACCACTGCACGGCCCTAAACCCTGAAACACCAGCCCCAGCACGACCCCCTACACTGCCCGAACACCACTGCACTGCCCTACACCCTGAAACACAACCCCCAGCACGATCCCCTACACTACCCGAACACCACTGCACTACCCTAAACCCTAAAATACTCCCCCCCAGCACGACCCCTACACTACCCGAACACAACTGCACTGCCCTAAACCCTCAAACACTCCCCCCCCAGCATGACCCCCTACACTACCCGAACACCACTGCACTGCCCTAAACCCTAAAACACTCCCCCAGCACGACCCCCTACACTACCCGAACACCACTGCACTGCCCTAAACCCTAAAACACTCCCCCAGCATGACCCCCTACACTACCCAAACACCACTGCACTGCCCTAAACCCTGAAACACTACCCCCGCATGACCCCTTACACTACCCGAACACCACTGCCGTAAACCCTGTAACACCACCCCCAGCAAGACCCCCTACACTGCCCGAACACCACTGCACTGCCCTAAACCCTGAAACACCACCCCCAGCACGACCCCTTACACTGCCCGAACACCACTGCACTACCCTAAACCCAAAAACACGACCTTCTACACTACACAAACACCACTGCACTACCCTAAACCCTAAAACACTACCCCCAGCACGACCCCCTACACTACACAAACACCACTGTACTACCCTAAACCCTAAAACACTACCCCCTACACTACACAAACACCACTGCACTACCCTAAACCCTAAAAAACTACCCCCAGCACGAACCGCTACACTACCCAAACACCACTGCACTACTCTAAACCCTAAAACAATACCCCCAGCAGTACCCCCTACACTACCCAAACACCACTGCACTACCCTAAACCCTAAAACACTACGCCCAGCAGTACCCCTACACTACCCAAACACCACTGCACTACCCTAAACCCTAAAACACTACCCCAGCACAATCCCCCACACTACCCAAACACCACTGCACTACCCTAAACCCTAAAACACTCCCCCAGCATGACTCCCTACACTATCCAAACACCACTGCACTACCCTAAACCCTAAATCTACCCCAGCATGACCCCCTACACTACACAAACACCACTGCACTACCCTAAACCCTAAAACACTACACCCAGCACGACCCCCTTCACTACCTAAACACAACTGCACAATTTGTTACAGGCGTTGCAACGCAGGCCTGTGGTGCTTACTAGAAGTACCTGGTGGGCTAGTTGGGCCCCAGGGACCCTCAGGATTCAAGGTGACCTAATACCCCAACTTAAAACGCGCCACGGGGGGCGTTTGCACAGTGGTGAAGGGAGGGGGCGGGGCCTCAGGTGACATGTGCGCAAACACGCCCTGTGGTGCATTTTAAGTTGGGTAATTAATTCCCCTTGAATCCTGAGGGACCCTGGGGGCCAACTAGCCCATCAGGTACCTTCAGTAAGCACAACAGAGTTGCGTTGCAGAGAGGTGAAAAAAGGTGCATGGCCTCGGAACGCCTCTCTGCAACTCAGCTCTGTGGTCCTAACTGTAGGTACCTGGGGGGCTAGTTGGGCCCCAGGGACCCTCAGGATTCAAGGGGACTTAATCCCGCAACTTAAAACGTGCCACGGGGCGCGTTTGCACACGTCACCTCAGGCCCCCTCCCTTCACCACTGTGCAAACGCGCCCTGTAGCGCGTTTTAAGAGGTAGTTTTAATCCCCCTGCCCTATTATGTACTAGGGACTTACAGAGGAGGTCATGCTAATCACAGGGGTACCCCAACGCATAGTGTTCCCTAGTGTATGTAGGTGTTTTCACTGTATTCTAAGTGTCTTTTAGCATAGCACTGACTCTGGTTAGTCAGAGTCAGTTACCACCAGTACCCGTCTGAAAAAGTTGTGGGCACAGGATGATTTTGCAACAAGGCCTCTTTCTGCTCCTCTGTTGGTTCTTTCTGCACATCTTTTGCTTCTTCCTGCACTTTTCTTCGTCTTTGTGGACTTCTGTTGCTTCTTTCTGCATTTCTTTTGCTTCTTTCTGTGCGTTTTTTCTTCTTTCTTCACATGTCCTACCTCTGTAGGCATAGTTAGAAACTAGCATTTAAAAACCTTTGAAATTCACTTAAAAAATCATAGGTTTCAGGCACGTTATAGTTAGAAATTAGCATTTAAAAAACCTTTGAAATTCACTGAAAAAACCATAGGTTTTAGGGACAGTTCTAGTTAGTTGGACATTTCACTCGTACAAAACCATAGAAATTCCCCCGTTATAGTTAGTTCAGCTAACTATAACTCGCGCCCCGCAATGCACTGCTGATGACGTCACATATTACATCACTCATGACATGGTCAGTGACATCACTGATGACATCACTGATGACATCTCAAATGACATCACTGATGACATCACTGATGACATCATCCATGTGATAATTTCATGCATCTTCTCACACCCTAATATAACTTTTGATACACCCACTCTAAATTACAGACTGCCATTCTCAAAACCATACACACTCCAATACCAATAACTACATACCCACTCACTGATTCTTAGGTCTACACACACACACATCTACTCACTCACCCGTACAGTCACTCATACTTACAGTCACTCAGTACAGGACTATCATATGCACTCATACACCTATATAAACACTCACACACCGCCACTCATCCATAGAGGTACTCACACACCTATTCAGTCATGCAAAAATTAATCACACACCCATTTACTCACCTATACAGTTATACACACACCAGCTCACTTACTCATACAAATACTAGCACATTCTTACGCTCTTATACAATAACTGATACAAGCACACACGCATCCATACAGCCACTCTCACAATCACACACTCTCACTTATAGCCATTTAAATACTCTAACACACATATATACTGCCTTTTACATATGTAGTTACTCGCACATGTACCACTGAGATATACACTCACTCACTAACACACCCATACACACACTCACCCACCCAAGCAGTCCATCACAGATGCACTCTCGAAATCATGCACCCAGTGAATCACCCACTCACACATCTATGTACAGAGTCACACACACCCCACCCACACAAACACTCAGGCAGCCATACAGATACTCAGAGAACCAATCAATAACCCATATAGACACTCATGTAGCTATTCGCAAATCCATGCATCCACTTACACACCAACAAACAGACGGATACAGACATTCACACAGTTTAGTCACTAACCCATGCATTCAGTAAGATACTTTTAATCACTCACTTGTAGAGTCAGTCACGCACGTACTAAATCATCCATTCAGACACTTATACACCCACTCATTCTTCAATACGCCTTTCCCTATATATATTAAACATATTTAAACTTTACAGAAACACAGTCACTGGATGATGTCATCAGTGATGTCATCAGTGATGTCATTTGAGATGTCATCAGTGATGTCATCAGTAATGTCACTGACCATGTCATGAGTGATGTAATATGTGACGTCATCAGCAGTGCATTGCGGGGCGCGAGTTATAGTTAGCTGAACTAACTATAACAGGGGAATTTCTATGGTTTTGTACGAGTGAAATGTCCAACTAACTATAATTGTCCCTAAAACCTATGGTTTTTTCAGTGAATATATATATATATATATATATATACATATATATATAATTTTTGTACCCGTACATGCAGTCCACAACTATAACTGATGAATTTCACAGTTTTGTGTTCTCTGAAACATAACTAACCTTTAACTTTTTTTCCAGAGAATTTCAGTTTTTGTGATTCACCTTATATGTACCCCTATCATTTCTTCCCACTCCATATGATCTACACAAATCCTTATATTCTTTCACTAGGCCTAATTTATTAACTGCCAGATTTTATTGCAAATTTATGAAACAGAAGCAAATTTATTAAATTAAATGTATTGCCCCCATTTATCTTTGCCACCCTTTGAAGGATCTGCTTAAAGCCTGACACGCCTGACATACCAATGGAATACCAAACCTGCTAAACGTCTGCCAAATTTTATGAAAATTCATCAAATGTTGAAAAATTTATTCAGAAATGAACACTTATTTGACCCCCACCATCTAAAATGGGCCCCCAAATGGACTTCCATGAATTGAGAATACCAACATTAATGTAAACATGCCAAGTCTGCCGAGTCTCAAGTAGATCCATCGAACAGTGCCAAAGTTAGTAAGTGAAAATGTAATATAAACATGCTAAGTCTCTGCCAGGTCTCAAGCAGATCCATTGAAAGATGCCAAAGTTATAAGTGAAAATGTTTTGTCCACCCTCTATAACCTTACCCCCTTCTACCCTTGAATCTGTACGAAACTGGAAATACCTGCAATAGATCTACCTTGTTAACTGCCTGCCTCATTTCATGCAGCTTTATCAAACTGTTTCAGTTATTAGCAAATAAAGTTTGTTGCACCCACTTTATCTTGCCACCCCATTTATAGAATGACATTAACTCTGATATACCAGTAGAAAGCTAATCTTTCTAAACTTCACACACATTTTGTGCAGACTCATCACTCTGTGCCAAAGCTGTTAGCAAATTAACACCCCATCCCCATTTTTTAAATGGTCTCCTCCTTGATGGATCTGCACAAATTTGAAAATACCGAGAGAAATCCAAATTTCATGCATATTCGCCAAAGCAAATCAACAAATGTCTGGTCAACTGTCCAGAAATGCAACTGTTTCAAATGCTAACAACTCAAAAAATATTGAACTGATTTACATCAAAAGCACATATTCTGAGTAAAGTTCTACATTCATGCCACATTTGGCATAAACCTTCAGTTTTAAAGTGATGCAGAAAGTATGCGGAGAAGGAAGTAGGGAACCCTAGGTAATTCGAAAGTTTTGGGGGAAACAAGCTCCTTTATTTGAAGCACTCTACATCACCGACACTCTAAAGCCGGTCACCTTGAATGTCTGTTTTTCTAGTTTTTAGGCATTAGATTAGCTAGTGCCATCCACGCCAAGCTGAAAACTGACATACATACATATATATGAATATATATCGATATATATTTATATATATATATATGTGTATATATATATATATTTACATCTCCTCTTAGAGCAACTATGAATTCATGTATTTGCATCTCACTGCCATGAAATGAATAATGAAATGTACTTTACAGATACGAACATGAGCAAAAAATGCGGACGGCTGTTGCCATATCTGTATATATGATGAGGGTCAGCAGTCTAGTGTGTATCAAATAGTAGAAATAGACAAAGGGATCTAATTGCACTTGTTCACTTTAAATAGACGATCTAGACAGCAGGACTCTATGGTCCAGTTGAAGGCGGAGAGCCGAAACGCGTAGACAGTCCATGCTCTGCACAATGGTGTATCGATAAAGCACTTTTTTTGGTAAACTACCTGTGGATATCTGCTCCTTGGTGCTGTGGAACTCTCGCTGTGTGGAGGTGTGGAGCTTGCTGAAAATATATATATGTGTGTATATATGTGTGTGTGTATATATATATATATGCTCAAGCTCGTGTGAGGCGAGCGAAACGCGTCATGGCAGGCACTATGCCTGTTTAATCTGTGGATAATTATGGAACAATAAATTTGTCACTCCATTCGCACAACATCCGAGTTGTTTGGAGCTTTTTTGGAGTGTGCTGAGGTCCGTTCCTGGTTGTCCTGCTAAGGATCGGCAGGCCAGGAGTTGGAGTTTTGATATATATATATATATATATATATATATATATTACCTACTGACAGTAGCCAGTTTATAGTTAGAATGTACTTTCCATAGGAAGAGCGTTGTTTTGTTTTGCCAATAACTTTGGCGTCATTTAATGAATCTTCACAAAATTTTCCAGACTAATTTGACACTCCTTTTAGCTGCTGTCTAGAGGGTTTTGGGGTGATCCGTGAAGGGGGGCAAAGAAAAAGGAGGGTTCCCAAAACATGTTTTCCCCATGTTAATTCCCAGTAACGATTTTAGACACAACTACAGCTTGAACAGCTGGACGGAATTACACCAAATTTGGTAGAAAGGTAGATCTTGGTCCAGAGCAGTGCCTTTTGCTAGTATGTAAATTTGTTCAGTAGCTTTGGAGATAATAACCAAAATCCAAATTTGTGTATCTAGGGATGTGGATGCTCTGCGGATCCACCCGCGAAGGGTCCGCTGGTCCATGTGCCACAACAGGGCGCTAATTGACTGGCTGCAACCTGACCTCTAACAAATCAATGGGGCCAGGTTACCTCTATCCTGACCCCATGGGTCTGTTAGAGGGGTCCCAGAGGGAGCCATACAGGGCAATAAATTGCCTTATATTGTTTTTTTCTCAACATGTGGGAATCCAGGGATCCCCTGCAGTGTTCAGTGCAACCCGTCCCCTGTGGAATTGCGAATCCTGATGCAGCTCATCAGAAGCCCTGCCCCCTTTATCCACCACTCTGCAAATGTGCCTCCTGGCGCACTACTGGTTGGGGGATGAAGTCCCCTTGGATGCTGAGGGTCCTTGGCGGGCAAGAACCCCTCCCGTTACCTCCAGTAAGTCACACACAGTGGATTGCTGAGAGCTTGTCGGAGGCCCGCACTCTTTCTACTCTACTCTGCAAACCCACCTCCTGGCGCACTACTGGTTGGGGGATGAAGTACCCTTGGATGCTGAGAGTCCTTCGGAGCCAAGAACCCCTCTTGTTACCTCCAGTAAGTCCCACACAGCGGGATCGCTGAGAGCTGGTCAGAGAGCCCGCCCCCTTTCTCCGGAGGACCAAGACTCTCCTGACACAAGCCGCTATTGCGGAAAACTGGTGCGGTGACCCTCCGCAGGCCCTGTGAGTGCTGATGACAGGAGCGTCTGGGCTCCGAATTTACTTTAGCGCTCGTCCGGCTCATGGCTGCAGCAGGCTCCTCCGCCCGAGCCGCTCCGACCGTGGTGCCCTTCCGAGGTTGAGGGTGACGTCCGTGGCGCGCTGTGAGCGACCAGATAAGTTGAACTACAGTTGCGATTGAAGGTGCGGGACAGTTGTGGGCAGTGTGTTGGGCTGATCACCTGAGTCTGTGCATTTTTGTAGTGCCGCCACTCATGCCTGACACGGGTTGTTGCGTCTTGTTGGGCTGGAAGTGCTCCTCACTCAGCAAGGTTGGCAGCCATTTTACACATTGCTGACTGCTCGTTTTATAGGAGCAAATCATCATAACAGTGACAGGCTAGGTCACGATTCATGCCTGGTTGATAACTGTGAGGATGCCTCTCGCAGATTACTAATTTGGAGTCATTTAAAGATAAGCACCACATTGTTAACCAAGAAAGGTCCTCCCATCGCTGATGCTATAAACAGAGAACCAGGACTACACCACGGAGGTCCACTTAACAGAAAGCGAAAGTGGACTACTTAGCAGAGACAGGTCTAGGAAGAAACACTTAAGGGAAAGCAACAAAAAAAAAAAGGACCACAGCGCAGGAACAGGTCGATGAAGGATACAGAGCGGCCATCTTGATCTGATACCGAACACTGAATACTGAATACGATTAATACACTCTGAAGGGGCCGACAAAAAAAAAAAAAGGTAATGAAATATAGAAACTAAGAAGGAGAAAGAAAATATTACAATGGATAAAAACCTTGCACCGTCAGGCCATCATGCCTTCACCATTCTCTACCCGCCCGATCTCTCCAAAAATGCAGCAAAGAAATTCAAGCACAGGCTAATGGTAACCCACACGGAGACTCTTATCTCAGACCCATACTTCTGCATTAGCAAAGGCATATTATCCAACGATCTTATCTTCCACACAAAGAAACGTGCCCAGTGGAGAAATATCTTTCACTCTTTGCTCCGAATCTCCAATGTAAAAAAACCCAGCATGCCTTCAAATTGTCGGTAACAGCTTCAGACTTTTGCCCTGCGAATGCCACCATCACCATCTACAACAACGGTAATATCCTTATACAAGCCTCCGATGCTAATCTTGATACCATAGATAGGATCTTTCCTACTCTCAAGAAAGCAGTAAACAGCAAGAATAGCACACTCCCTGTATCTTATCATCCTCAGTATCTAGATGCCACCCCAACTCCACGACAAAATCCCATAACAAATTCCTCCGAACCGACATCTCCTCACACCCCCAATGAGCCCTACCGCCCAGCCACTGCGGTCACAACCACACTCGGGTCCCCTGGCCCAGGAGGGATTGGGCTGCAAGTAGTTAGCAATCACATCATTACAGTCACACCCATTGATTCCTACCCCCAGTCACATCGATTGCTTCCACACCTGGATCCCCGGCCCAGCCGGGACAGGGTTATTCTTAGCTACCGATCGCTGCAATGTTGATCCATCACTGTTATCCCCGTCAACCATGAATGAAGCCACCAACCGGGACTCCACTCACATCTTGCTTCTATCCCCACTCTCATCTAATTTAGATTACAAAGATCCCCCGGACCTATTGTCTACCACGACACCTGATCGGACACCAACACCTGCAATACTCATTCCACCCATCAGAATACAACACACAACGACCAGTCCACACACCGACTTGGACCCCACAACAAACCCCCTCAACTTACCACTCCGATCCCTAATGAGGACATCCCCATGCAACCGGAGAACGCTTTCACGCATACAGACCCTACCTGCAGATCGCCCTCCACAAAAGAACATACAACTACACATACTACTAACCTTCCCAACTCCGTTTGGTTTGCAAGATTCAATGAGTTAGCCTCAGGCCTAGCCCATCTCAAGGCCGAGATGCATAACCTATCAACCATCACCAAAGAACTTCTAAACGTACACAGAGCCACCAATGCCACCGTGAACCAAATCAGTCTCCAAACTAGTAGCTACTTCCCCAAGATTTCACACCACGAGAAAACTAATCAGAGTAACCAAATCAGTCCACAAATTAGTGGATACATCCCCAAGATCTCACGCCCTGACAATAATATTCAGATTAATTTACCTTCCCCCTCTTGGCCTAGGAGGACAAACGTTGAACTATCCGACAGCGACATAGACGACCTCCTCATATCTTATGCCTTAGCAACAGATAGCAGTATGTCACAATGTGGCACTATCCAATCCATGCAAACCAACCCCTTCAGAGAACCCACACACAATAACAGATCCGTAAATAGAGATAATCTCACAAATATCAACATAGAGCAGACTGCCCTTACCCATTCTATTAACAAGATAAAGTGTGCACTCATTAATTGCAGATCAGCTAGCAAACATGCACCTGACATTTTCGACCTAATCCTAGAGAATGATTTAGACATTATCGTCCTCACCGAAACATGGTTAAACAGCTCCTCCTCCCCCATCCTTGATCTATTGGTTCCTCCTAGTCATGACCTAATCCGCCTTGATAGAAATGTGGCACCGGGAGGTGGGTTAGCCTGCATTTATCGTAACACAATCTCAGTCAAGCAAGTAGACTCCATCGCTCTATCCTCCAGCGAATATCTCTGTATCAATATCTCTGATGATAAGCGCCTCGCCAGCAAGCTTCACTTATTCTACCACCCCCCGAGGGATAATCTGACTTTCATCGACGAGTTAATGGAAGTCATTTCATCTAACGTCAACTCGCAAATACCACAAATTTTCCTGGGTGACTTTAACCTACACTGGAACAATGCAAATGATCACGGTGTAGGATGTCTTAAAGCGTTTCTGGCAGACCAGGACTTATCCCAATTCTGTGACAGTCCAACTCACAACAAGGGAGAGACTCTGGACCTCATCATAGCAAAAACGAGCATCATCTCATTAGAATCCATCACTCCCTGCGACTGGACTGACCATCACAGCATCCTCTTCTCCATCAATATCGAGGTCACTCCAAAAAGGAGTCAACCATCAAAAACAAAACAATGGAAAAGGAACTTACAGAACATCAACCCCACCACCCTGGTAAACCATTGCAACTCTGCCCTGACCCCCACAACTGACATGGAGGATGTCCATGACCTCACAGCCTTTTACAATTCCACGATGCTGGAAATCCTGGACTCTACAGCACCCCTCCAAGAGAAAAATGTGTCCTCCAAAATTTCCAAACCTTGGTTCAATGACTCCCTGAACTCGGAGCGACGCAAGCTAAGAGCTGCCGAACGATTATGGAAATCAGCACCCACCGACGTTCACCTACAGCACCTTAGAACGTTAAGGAACGCATACAACAGGAAGATTCTAAAGGCCAAGGCAGACTTTTTCAGAACCCAGCTGAACCAAGCAATCAACCGTCCCAAAAACTCTTCGAAATCGTCAAGCAACAAGCTCGCAACACGGCTAACTCCACGAATCTCAACGACCTGGATACACCTTCCTGCGATGAGCTTGCCAACTTCTTCCGTGAAAAGATAAAGGTCATCGAGCTCGACATTCAATCTAAGAAGGCCCTCCCACAACCGGTGGCCCTTGATGCTAACGGATATTCACAACTCAAGGTCCTTTTCAGCTCTCCAGGGGAAGTCACAAAAAACAATGCCTCCTGGAACACCTTCGCACCAATCTCTGAACAAAAAATCTATAACACTCTTCTAGCAATCAATCCCTCCAATCACTTCTCTGACCCCCTTCCTCCTGCCCTATTCAAAATGATAAAAACACCCATCCTACCATTATGGGCAAAAATTATAAATGCCTCTCTGAGACAAGGCTCCATACCAGACTGTCTTAAAATAGGGCAGGTTACGCCTATACTAAAGAAATCCGACGCCATCCCATCAGATCTCAACAACTACCGCCCTATATCCAACATCCCCACTTTGGCAAAACTGCTGGAGAAATGTGTACAAATACAATTATGCAATCATATTGAGAAGTACAACCTCCTAGACAATCACCAATCTGGTTTCCGTCAAGGACACAGCACAGAATCTGCACTCACCCACATATTTGATGACATACTAAAAATGCTTGACCGCAACGAATCATGCCTAATGATACTTCTTGACTTATCCTCCGCCTTCAACTCGGTTAAACATGACAACCTACTGTCCCTATTGGAAGGAAGGATGGGCCTCTCGGGCCCAGTGTTACATTGGTTCTCCTCCTTCCTTAATAACAGAACACAAAGAATCAAGATGAAGAATTCTCTCTCTCAGCCCTCTGTGGTCAACATAGGCGTTCCCCAGGGCTCAGCCCTATCTCCTATTCTTTTCAACCTACTAATGGAACCCCTGGCGAACGCATTGAAATCCGCGAATATCCTATATCACCTGTATGCGGACGACACCCAAATGTATTTAAAAATCTCCTCTCCAGAAGACTTCATCTCCCTCAACGCTATTCTACAGAACACGCAAAGTTGGCTCACGAACAACCACCTCATGCTTAATACAAAAAACCCAGAATTCATTCTCATCTCCCCACCCAATCGCACACCAAAGATAGAGCAATGGCTGAAACACCTAACCTCCATTGACTGTTCTCCCCTCATCATTGACTCTGCGAAATCCCTGGGAGTCACCATAGACAAACACCTGAATATGCAGTCGCACATCACTAATGCCACCAAGGGAGCCAATCACCAGATGAGTTTACTAAGGAAACTTAAACCCTTCCTCCCTCAGACCGACCTAAAAATGGCAGTGCAAGCCTTAGTGCTACCAAGATTAGACTATGGAAGCACCACTCTTTGCGGTCTCCCCAAATACAAGCTGGCTCCGCTGAGGGCTTCTCTTAACGCTGCGGCAAGATTGGTATCAGGATCTAAAAGAAACAGCCACATTTCTCCAACCTTGAAAGCGCTGAACTGGCTGCCCTATGAGGCTAGAATACAACTAAAGGTGGCCTGCATGACCCATAAAGCACTACATAACAATACACCCAGTTACCTAGCTCTAAAACTAGAACGATCCGGAGGATGCAGACAACTACTGAGCGCGAGCTCCTTACTTCTGAAACCACAATCCTTTCATAAAAAGAGAACTGGCTGCAGGGCTTTTTCAGGGATCGCTCCAAAGATTTGGAACTCCTTACCTCCAGTGGTACGGGGAATCTCTTCCTTTACCGCATTCAAAAAAGAGGTAAAAATACTCCTAATGAACAAATTCGCGCCCTAAGTCTTGATTCTATGCTGACATCGAGTCACCGATACAATCCTCATATCACTGGCTAACTCTTGTGGATTGAAAGAGAACATTATATGTTTGTTTATTTCCTCAATACTGACCTAAGGCTCAATAACTGTATATAATATAATGTTATGCTGCCCTCTGGGATCATCATATGTTATCTACTGGTCACCTATGTTATCTTATACTATTTACCTCTTTTGTAAGTAATGATGAATATCAAATGCGTGTATACTACCTCATTTCGTATGTCTTTATAACTATATACTGTAAAGCGCTCTGATACCCTCGTGGGTCACGTTCGCGCTATATAAAACCCTATAAATAAATAAATAAAAACGTGCCTCTTGGCACACTGCTGGTTGGGGGATGAAGCCCCCTTGGATGCTGAGGGTCCTTGGGGGCCAAGAACCCCTCCTGTTACCACCAGTAAGTCCCACACAGCAGGATTGCTGAGATTTCGTCAGAGGCCCACCCCCCTTTCTCCAGCACTATGCAATCACACCTCCTGGCACACTACTGGATGAGCGATGAAGTCCCCTTGGATGCTGAGAGTCCTTGGGGGCCAAGAACCCCTCCAATTACTCCCACACAGCGGGATTGCTGAGAGGTTGTTGGAGGTCCCGCCCCCTTTATTCACCCACTTTACAGACCCAAACAGCCACTCATTCACCTACTCGCAGACCCATAAAGCCACTCAGAAACCCACTCACACAGCCACTTTCACACCCACTCATAGACCCATACAGCCACTCATACAGCCACTCATACACCCACTCACAAACCTATAAAGCCACTCACAAACCCATACAGCTGCTCACAAACCCCCTCACTCACCCACACAACTACTCACGTACCCACTCAGACACACACATAACCACTCACACACCCAGTCACCGACCCATACAGCCACTCACACACCCACTTACTGACCTATACAGCCAATCACACACCCACTCTGAAAGGTTAGAGGTTACAGTTAGGAAATTAAATCTAAACAAATTAGAAATTCACTGAAAATACCAAAGGTTACAGGGACTTTATAGTTAGGCTCAGATTTCACTCCCGCCCTGCCATAGCAAACACTGCTTTGATTCTTGGAAGCGAGAACACGAAACCTGCTCTCGCTTCCAAGAAGCAAAGCAGATTGCTTGGACAAGGGGAGCTGCATGTCAGCAGCTCCCCTTGTCCAAAGTAATGCCGGCTCCCGCAGGAGGCGGGGAGCCGGCTGGGACCGAGGGGGCATTGGGGCCCATTGTCGGTCCCCAACATGAGGCCAGGCCCCGGGGGATGGGGTCCCCGGGGCCAGAAGTGGCCCAGGAGGGGGGCCACACGGCCCCCCTCAGTTTATTAAAAAATAAAAAAAAGAATGGCCAAGCCCCGCCGGATGGGGTCCCCGGGGCCGAAAATGGCCCGGGAGGGGTGCCGCTTGGCCCCCCTCCCTTCATTTAATAAAAAAAGCAATGGCCAAGCCCCGAGGGATGGGGTCCCCGGGGCCGAAAATGGCCTGGGAGTGGGGCCGCGCGGCCCCCCTCCATTTAATAAAAAAAAACAAAAAACAAGCATTTGCAATGCAATCGGTCTCGCCTTTGGTACCTTATAGGCTTTTTGGCTATGCAGCATATTATCCTGGGTGCTAAGAAATGTAAGAAAGACACATTTCTTTTTGAGCCCATGATGAAACTGTTAAAAGGCCAAACTACAAGGCCCACAATGCATCAAGCACATGGTTGATTCTGGGCAAAGCACTTAATCTCCCCGTGCCTACCAAATAATGAATGTGTCCCTGTGTAACGGAACTGGTGACCTTCTGGTCCGGTTTGTGCTAATAAAACTACAAAAAAAAAACGCCTGACCTGCAATAGCCAGATGGGAGGAGGGCCTGACTCTCTCTCTTTGGCCGGCGGAGCTCGGAAATTAATTAATATTCACTGGCAGCCAGCATTTACATAATAGCCCCCACTCCGGGGGCCCAGCCGTGATTGTGAGCAGCACTGCACTGCAGAGCTTCGTTCGGACCCCAAAAATATATGGGTAAGTACAGATGGAAATGTATAAATAATGAATACCCTAAAACAGTTAGCTTCTAATCATAATATTGTACATGTAATTTGCCAGCCATAATATTATGAGT
This sequence comes from Calotriton arnoldi, assembly GCA_963921515.1. Classification (NCBI taxonomy): domain Eukaryota; kingdom Metazoa; phylum Chordata; class Amphibia; order Caudata; family Salamandridae; genus Calotriton; species Calotriton arnoldi. The sequence continues at coordinate 378,003 of CAWUFW010003429.1, read as the reverse complement.
ACATTGTAGCTGAAACGTTATACTAACTTGCATGCAGATAAGATTGCATTTGTTAGACAATAGTTTGCAAAAATATATGTAGCTTATCGCAGAGTAACCAAGTTATTTTGTGCTGTTTCGTTTTTCATCTAATATCAAAAAAGCAGTAGGATTCAACTGCTTTATTTGAACATTTTCAGAGTACTTTCTGCTGTTATGTCTTTGTTAGGGAAAGAGTATGAAAGATTCAAAAGCAACTTGCGTCATTGGACAAAAAAGTAATGCACTCGGTCACCTTCAAGGCATGCTGATGTGGTACCTTGGTGGCGACATTCGCGTATGTGTCGTTTGGCCGGGCACTGAGCGGGCACGCATTCTTTCACAACTTTTGTTGCCTCCCGCAGCGTGCTGCTGAAGGCGGACGCAGTGACATCAGCCTCATTAACATTCCGAATATTCCACGACGCCACTCTGCTGACATGCAGCAGACTGCATGTTAAACGGCAACATTCTGCTTCAAACCTCAAAGACTGCCATGAGTGCGCGTGAATTCTTTTAAGCAAAGTACACAATGGTCTTTTTTAGTTGCACTGCATTAAGCACACTTTCAAAAACTCAGCGTGAGAGACAGAGCAAGTACCAAAACAAGAACGTCTTTATCGTCACATGCCTGGTGTCAGCACCATTGCAGACTACATTTTCTAATTATTCTGCATAAATAAGGATGGAAAACACTCACGCACAATCACTTTTTACTTTTTTGGATTGTGCATGTTGCTAATCTTTAATGTATGGTGCATAAGGATAATTAATTAACAAAAGGAAACATTTTCATATATGATGACACTTATTACAACCAGGTGAAGCAGTCGAGCGTGCTGCAGAGAAGTAAGTGCCTGTTAGAGCCCGTAAAAGGGGGGGGGTGCGTGAAGCTTTGCTGCCTCCGCCCTCCGAGATAGACATGGGAGACTCTGAGCCGTCGCCCCACCACCCCGCTCTCCTGGTAGGACGCACAGTCTATGCCCCGGGCCCTGGCTTCACCTACCGGGGAGAGCGATATCTGGGGCTACGAGGAGGCAGCGTACTGAGGAGGAGCAGCGCTAGCTTCCACAGGCGCCACAAAGCTCCGAACAATGTGCAAAAACCCCGGGGTCAGCGTGCGCGAGCCAGCAAACTATCACCCGGATCCAAGCATCTCCAGGGGGGTGGTCCAGCCATTCCCATGAGGCGCTTGATAATAAGCATGCGCACAAATGAGGGGGGAAGCACATACAGACGGGGAGCTGCAAATGACGGGGGCGTGATTAAGAGGCAGCAAAGCTCATGGCCATCTTTGAATGGAGTTAAAACGCGGAATGCCTCGGACGCTTTTAGATTTTAAAAGTGAAGGCGGGCATCGCTCTTAGTATTTAAAAGTGAAGGTGGCTGTGACGCTTACATATAAAAGTGAATGTGGGCTAAGTGAAGGCGAACGTCGTGTTTAAATGTAGAAGTGAAGGCAGGCGTCAGACAGTATTTTAAAATGAAGGCTGCCCTCGCGCTGAATATTTAAAAGTGAAAGTGGGCGCCGCAAGGAGTAATTAAAAGTTAAAGTTTATTTTTAAGTAATTAAAAGTTACAGATCACCAGGTGCCCAGTGCAGCAGCTTTCACAAGAGGAACAAGCCCAATCCTCCTTAAAACAAAGCCCAAAACCAGCTAACATCCTACTAAAAAAAGCCCAAATGACGGTCGACATAGAAAATTGCTAAAAGCCTAAAAAATATAACCAACGAAGAAGGAGGCATGGCAAAAGACTACCCCCAATACAACTGTGGAATTAGGAGGAGGTGGGAGGGAGGAAAACTATATTTAAATGTAATCAGCTGTGGTGCCGAAACTACACACTGGCAAACAGAAACAAAGCAGGAAACCAAGAAAAAAGTAGTCCCCCAGAGAACACACAAAGAACTGTAGTGTGATGAGACAGTACTTAGTCCCTGCTGCATGGGAGGAACGGAAGAGAGAAAGGAGGGACAAAGAGGCATGACTGACCACTGGCAAGCAAGGATTTTTGAAGGACACTGAAACAAACAAATCAAAAGCTGGGGGATGGCTTTAACCCAACATAAGAAATTACAATAGGTCTCGAATGCTTGACCTAAAAAAGGAATGGCCAAGCCCTGGGGGATGGGGTCCCCGGGGCCAAAAATGGCCGGGAGGGGGGCCACGCTGCCCCCCTCCCTTTTATAATTTAATTTTAAAAAAAATCACAAAAGAAGGCCGGGCCCCGGGGGATGGGGTCCCCGGGGCCAAAAGTGGCCCAGGGAAGGGGGGCCACGCGGCCCCCCTCCCATAAAATAAAAAAAGTAAAAAAGAAAAACAGCAACTCCCGGAGGCCCCGCCCCCTCCCTGCACGACTCTGCAAATGCGCCTCCTGGTGCGCTCTGGGTTGGGGTATAAAGTCCTCGTCACTACTGAGGGTCCTCCAGTAAGCCCCACACAGTGGGATTGCTGAGAGGTGGTATGAGGCCATGCCCCTTTTTACACCACTCTGCAAACGTGCACTGCTGGTGGAGTGATGAGATCCCCTTGTGTCCTGAGGACCTCAGGACTAAAGTGTACTTCATCCCCCAAGCAGTAGTGCGCCAGAAAGTGCGTTTGCAAAGTGGTGTAAAAAGGGGGCGTGGCCTCTAACCACTCTCAGCAATCCAGCTGTGAGGGGCTTTTTAGAGGTAACAAGAGGGCTAGTTGGCCCCCAGGGTCCCTCAGGAGGCAAGGGGACTTCACTCCCCATCCAAAAGCGTGCCAGGGAGCGCGTTTGCAGAGTGGTGGGCAAAGGGGGAGTGGCCTGCTATGAGAACTTAGCAATCCTGCTTTGTGGGAGTTACTGGAGGTAATAGGAGAGGTAGTTGGCCTCCAAGGATGTCCTTGGGGGGCAATTACCCCTCCTGTTACCCCCAGTAAGTCTCACGCAGTGGGATTGCTAAGAGACCTTCGGAGGCCATGCCCCCCTTTCTCCACCACTCTGCAAACGCCCGTCCTGGCACACTATGGGTTGGGGGATGAAGTCCACTTTACTCGTGAGAGACTTTGGGGGCCAAGAAGCCCTCCTGGTACCTCCTGTAAGTCCTACGCAGAGGAAATCTTTAGTGCTGGTCGGAGGCCCAGCCCCCTTTCTACACCACTCTGCAAATGCGACTACTAGTTAAAGAAGCATCTGCAATGTAATAGGTCTCGGATTTGCGGGAGTTAGAGCTATTGGCGTTGTAAATGTAAAAGTTTTCTACTAATGTTTTTTGGAGTGGAGTGGATGTATGTTATGTGTTGTGAAATTATGTAGTATGTTGTGCAGTGAAATCATGTGGATAGAAAGTATGTGGTATTTAGTGTATAGGAATTATGTACAGTGGGATTATGTGTTATGGAGAGTAATTATGTGGTATGGTAGTTTGTGTTGTGGAGTGGTAAGCTCAGGTTTAGTCTTCCTCGTTTCCATAGAAGCAAAACTATAAACTCAATGAGTCAAAAAAATAAGGAACCACTGAGGACCACTTCTGGACCTAGTCAGAGGTATGAGCAGGGCCACTGGAATTATGCGACTGTTTGGCTGCACCGACTTTCGCACTATTATACATTTTCTGCCTTTGCCACATAATCCATCATCTGCTGCATAATCTGCAGATTTGAACAAAAAAAGCCTTGTTTCTAGCTCAAACTGCTCAAACGTTACCAAAAATGCAGCGACAAGTGTTACAGCGTGGTGGAAGGCCCTTTGCAAACCTAGAATGGTCACCTCTTATTTATTGCTAAATGTGGGTGTTAAATTGATACTAATGGTGTGCAATCCACTCTTGCTTCGTTCTGCGCCTCTCTTGCCTCTTTCTGCGCCTCTCTTGCCTCTTTCTGCATTTCTGTTGCTTCTTTCTGCACTTCTCTTGCTTCTTTCTGCGCCTTTCTTCCTCTTTCTGCGCATGTCCTACCTACGTAGGCATAGTTAGAAATTAGCATTTAAAAAACCTTTGAAATTCACTGAAAAAACCATAGGTTTCAGGGACGTTATAGTTAGAAATTAGCATTTAAAAAACCTTTGAAATTCACTGAAAAAACCATAGGTTTCAGGGACGTTATAGTTAGTTGGACATTTCACTCGTACAAAACCAGAGAAATTTGGCCGTTATAGTTAGTTCAGCTAACTATAACTCGTGCCCCGCAATGCACTGCTGATGACATCACATATTACATCACGCATGACATGGTCAGTAACATCACTGATGACATCACTGATGACATCTCAAATGACATCACTGATGACATCACTGATGACATCATCCACGTGATAATCTGATGCACCTCCTCACAGCCTAATATAACCTTTGATACACCCACTCTAAAATACAGACTGCCATTCTTGAAACCATAGACACACCAATACCAGTTACTACATACCCACTCACTGATTCCTAGGTCTACACACACATCCACTCACTCATCCATACAGTCACTCATGCATGCAGTCACTCATCAATACAGCCACTATCATATGCACTCATACACCCATACAGACACTCACATACCGCCACTCACCCATAGCGTTACTCACACAGCTAGTCAATCATGCAAAGAATCAATCACACTCCCATTTACTCACCTACACAGTTATACACACACCACCTCACTTATTTATACAGAAACTAACACATACTTGGATCTGCAGCCCCAGGGGCGCTCCGAAGCAGAGGCTTTATCTCCAGGCGCTGTGAGACTTGCGCCTGGGTGAGGCAAGATGGCCGCTGACTGAGTTCATGGAAGGCAGCACTGACCTTCCTCTCCCTCTCTGAGACCCCGTGGGAATGGATGGCTGAATGGAAACGATATGCCTGACCGGGTTTTTGCTAGCCCTGCCCAGACTTCGCTGATTCCGTTTGCTGGCTCCGAGGGAAACTCTGGTGGTTCGGTCTCCCAACCTGCATATGGATATTGCCTGAAACATCAGTATAGCCCTCATTGCTCTTTGGGTGGCTTTTTCAGCGGTGTGCGGCTTTCCTGGCTTTCGCTGACTCTATGCAAGCTCATTGTACCTTTTAAGCAGTGGTGGTGTCGAAATATGGCCCCGAAGATAACTAAGGTGCTTAAAGATCAGAATACCGTGAAGGACATTGGTAAAGATGCCGTGAGTGAAGCCAGAGGTATTAAGGATGCTAAATTGAAACCGAAAGACGCCACCAAGGAAAGGGGAGAGAGCAATCAGGGGCGCCCGATTCTGGGGGCAGTCTCTGCCAGATACGGCGTGGAGGTTTGAAAAAGAAAGGTGAGGAGTCCAGAGTGCTCGAAATTGGTGTGGCTGGTGGGACGAGACAGCGTTTGGCTACTGCTGGGGAAAGTTCAATGCGTCAACCTTCGGTATTAGAAGCATTCGGGGGGTTAAGCGTTACCTCAGCGGGATCTTCAGTGAATACCGCGGGCATATCTGCTGACCTTTCAGTTCTAACACTGCGCCCTGGAAATGAAGCTTCCCTTCAGACGAAGGATGCAAACAGCCGCATTCAGGAGATGGGTTTCCCTACTGCCGACCCGATGCATTCTGGGACATGTAGTTTCCGCTCCGAACTTCTGCCTGAGAACGGGGAAAATACTGTGGTGGATCTGGATATGAGTAGTATAAGGCAATCGGAGGGAAAAGAACCTAATGGGCAACTTGATGTTTTGGAGTTGGAAGGTGGGAGCTATGTGTCGGTGTCTGGCATGGCAGCCAGTCACATTGGCAGTTTGGTTGAGGGTGAGGAGGGAACTGTCGATCCTGGTGGCTTGTGTGACAGCTCAGAAACAGTGTTGGTGAATGCAAACAATGGTGTAACAGCAATGGATCCTCAGCTACTACCAGGCCATATGATAAAAACCACACAGGCTCATTTGGATATGGGAACTGCTGAGAGTCATGCCGGTAACCTGAGTAGTATCTCTTGTGAGCAGGGGGATCAAGGAACTATTTCGACTTGGGCAAGTGCTCCTGTGCTCTCCCCTGAAGGAGATAAGTTTTTTTCATTGAATGATGATTCGGATACATCTCAGATTAGTGAGCAGGAAACATCGCAAGACACTGCCTCAGGAGAAGAGTCCCCAGCCACACAGAAGAGGCATCATAATCAATCTGCGATCTCTAGACGACGAGCTAGGACAAAAGATAGATCTGCGGACTCAGCCAGTAGGCGTCTGGAATGGGATTACTCTGCTTCTACACTGACTGCCTGCTCGAGTAATGCCCCCGAAGCAGTGGGTACAAGCGGAGCTGATAATTTAGATAGTATTCCTCCTACACCAACAATGGAGTTACTTTATTCGACGCTGAAACAAATGCAGGCGGAGGCTAGGCAAGAGAGTAAGAGGTCACAACTTGCCACCATGAAGCTTCAGGGGCGATTAGAAAAACAAATAAGCTATGCTCTGATATGGCTGATCGAATAACCCATGTAGAAGACCGAACAGCTGCGGTTGAGGAAGAGGTTGAGAAACTGCAGGTTTTTAAAGCTGCACAGGAGAAACAATCACGAGACATAGACTGGAAACTCGAAGATTTCGAGAACCGCCAGCGCCGCAATAACGTCCGCCTCCTTGGCCTGGAGGAAAAAGTGGAGGGGAGGACATCCTGGCTTTTACAGTGAAGCTTCTGAAAGGAGCTTTTCCAGATCTGGCTCAATGGAACTGGGAGCTAGAAGTTCAACGAGCTCATCGCTTTCCAATGTTTAAAAGAATGCAGTCAAAAAATCAAGGGGAGCGACCTAGGGCTATTCTGATTTTTGTTGGTAATTTCCTGTTAAGGCAGGCAATTATAGATCGAGCCAGACCCGATTCAAAAAGAACCTTTGAGGGACATTCCTTCTTCGCTCGCCCGGATTTTTGCCACACGGCGGTCGAGCGGAGATGGAGGTTACGCCAGATGATCACCCCTTTTCAGGTTGCGGGTTGTGAAGCCTTTTTGCTTTTCCCTGCACGGCTTAAGGTTATCCATAGAGGGCGGGTCAGGATGTTTTTTCGGAGATAAAGGCTCAAAACTTTCTTACGGAAGTGACTGAAGCACAAGGGGGGAAGTTGGCGGATAAGGCAACAGAAAGGGGTGTCATAGGGAAGGACTGATACTTATTGTAAACTGGCAAAGTGGGGTATGGCTAGTTCACTGAAGTCCCATTCGCTATTGTTGCAACAGGAGACTATGGGTGTGGGGCACAGGGGCGAATAGAAGAAGCTGATTTATATTGATATGGTCATAGTGGTGGCATATCTTCGGGGTTTTTCCCCTTTTCTTTTTTTCTTTTTCTCTTGCTTTTTTTGTTTTAACTTGGGTAGAAAGGGCTTGGGACTATATTTGGAATAACCTAAGGATTTGTTTATTTGGGGTTAGGCACGGTATGGTTTTTTGGGGTTTCTTTGGGGGAGGGGTGGGTGCTGTCGGAGAGGGAGTCTCAGCGGTCATACCTAGGTCATGCCTGACCTAATTGCCTGTATGGGAGGTAGGGGGGTGGGGGTGGCGGGTGGCTGTGGGGGGTGCTCGGGGTGTGGTTAGGCAAGCGTTCAGCACAGCAGGAGGTATTTCAAGGTGCAAGGTTTGGGGAGGAAAAGTATAGTTGGATCCAAGTTGGCTCTAGCTGGTTATCCAATGTGAATCGATTGACAAGTTTGCATGAAAATATGGAATGTGAGAAATTTATTTTAAGTAGGGTTAATTGTAGGAAACTCAGAAACCTTAAAACATGAGTTTGCGGATTTTGACAGTAAATATCTGTGGGCTTAATGACCAGGCCAAAAGGAATAAGGCAGCAATTTGGCTGAAATCCGTATGTGTGGATTTCTTGTGTGTTCAAGAGACACATATAGAGGGCTGCAGAGCGCGTATATTGGAACAACTTGGCTTTAAACTATTGGTATATACTAATTTTTACTCAAAACACAAAGGTGCACCACTTTAACAGTCAGAACAAAATATATAACAATCCATATGATAATTCTTTTGGACTCTTCTATTATTTATATTAGTCTTGTTTTAAAACACAGCCGACGCGTTTCGTCCAATAAAGGACTTCTTCAGGGCATAAAAATGAGAAACCGGACACTCCAAATTAGGATCAACGTCGAGGTATCCACAGAGAGTAGATTTGTAGGTCAAGATAACACAAACTCTTTCCAATAAAAATAGATTTCACGGCGAAGAGTACTTCTCTATAAACGTTGTAGAAAAGCCAAGGTCTGATAACACCTTATTTTTGACCTTATCAATGGCCACGCCTGAATCTGGTGGGCTTGAAATTACAGGACAAATACCTGATCAGCCTCAATATGACTACGATCAGATCCAAAGTGCTCTTCCTATGGAACGAGGACGGTATTGGTATATACTACACAGGGCTCGCGAACCCGGGGGTGGCAATCCTCACCCGGAGGAATGATGTGAGGGTACTTAGAAAATCAGCTGATCAATGGGGTCGGTGGGTGTTGATTGAATGTCTGTTGAATAATTTTAAATTCACACTTTGTTCGGTATACGGCTCAACATGTGATGATCCAGAGTTGCTAGAAAACTTAGACTCTGGCTTGGCAATCTGGCCTGCTCCGATAATTATTAGTGGGGATTTTAACATCAATGGCCTGGGGTACGATAGGGCGACCCAGGTAGTAAGTACTTAGGGGAGAAAAAGGAAGGTGGGTGTTGCCCTATCTAATTTAGTTTATAACAATGGTTTAGTAGATGCATGGGCGTACCTGAAACCCTTTGAAGCAGGTAGTACCTTTTTTCTTCCCCACATAAGGCTGTTTCCCGTCTGGATTATTTTTTTGTGCCCAGTCAATGGATCACTAATTTTGGGATTGAGAGGTACCCTCGTATTATTTCAGATCACAACCCATTAGTTTTGACTGTCAACTTTACGATGATGGAAAAAAAGAATGTTGGATGGACCTTCGAACGGAGGTTACTATATGATCCTGATTATATTGCATATATGAAGGGCTGGATTAAGGAATTTTGGGATTTTAACCGGGGGAGCACTAGGGTTGGAATTGTCTGGGATGCTTTTAAGGCGGGGGTGAGAGGGGAGACAATAAGCTATAGCTTGCGTCTGCAAAAAAAGGAGCGACTAAGGGAATTGGAAGTAAGGCAGGATCTAAGTAAGCTTGAGGAAGCCTTAGTAACGGCTATCAATAGGGGGGAAGTGCTAGATGGAATATTATTACAGCTGGCTATAAAAAAGGCTGCGGCAGGGGACCACTTTGCTAAAAAAGCAGCTGAGATCTACATGTCTAAAAAAGAGCACTGTTACGAATTTAATGAGCGGGTGGGACATACCCTGGCCATAAGAACTAGGCAAAAAGTGTCTGCCGGTCAGATCTCTGAAATCTATGATGCCGGGAGGAGGGTTATTACTGATGCAGCGGGTATTCGGGAGACTTTCAGGCTTTTTTATCACCAGCTATACTCCTGTGGCTTAGCTGTGGCATCTGAGGATATCTCTGAATACTTAGATAAAGTACCTATTCAGAAGGTAGATCCCATAGACAGGGAGGAACTGGAGAGGGGATTTTCTCAAGATGAAATAATGGGTGCCCTGCAAGATCTGCCTTCTGGAAAAGCCGTCGGCCCTGATCAGATCCCGCTGGAGTTTTATAAGATTTTTAAAGATGCTATTGGACCGGATTTAATAGAGGTCATGTTACTTGCACAAAAGGGGGGGCCGGCTCCTGAATCGTGGGCAGGGGCAGATGTCGTTGTTTTTTTGAAAAAAGGCAAACCAGCCAGGGAGCCGGGCTCATATAGGCCAATCACACTACTGAATAGTGATGTAAAAATATTTTCTAAAATTTTGGCCACTCGTTAAATGGCATTTAAAAAAAAACTATTCACCCCTGTCAGCACGGGTTTATTATGGGTCGTGGAACAACGCAACACATACGGCGGGTGATTACGCTTTTTGACGCTATGGAGATCTCAGGAGACCCTATGGCCGTATTGTTATTAGATGCTGAAAAGGCATTTGATAGGGTCTCCTGGGACTTTCTCTGGGAGGCTATGAGATGGTTTGGGCTGGGGGAGGGGTTTATTAAATCTGTTCAAGTGTTATATAGGGCCCCCTCAGCTCGAATAAAGGTTAATGGCAATTATACTTCCTCTTTTAACATACAGAGGGGGACGCGGCAGGGTTGTCCATCATCCCCTCTGTTATTTGCTATTTATATGGACCCCCTAATACGATTATTTATGGTTAATAAAGGAATCTGTCCAGTTGTTAGTCAGGGGATCGAAACTAAAGACCTCGCCTACGCCGATGATGTGGCCATAGTCACTGCAGAGCCACACTCGGCATTGAAAGCGGTTGAGTCACTAGCACTAGAGTTTGGTATATTCACTGGGTATGCACTTAATAGATCTAAGACCCAAGTAATAAAGAATCGGTTGGTTAATTTTGTAGATCCCCGTGTTACAGATTCGGCGCTATACCTTGGTATACGGGTTACGTCAGACCTAGGAACGCTAGTGGCTAAAAATATGGAACCAGTAACTAGGAAGGCGAGGTTGGATTTAGATAGATTGAATAATCTCCATCTCTCTCTCGTGGGACGTTGTAACATCATTAAGATGATTTTTTTACCCAAAATTTTATATTTATTTAGGGCAATCCCACTGGAATTTCAAAAATCCTGGTTTATTATTCTAGAAGGTTTAGTTAATCGATTTATTTGGGCACACGGCAAAACTAGGCGGGCACTCCGGTTTTTGTCTTTTTCACGGGAAAAGGGGGGGTTTTCGGTTCCTGATTTTAGAAGTTACTACTGGGCTGCTGTCTTGCAATATATGGGGATATTGGTAGGGGTATGTCCTGTGGACATTGAAGGGGAAAATGAGCTCCCGGATGTCTATAAATTGCTACTGGGCGAAAACGCTGAGAGGTGTTTTTTAAAATTCTCAGAGCCCAGTTATTACAAAAGAACCAAATTTAAGACGCTGATGGCTGTTTTTAAGATCTGGAGTGCGTTAAAAAAGAAGATTGGTTTGGGGAGACTCAACCACTATACGGTGTTATATAAAAACCCCACATTCCCTGGAATTTTCTCCGATGAGACTATGGCAGGATGGGATGCCAAGGGTGTTCGAAAGGCTGGGGACCTAATTGGGATAGAAGGGTTTCGCCAATTTAATGATATACAGATGGAGTTTGGGTTGGAGAAAGGTAATTTCTTCAAGTATTTACAACTTCGTAGCTTTTTAGTAAAAAAATTGGGGGGATAGTGGGTTTGATAGTAATGTAATCATTGATATTATGCAAGGCAGGAATAAGGGGTTATCAAGTTGATATATGCAGAATTGATAAGTTTAAAACAAGATGATTTAACTAAACACGAGGTTAAATGGGCTGAGCGTGTGGGGGCTGCTCCCGGTGCACTTTCGAGATCATTAGAGCTGGGTCAGCTGGTTTTATGTTCAGCTGGGCTTCAGGCACAACATTTTAGAACTATTTTTTCTCTATACTATACACCGGCCAGAATAGCACAGTGGGGCGGGTTATCAGGGATTATATGTCCTAGGTGTGGGGGGGTGGATGCTGATCTGGTGCATATGTTTGCATCCTGCCCTTGTCTACAGGGGCTGTTGGACTCAATTATGAAATACCTAGATTGCTCACTCGGGGTTAAAATTAAATTAACCCCTGAACTAATCTTGCTGGGAATAAGTAGTACGACCCAAAATGAGTTAGCTTATCGATTTTTTTGTTGTTGTTGCTATTGCGGTATTGAGGATTAAAATTGCCTCGGCTTGGTTAGATCCTCTCCCCCTACTTTCCAGCAATGGCTTGCTCGTTTACTTTCTATATATACAATAGAGAGAGCAATTTATGAAAGAAAGGGAAAAAAGTCGAAGCTGCTGGGACAGCGCATCTGGGCTCCTTTAATAAAATGGAAGGAAAAGAATAATTAAAGCCAACCAGGGGGTAAATGTAATGTGATGCTGGTATAAATTGGTCAAAGTAAATCTCTCTATGAAATATGTTTCTGTTAATGGTTTAGATTAGAGACTTTGTAATCGAGTTGATGACTTTTTTTCTTATGTTATTTTAATTATTTGTCCGTTTATGTGATTTATTTCCTTCCTTCAAACCTTGCATCTTCTTTTGATTTTCTTTTTGATTGATATGTATTTGTGCTGATACCCTTGCAAGAAAATGGGGATTTTTTTTTAATAAAGATATTTAAAAAAAAAGAAACTAACACATACTTACTCTCTTATACAATCACTGACACAAGCACACACTCATCCATACAGCCACTCTCACAATCACTCACTCTCACATATAATAATTTATATACTCCAACACTCGCATATACTGACTTTCACATATGTAGTTACTCACACATGTACCACTGAGACATCCATTCACTCACCAAGACAGCCATACGCATGCTAACCCACCCATACAGCCCCTCGCAGACGCACTCTTGAACCCATACACCCAGTGAATCACCCACTCACACATCCATGCACGGAGTCACACACACCCCACCCACCCACACAGACACTCAGGCACCCATTCAGGTACTCAGACAACGAATCAATATCCCATATAGACACTCATGTAGCTACTCACCAACCCAAGCAGCCACTTACACACCAACTGACAGACTAATACAATCATTCATACAGATTAGTCAGTCACCCATGTATTAGTAAGACACTTTTAATCACTCACTTATACAGTCAGTCATGCACCTAGTAAATCATCCATTCACTCACTCATACGGTCACTCATACACCCACTCATTCTTCAATACACCTTGGCATATATATATATATAAAACCTATTTAAACTTTTTCGAAACACTTTTTCGAAACACTGTTTTTTTCAGTGAATATATATATATATGTGTGTGTATATATTATCTACTGGCGGTCGCCAGTAGATAGTTATAGTTACAACCTATTATCCATAGGAAATCCGCGACATTCTATTTGAAATAACTCTCTTGCCGGTTGACGTATCTTCGCAAAATTTTCAAACTTTGTGGCCCGCTCCGGTCCGCTCCTACCCTGAAAGTCTCGGGGAATTCGTCAAGCGGGGGCCGAGAAAAAGGGGGTCCCAAAGCGCGTTTTCCCCATGCAATTTTCCATAGGAAACTTTAGACACGGCTACAGCCCGAACTGCTGAACGGAATTACCCCAAATTTGGCAAAGAGGTAGTTCTTGGTTCAGAAAGAACCCTTTTGTTAAATGGTGTAAATCCGTTCAGTAGTTGCTGAGAAAATCAAAAGTAAAAAGATAGTGATATCTATGGCCGAGTAGGGTCCGCGTACCCTCAGCGCACCCTGCGCGCACCGTCCCGATCACGAGCTGCATGTTAATTGGCTGTCAGCTGGCTGTCAACATTCCGATTCAGGAAATGTTGGCAGCCATTTTGTCCCTCGGTAGAACCGAGGGACAGAAACAAGTGCGCAAAGCGCACAAAGGGGCAGGGTAGAAACACCCTGACCCCCTAGGTTTGCTCAGGGGTCCCACAAGGACCCCCTGGGCAAAAATAAAAACAATTTTTAAAAAATCGGCAGGATGCGCTCAGGGTGCGCGAATCCTGCCGAAAAAAATCGAGCGCGGTCTCCCGCGCTTCGATTGTATTTGCCCCCGGGTGGCCCAAGTCCCGGGGGCATGGTGGGGGGTTAATTTTATGTGTGGGGGCCTCAAAGGGCCCCCAAGCCCGGGGACCGCCACCCCCGGGGCTTTTTTGAAAATGTTGCGGGAGGGCTCTGAGCCCTCCCGCAGCCCGGGGACCACCACCTCCCGGGGCTTTTTTTAAATTGAACAACCTGTGTGGGGGCTCCAGCCCCCACACGCCCGAGGACCGCCACCTCCCGGGGCACTAACAAATTAAAATGGGGGTCCGTTTTGGACCCCGAAGCCCGGGGACCACCACCTCCCGGGGCTGTGCTGATGTAGGGAGGGGGCCGCGCGGCCCCCTCCTGGAGCCCTTGATGGCCCTGGGGACCGCCACCCCCAGGGCCGGCTCCTGCAGTGTCCCGGGGTGCCTACCCCGGGACACTGTAGTTTGCTATGGCAGGACGGGAGCCTCGCGGCTCCCGTCCTGCCATAGCAAACTGCTTTGGATATTGGAAGAGAGAGCAGGGAAACCTGCTCTCTCTTCCAATATCCAAAGCAGATTGCTTTCCACATGGGGAGCTGCATCTTAGCAGCTCCCCATGTGGAAAGCAATGCCGGCTCCCAAGGGACGCGGGGAGCCGGCGGGACTGTGGGGGATTGGGGACCCCCACAGTCCCCTAACGAGAGGGCCAGCCCGGGGGATGGGGTCCCGGGGCAAGTAGTGGCCCGGGAGGGGGCCACGCGGCCCCCTCCCCAAAGTTTTCAAAAAAAAAAAAAAAGGGTATGGCCGGCCCCGGGGATGGGGTCCCCGGGGCCTTAAAATGGCCAGAGGAGGGGGGCCATGCAGCCCCCCTCAAAATAATAAAAATAAATATAGAGGCCATGCCCCGGGGGATGGGGTCCCCGGGGCCAATACAGGCCCAGGGAAAAGGGGCCACGCGGCCCCCTTCCCGTTTTTTATTTTTATTTTGTAATTTAAAAAAGGGGTAAGGCCCTGGGGGATGGGGTCCCCAGGGCCCAAAAACAGAAAAAGGAAGGGGGACCACACAGCCCCCTTCAGGGGACAACATATTTTTTTTTTTTTTTAAACGATCGGGCCCGCAGGCCCCGCCCCTTCCTTCACCACTCTGCAAACGCGCCCCTGGCGCGTTTGCAGAGGAGAACAATTCCCCTTGAATACTGGGGGTCCCTGAGGGCCAACTAGCCCACCAGGAACCTCCAGTATGCGCCAGAGGGCTGCCTTGCAGAGAGGTGTACAGAGGCCACGCCCTTTTACACCTCTCTGCAACGCAGCTCTGTGGCGCTTTTGGAGGTATATGGTGGGCTAGTTGGACTCCGGGGACCCTCAGGATTCAAGGGGACTTAATCCCCCAACTTAAAACGCGCCACGGGCGCGTTTGCACAGTGGTGAAGGGAGGGGCGGGGCTTCAGGTGACATGTGTGCAAACAGGCCCCGTGGCGCGTTTTAAGATGGGAATTAAATCCCCTTCAATCCTGAGGGTCCCTGGGGGCCAACTAGCCCAACAGGTACATCCAGAAAGCGCCACAGAGCTGCGTTGCAGAGAGGTGTAAAAGGGTGTAGCCTCTCTACACGTCTCTGCAACGCAGCCCCCTGGCGCATATTGGAGGTTCCTGGTGGGCTAGTTGGCCCCTAGGGACCCTCAGGATTCAAGGGGACTTAATCCCCCAACTTAAAACGCGCCACGGGGCGCGTTTGCACAGATGTCACCTCAGGCCCCGCCCCCTCCCTTCACCATTGTGCAAATATTCTTCTAAAATCATCCGAAATACGAATTCCGATTTACTCACCTGTTATCAGGAGAGACCTCAGTGCTGCATCTTTCAGCCCAGTACTGATCCTCAAAAGTAATTTTAACCGTACTTACCAGTAACTTGAATTTCCTTCCATAGGCTAACATTGACTGGTTTCACTTGGAAATTCTTCTAAGTGTGGAGTTTTGGAACTTTAAAATATTCCTCTAAAATCAGCCGAAATACGAATTCCGATTTACTCACCTGTTATCAGGAGAGACCTCAGTGCTGCATCTTTCAGCCCAGTACTGATCCTCAAAAGTAATTTTAACCGTACTTACCAGTAACTTGAATTTCCTTCCATAGGATATCATTGCCTGCTTTTTGCTGAAAAAGTTTCTAAGTGTTGATTTTTAAAACATACAAATATTCCTCTAAAATCAGCCGAAATCCGAATTCTGATTTACTCACCTGTTATCAGGAGAGATCGTGCTGCATCTTTCAGCCCAGTACTGGTCCTGAAAAGTAATTTTAACCGTACTTACCGGTAACTTGAATTTCCTTCATAGGCTAACATTGACTGGTTTCACTTGGAAATTCTTCTAAGTGTGGAGTTTTGGAACTTTATAATATTCCTCTAAAATCAACCAAAGTACGAATTCCAATTTACTCACCTGTTATCAGGAGAGAACCCAGTGCTGCATCTTTTAGCCCAGCACTGACCCTGAAAAGTAATTTTAACCGTACTTACCAGTAACTTATATTTTCTTCCATAGGAATCCATTGTCTGCTTTTCAGCAGAAAAGTTTCAAAGTGTCGATTTTCACAAACTACAAATATTCCTAAAAATCGCCTGTATGACTTAAACGCATTCTTTCAACTGTTTACAGGAGATGCACCAGTGCTGGATCCAGGATCCAACACTGAGTAAGAAAAAGTAACGATAACAGTTTTTACCTTCTAAGTGAATTTCCTTCCATAGGATAACATTGGTGATTCTATGAGAAAAAGTTTCTAAGTGTCAACTTTTAAAGTACAATAATATTCCTTAAAAATCACGACTGTAACCAAAACGCTTTTACTCAACTGTTTACAGGAGATGTGCCAGGACTGAATCTAGGATCCAGTCCTGTGGTTAGAAAAAGTAATCCATAAAGTAACTAATTGCATTTAACTAGAAATTCACATTGAGCTGAATGTTGCATTGTGTTTGAAAATGTGTTGCCCATTGCAACAACTGTAACTACTGTACTTAAAAGTCTATTGCCTATGTGCAAAGTATTTAAACTAAAGTAATTCATTCTGAGAAAGTATTTTTGTAATGTAATGTATAATGTAATTACAATGTAATTTAAAAATAAAATATGTAAAAAAAATTGTTTTTAAAAATGTAGTAAATTAGTATTAAAAAAATTTATATAACAATTAATACATTTAAAAATTGTCATTTACAAAACCTTTGAAATTCACTGAAAAAACCGTAGGTTTCAGACATGTTATAGTTACAAATTAGCATTTAAAAAACCTTTGAAATTCACTGAAAAAACCATAGGTTTCAGGGACGTTATAGTTACAAATTAGCATTTAAAAAACCTTTGAAATTCACTGAAAAAACCATAGGTTTTAGGGACAGTTATAGTTAGTTGGACATTGCACTCGTACAAAACCCGTGAAATTCCCCGTTATAGTTAGTCCAGCTAACTATAACTCGCGCCCCGCAATGCACTGCTGATGACGTCACATATTACATCACTCATGACATGGTCAGTGACATCACTGATGACATCACTGATGACATCTCAAATGACATCACTGATGACATCACTGGTGACATCATCCATGTGATAATTTCATGCATCTTCTCACACCTAATATAACCTTTGATACACCCACTCTAAATTACAGACTGCCATTCGCAAAACCATAGACACTCCAACACCAATAACTACATACCCACTCACTGATTCTTAGGTCTACGCACACATCAACTCACTCACCCGTACAGTCACTCATACTTACGGTCACTCAGTACAGGACTATCATATGCACTCATACTCCTATATAGACACTCAAACACCGCCACTCATCCATAGAGGTACTCACACACCTAGTCAGTCATGCAAATAATTAAACACACTACCATTTACTCACCTATACAGTTATACACATACCAGCTCACTTACTCATACAAATACTAGCACATTCTTACGCTCTTATACAATCACTGATACAAGCACACACTCATCCATACAGCCACTATCACAATCACTCACTCTCGCTTATAGCTATTTATATACTCCAACACACATATATACTGCCTTTCACATATGTAGTTACTCACACATGTACCACTGGGACATACATTCACTCACTAACACACTCTTACACACACTTACCCACCCATACAGTCTATCACAGATGCACTCTTGAAACCATCCACCCAGTGAATCACCCACTCACACATCTATGCACAGAGTCGCACACACCCCTCCCACACAAACACTCAGGCACCCATACAGATACTCACACAAGCATTCATTAACTCATATAGACACTCATGTAGCTATTCACAAACACATGCAGCCACTTACACAGCAACAGACAGACGGATACAGACATTCACCCAGTTTAGTCACTAACCCATGCATTCAGTAAGATACGTTAAATCACTCACTTATACAGTCAGTCACGCACCTACTAAATCATCCATACAGACACTTACACACCCACTCATTCTTCAATACGTCTTTTCCTATATATATTAAAAATATTTAAACTTTACAGAAACACACAGTCACTCGATGATGTCAACAGTGATGTCATTTGAGATGTCATCAGTGATGTCATCAGTGATGTCACTGACCATGTCATGAGTGATGTAATATGTGGCGTCATCAGCAGTGCATTGCGGGGCGCGAGTTATAGTTAGCTGGACTAACTATAGCGGGGGAATTTCACGGGTTTTGTACGAGTGCAATGTCCAACTAACTATAACTGTCCCTAAAACCTATGGTTTTTTCAGTGAATTTCAAAGGTTTTTAAATGCTAATTTGTAACTATAACGTCCCTGAAACCTATGGTTTTTTCAGTGAATATATATATATGTGTGTGTGTGTGTGTATATATATATATATATATATATATATATATATTCACTGAAAAAACCATAGGTTTCAGGGGCGTTATAGTTAGTTGGACATTTCACTCGTACAAAACCATAGAAATTCCCCCGTTATAGTTAGTTCAGCTAACTATAACTCGCTGTGCCCGCAATGCACTGCTGATGACGTCACATATTACATCACTCATGACATGGTCAGTGACATCACTCATGACATCACTGATGACATCACTGATGACATCACTGATGACATCATCCCGTGAATATGTGTTTTTCTGAAAATTAAATATGTTTTATATATGTATATCTCAAGGTCGATGGAAGAATAAATGGCTATATAAGTGTCTAAATGGATGATTTGTTTTGATAAAATTGATTGTATAACTGACTGATTAAGTGTATCTTAGTGAATACATGGGTTAGTGAGTAATGTTTAAGTATGAAAATATCTGTATCAGTCTCTCACTTTGTGTATAAGTGGCTGCATGGGTTGGTGAGTAGCTACATGAGTGTCTACATGGGTTATTAGTTGGTTTTTTGAGTATCAGTATGAGTGTCTGAGTGTCTGTATGGTTCGGTGGGGGGTATTACTTAGTGCATAGATGCATGAATGAGTGACTCACTGTTTGTATGTGTTGAAGACAGCATGTGTGCAGGACTGTATAGGTGGATGAGTGTGTGTATGGGTGTGTTAGTGAGTGAATGACTGTCTCAATAGAGTCTTTATGAGTAACTACATATGTTTTAAACTAGTATATGTGAGTATTGGTGTATATAAGTGAGTATATGTGAGAGTGAGGGATTGGAAGAGTTCCTGTACAAATAAGTAGGTGTTTCTATAAGTGATTGTTTAAGAGAGTAAGTATGTGTAAGTTTCTGTAGAAGTAAGTGTGGTAGTGTGTGTATAACTGTATATGCAAGTAAATGGATGTTTGATACTTTGTTTGCATGTGTGACTGTGTGTGAGTAACTCTAAGGATGAGTGGCGGTGTGTAACAGGATGTATAGGTGTATGAGTACATATGATGAGTGAGTACATGTATGAGTGACTGTATAGGGACTGTTGGTGAATGAGTGGATGTGTGTGTAGATCTTGGAATTACTGAATAGGTGTGTTGTAACTGGTATTGGTATGTCCATTGTTTTGAAAATGTCAGTTTGTATTTTTGAGTGTGTTTATCAAAGGTTATATTAGGGTGAGAGGAGGTCTGCCACTCTATCACAAGGATGATGTCATCAGTGATGTCATCAGTGATGTCATTTGAGATGTCATGAGTGATGTCATGAGTGATGTCACTGACCATGTCATGAGTGATGTAATATGTGGCGTCATCAGCAGTGCATTGCCCGGCGCATGAGTTATAGTTAGCTGAACTAACTATAACGGGGAATTTCTATGGTTTTGTACGAGTGAAATGTCCAACTATAACGCCCCTGAAACCTATGGTTTTTTCAGTGAATTTCTAAGGTTTTTTAAATGCTAATTTCTAACTATAACGTGCCTGAAACCTATGGTTTTTTCAGTGAATTTCTAAGGTTTTTTAAATGCTAATTTCTAACTATAACGTGCCCTAAACCTATGGTTTTTTCAGTGAATATATATATATATTTATTATACTATGTATACATGTGAAAATGTCTCAGTCCGCCTGTTTGCCTCGGTGGCACGGAAGAAATGGGTGGAACTGACGTCAGCACGCTGACGAGGTCCTCTTATGGCTCCGATGACGTCATACGGTGTCGCGAGCGGAGCCGTGCTATTATGACGTCCTCATTGACGTGGGAGAGCTAGGAAAGAATTTCCGTGGAATGCTGGTGCAGGGGATATTCACCTAAGTGTTCAGCTAGTCCTTTGGGAGCAACTGTTTATGTTGCCACTCCAGAAACCAAAACCAGTGATCAGAGGGCAGAGGCCCTGCAGATGGCACACGAGGTGGGGTGCCCAGTCGTGTGCACCGGCGGGGCAGCGAAGTGACAAGCACCACAACCCACAAAAAAGGTAACGAGGGCACTGAATAACACAGGATCTTCTCTTTGTATCTGGCAGGAACAACGAAGTTAAAATGCCCTAGTACCAAAATGTAGAATTAGTGCTACAACGGTCTTCAAGAGGACCTGCGATGCCGCTTCTGCCTCCCGTACCCTGGAGGCGGCACATGGAGTCACGCGGTACGGTCATACTGCGGTGGGGCGCTACACTCGTTGACCTCTCATGGCACTGCTCCACACTTCAGGGAGGAGCTATGTTTTCTGATGACGTTTCGCGCCGGCCCCGTCCAACAACAGAACTCCTTTAGATCCAAACAGACTCTTTCACTCTCTCACCGGAAGTGAAACCAGGCCACGCGGACACTTTCACAATACAACAGCAGGGAATGCACTTTTCGGTAAAAACCACATTCCTTCCTCCTAATTAATCAAATAAACGTCTCACTGAAGAACAGGGGCCAGCTTCGATCGGTAAGCAGCCGTTACAACGACTTTTTACTTGCGATACCATTACAACGCATGCATTACCACGCATGCGTTGTACATCGCTGAGAGTCATTACTACGCATTTTTAGAACGCATGGTCATTTACCACGCATGCCTTTACAACGAATTTTTGTTGTAAAGGTATGTATAGTAAATGACCATGCGTTCTAAAAACATGTAGATGATCCACGTCGTTGTAAGGAAACAGAGGCTGTTCCATTTCCTCACAACGACGTGCACCGCCCCTCAGAGACGACGTGAAGCAGGAACCACGAGGAGTGAGAGGTAAGGGGGATTGGGCATGGGGTGGGGGTTTCTTTTCTAGGGTTTAGGGTAGTGCAGTGGTGTTTGGGTGGTGTAGGGGGTCGTGCTGGGGGTAGTGTTTTAGGGTTTAGGGTTGTGCAGTGGTGTTTGGGTGGTGTAGGGGGTCGTGCTGGGGGTAGTGTTTTAGGGTTTAGGGTTGTGCAGTGGTGTTTGGGTAGAGTAGGGGGTCATGCTGGGGTAGTGTTTTAGGGTTTAGGGTAGTGCAGTGGTGTTTGTGTAGTGTAGGGGGTCATGCTGGGGTAGTGTTTTATGGTTTAGGGTAGTGCAGTGGTGTTTGGGTAGTGTAGGGGGTCGTGCTGGGGGTAGATTTAGGGTTTAGGGTAGTGCAGTGGTGTTTGGGTAGTGTAGGGAGTCGTGCTGGGGGTAGTGTTTTAGGGTTTAGGGTAGTGCAGTGGTGTTTTTGTAGTGTAGGGGGTTGTGCTGGGGTAGTGTTTTAGGGTTTATGTTAGTGCAGTGGTGTTTGGGTAGTGTAGGGGGTAGTGCTGGGGTAGTGTTTTAGGGTTTAGGGTAGTGCAGTGGTGTTTGTGTAGTGTAGGGGTTAGTGCTGGGGGTAGTGTTTTAGGGTTTAGGGTAGTGCAGTGGTGTTCGGGTAGTGTAGGGGTTCATGCTGGGGTAGTGTTTTAGGGTTTAGGGTATGGCAGTGGTGTTTGGGTAGTGTGAGGGTCGTGCTGGGGGTAGATTTAGGGTTTAGGGTAGTGCAGTGGTGTTTGTGTTGTGAGGGGGTCGTGCTGGGGGTAGTGTTTTAGGGTTTAGAGTAGTGCAGTGGTGTTTGTATGGTGTAGGGGGTTTAGGGTAGTGCAGTGGTGTTTGTGTAGTGTAGGGGTCATGCTGGGGGTAGTGTTTTAGGGTTTAGGGTAGCGCAGTGGTGTTTGCGTAGTGTAGGGGGTCATGCTGTGGGTAGTGTTTTAGGGTTTAGGGTAGTGCAGTCGTGTTTGTGTAGTGTAGGGGGTCGTGTTTTAGGGTATAGGGTAGTGCAGTGGTGTTTGGGTAGGGTAGGCGGTCATGCTGGGGTTAGTGTTTTAGGGTTTAGGGTAGTGCAGTGGTGTTTGGGTAGTGTAGGGGGTCGTGCTGGGGGTAGTGTTTTAGGGTTTAGGGTAGTGCAGTGGTGTTTGTGTAGTGTGGGAGGTCATGCTGGGGGTAGATTTTGGGTTTAGTGTAGTGCAGTGGTGTTTGGGTAGTGTAGGGAGTCATGCTGGGGGTAGTGTTTTAGGGTTTAGGGTAGTCCAGTGGTGTTTGTGTAGTGTAGGGAGTCGTGCTGGGGGTAGTGTTTTAGGGTTTACGGTAGTGCAGTGGTGTTTGGGTAGTGTAGGGGGTCGTGCTGGGGGTAGTGTTTTAGGGTTTAGGGTAGTGCAGTGGTGTTTATGTAGTGTAGGGGGTAGTGTTTTAGGGTTTATGTTAGTGCAGTGGTGTTTGGGTAGTGTAGGGGATTGTGCTGGGGTAGTGTTTTAGGGTTTAGGGTAGTGCAGTGGTGTTGGTGTACTGTGGGGGGTCGGGCTGGGTTCTAGTGTTTTAGGGTTTAGGGTAGTGCAGTGGTGTTTGTGTAGTGTAGGGGGTCGTGTTTTAGGATTTAGGGTCGTGCAGTGGTGTTTGGGTAGTGTAGGGGGTCATGCTGGGGGTAGTGTTTTTGGGTTTAGGGTAGTGCAGTGGTGTTTGGGTGGTGTAGGGGGTCGTGCTGTGGTAGTGTTTTAGGGTTTAGGGTAGTGCAGTGGTGTTTGAGTAGTGTAGGGGTCATGCTGGTGGTAGTGTTTTAGGGTTTAGAGGTAGTGAAGTGGTGTTTGTGTAGTGTAGGGGGTCATGCTGGGGGTAGTGTTTTATGGTTTAGGGTAGTGCAGTGGTTGTTTAGGTAGTGTAGGGGGTCGTGCTGGGGGTAGATTTAGGGTTTAGGGTAGTGCAGTGGTGTTTGGGTAGTGTAGGGAGTCGTGCTGGGGTAGTGTTTTAGGGTTTAGGGTAGTGCAGTGGTGTTTGTGTAGTGTAGGGGATTGTGCTGGGGTAGTGTTTTAGGGTTTAGGGTAGTGCAGTGGTGTTTGTGTAGTGTAGGGTGTAGTGCTGGGGGTAGTGTTTTAGGGTTTAGGGTAGTGCAGTGGTGTTTGTGTAGTGTAGGGGGTCGTGCTGGAGGTTGTGTTTTAGGGTTTAGGGTAGTGCAGTTGTGTTTAGGTAGTGAAGGGGGTCGTGCTGGGGGTAGTGTTTTAGGGTTTAGGGTAGTGCAGTGGTGCTTGTGTAGTGTAGGGGGTCGTGCTGGGAATGTTGTTCATTTCTATGGCAAAATGAACCCCCTCATTTTGTTTCTTTTTAAATTAAATGTTTTAAGTGTTACCAGTTTATTCCCACAAAGGCATCAACTGACAGGCTGCTCCTGTTGAAATATAACAGGAAGATATTTGAGATCACACTTGAAACATGTCCTAATTTTTCTTTCTACAGCACTAACCATAATTTCTATGACAAAATGAACCCCATCATTTTGTTCCTTTTTAAATTAAATGTTTTAAGTGTTACCAGTTTATTCCAATCAAGATGGCTTCAGGTGTGTTGTGTTTATACTGTAATGCATTTGTCTAGTGTAGTGTTTACACTGTAACGCATTTGTCCCTCTTCTCACCCCGTACCTTCCCTCTCCCTGTCATCAGCTGAGCGTTCTGGAATGTTGACAGATGCCAGCTGATGACCTTCGGGACAAGACCCTCCTCCCGGTTCCTCCCCTCCTGACCTACAGCTGTGTTGAGCTTTCGGCTTAATAAAAGGCATTTACTTCAATCGCTCTTGGTGTATTCTTAACAAATTGGCGACGAGGATCAACACAGCGGAACCCGCACGCAGAAATTGGTGACATTTGGAAAAAATAAAACAACATTGATGATGAATTAATTTTAGCAACCGGTATCACCAAGGAGGAATTGTATTGAAAAAAAGGTCAGTGAATAAGTGGAGAGGATATATTCAAACTAAGGATTGATTAGAGAGCGGCGTTGTCAGCGTGGGAAGTTTCTTCCACAATTTGACTGAGTGACAGCTGATGATTAGACGTGTTGCAAAATTGAAGAGAAAGGCATCCTGAGTTTTAGGGAGGAATGTCGCGTATTGTTTGAGTATTCAAAGAACAGCCGCTTTAAAAGTTTCTGTGGTGTGATAGCGCGGCGCTGACTGAAAAACTCCTAACTGCCATCTGTCAACCGTCAGCTGGTAACTGTCAAACGCGCTTTCACTGCGAAGATAACTGTCATGTGGTGTATGACGCAGTGCGTAAGC
Organism: Calotriton arnoldi; assembly: GCA_963921515.1. Lineage (NCBI taxonomy): Eukaryota > Metazoa > Chordata > Amphibia > Caudata > Salamandridae > Calotriton > Calotriton arnoldi. The sequence continues at coordinate 353,501 of CAWUFW010003429.1, read as the reverse complement.
GACGTAAGGTGGCCATTTTGAGTGTGTTCAACACAGGGAAGACACCGCCGGCATATCACCATTCGTTTTTCTGAATACACGCTCTGGCGCATGCATTCTTAAGCTAAAACAGAGAAGCAAAACGGCTATCGGCACAGCGCTAAGGCTAGCCTCCAGCATTTCAAGGGCACAGTGCACTGCCTTAGAGCCACGATAAATGAAAAATAAAGAGGAAGCGTCCAGGAGTGACAATCTGCGCTGATTGGCACAGCAACACTAATTAAAGGTACCATACAAAACCTTATGCAGCGAATGAATGTATTGACAACGTTTAATTCAAAATAATTACTACGCAAGTGTTTACTGAAAATCCTAGCCTTAGCAAATAAACAGAAAATGGCTACTGGTTTTTTGCTAAATTTAACACCACCTTCATCATTTTTAGCTGGGGGAGGAGAACCCTCCATCAAATGGGAAGAATGGAGAGAGCATTTTACAAACTTCATAGAAACAAATGAGAGTGAGGAAGATATAAAAGCAGAAATGAAGTACAAAATCTTGATGCACTGTTTGGGTGCAGGTGGAATAAAGGTTTTCAAACGGATCAACCTGCTGACATACAGGACAATCTGTGGGCTAAAGGAGAGAATCCACTACAAACTGTAATTGATATAGTCAGAAGAGCAGAACTCACAGGCAGATGCGCAAAAGCAGTGATAGCGGAAAGTAAAGAAAAGAAAGAGGAAAACATTGTTGCCAAAGTGGGTGACAGAAAACCTAAAGATGGTAGAACTAATTACAGGGAAAAACCCAACAAAGACAGAAAATTCGAAAATTCGAGCAATGCTATTAGAAAATGCTACAGATGCGGCAGTTTGAATCACTTAGCAAATGATCGATACTGCCCAGCAAAAAAGAGTAGATGCTCCTTTTGCGGAGTCATGGGTCATTTTCAGAAAGTTTGTCACAAAAGGTCACCCAAAACTGTAAAATATGTTGATAATGAGAACGACTCAGATTCTAATTGTTCAGATGAGGATGACATGAACATGTTTGTACTTAATGTTGATGATGATTATATTTATGAAGTAGATGAAGACAAGGAGGGAACGGGTAAGAAAAAACCAGTATGTGAAATGTGTATTGGGGGTGTAAACGTATCAATTGTAGCAGACTCAGGTTCACCATACACAATTGTTAATGCAAAAGTGTGGAGGGAGACGTTTTTGCCCAAACTAGGTGAACAGTTAGAACCCCCAGACATTTCCATGAAAACATTTACTGGTGAACCAATTGATTTGGAGGGATTTAGAAAACTGAAGTTCGCGTTCAAAGGAAGAGACGCCTTATGCAAACTATATGTATCCAAGTCAGGTCCCTCAGTATTAGGATGGTTAGATCCAAGGGAAGCTAGGGATTGTCCTCAACCCTAACAGTGATGAACCGGTTCTCATTATAGAAAGTGAGGACGAAATTAGCAAAGAAGTCAAACTAAGATTCCCAAAAGTGTTTGCAGACTCCATTGGACATTACAAGGGTTTTGAACATGAAATTTGTGTGAAGAAAGACGCCATTCCTGTAATACATAAGGTTAGGAATGTTCCGTTCTCCATAAGAGAAGGGGTGAAAGACCATTTAGAAAAATTACTTCAGGATGACATTATTGAGAGAGTTGATTCCTCAGAATGGGTCGCCCCCATGGTTGTGGTTAAACGCCCCAATGGGCGGTTGAGATTGTGCATTGATCTCCGCGATCTCAACGAGAATATCCTAGTAGATCAATTCCCACTCCCACGAATTAATGAAATGGTAGCATGTACAAAAGGAGTAAAGTATTTTTCGACAATAGATCTTAAAGCAGCATACCATCAGATTCCCTTGCACTCAGAGAGCAGAACCCTAACCACTTTCATCACCCCTTTCAGGTGTTTCCGCTTTAAGAGAGTTCCTTTTGGTTTGGCATCTGCGGCTGCCATGTTCCAGAGGCTAATGCAGGAGACTTTCAAGGGGGTGGAAGGCATTCTGATATTCCAGGATGACATATTAGTCATGGGAAAAACTAAAGAAGAACATAATGATAAACTTATGCAAATACTAGAAATCCTGGACAAAAAGGGTCTCACAGCTGAATATAGCAAATGCAAGTTTGCACGTTCAGAGGTAAGCTACCTAGGACACTCTATCTCAGCTGAGGGAATCAAACCAAAAAAAAGAACTGCTAGATGCAATTTTAAATGCCCCAGAGCCAAGAAATAAAGATGAACTTCGCTCTTTCCTAGGCCTCATAGAATTCTATTCAAAATTCATAGAGAGGTTTTCTGCTAAAACATTTGTATTGAGACAGTTACTAAAAAACAAAAACAGATTTATATGGTCAGAAGACTGTGGTAAAACATTTTGCATGCTAAAAAAGGACATATGCACTGCCCCACCTTTGCAAGGATTTGACCCATTGTTGAAGAGTATAGTAACAACTGATGCCAGTGGGAGAGGATTAGGTGCTGTCCTAAACCAAATTGATTCAAAAGGTACTGAATGCACTATAGCATTTGCCTCACGTTCACTGACTCCGACAGAAGAAAGGTATTCTGTCATTGAACGTGAGGCATTGGCTTGCGTTTGGGGATTGGAACACTTCCGGCAATTCATATGGGGAAGCAAAGTTATCTTGAGAAGTGACCACAAACCACTAACAAAAGTTTTAACCACCAAGGGATTGTATACAGCTTCTCCAAGACTGGCAAGGATGTCTGTGAGACTATTTGATTATGACTATGAAGTACAATATGTACCAGGCGTAAGGAATGTAGTAGCTGATTTCCTGAGTAGGATGCCTGTTTTGGTACAAGAATCCAAATGTGAATCTGATGAGAAATTCTGGGTTGCCAGTGTCCATGAGTAGACGCATGGCATTTCAATTGAGGAATGGTTAACTGAACAAAGTAATGATCAGACATTATGCACAGTGGGTAACATGATAATGAATGGATGGCCGTTGAAGAAAAATGTAAAAAAGAATTGTTACCTTACTGGGAAGTGAAGGATGAACTCTCAATTGAAGAGGGTTTGCTTTTAAGGAGTGGCAAAGTAATTCCACCAGCCAAACTCAGACATACCATTCTAGAATTATGCCATGAAGGACATTTGGGTATAGGCAAAACAAAGAGCAGGATCAGAAACTCATATTGGTGGCCAGGGGTGGATCTTGCCACAGAGAGAGTTGTGAGGGATTGTATACAATGCACCAACTCAGACAAGTCTATGGTCACGTTCAGACCCCCACTCCATCCCATTCCATGCCCAAACATGCCATGGGAAAGAATAGGAATAGACATCATGGGACCCATTACAGAACAGAGTGTACAGGTTTACGCCATAGTACTTATAGACCATTTCTCAAAATGGCCAGAGGTGGGTTTTGTGAACAAAACGGACACCCAGAGTGTTCTACAATTTCTTGACAATGTATTCATAAGGGAAGGGCTACCCAAATGCATTGTCAGTGACAATGGCCCCCAGTTCACCTCAGAATTATTTATTAACTATTTAAAAAGAAACAAGATCACACACAAAACAACGTCAGTTTACCACCCAGCCGGCAATGGTGCCGTAGAAAGGTTTAACAGGGTCATTAAGGGTATTATACAACTGGCCACTAACAACAATCTCGTGTGGAGAAATGAAATTGGCAAAACATTGTGGGCATACCGCATAACACCATGCAATAGCACCGGTCATAGCCCATTCGAGCTTATGAGAGGGAGAACACCCATGTCCAAGGACAATGTGGGTTGGCAAACTGCAGCAAAAAGGGCTGAGTGGTCACCAGACATGGTTAAACGCAGATTACAAAAGAATCAATTAGAATGTAAAGCCCGACATGACATGAAACACAGCTGCAAACCTGTAAAGGTGTCTGTGGGAGAAATGGTGTGTGTTAAAACGAGTGGGTTCATAGCCAAAGGTAAGAACAAGTTTTCACAACCCCTCATGGTGAAAAAAGTGTTTTGTAATTCAGCTCTATTGAGCGATGGAAGAGTGTGGCATTTCTCAAGGTTAGCCCCAGGCAAGCACAGTGGAACTAATGGAGAAGGAATGGTTATGCATAGATCCGCTAAAGGCGGAAGGAGTGAATTCTGGGAAGAGGAGGACGATGGGGATCTTCCACAGAGCACCCAGGGTTCGGCCTCAACGGGCCACAGTGAGTGTATACCTGTCAATGATGAAAAAGGAACTGTAAGAACAAGGTGTGGACACAGGGTTGTGCCCCCGAGTAGATTGGATGACTTTGTATGTGAATAATCATATATCTGTCATTACTGCTTCCTCAAGGAGGGAGATGTGTTGTGTTTATACTGTAATGCATTTGTCTAGTGTAGTGTTTACACTGTAACGCATTTGTCCCTCTTCTCACCCCGTACCTTCCCTCTCCCCTGTCATCAGTTGAGCGTTCTGGAATGTTGACAGATGCCAGCTGATGACCTTCGGGACAAGACCCTCCTCCCGGTTCTCCCCTCCTGACCTACAGCTGTGTTGAGCTTTCGGCTTAATAAAAGGCATTTACTTCAATCGCTCTTGGTGTATTCTTAACAAGGTGTGCCATACTTTTGTCATAAGTAAGGCTGTTAGCGCTCTAGTTGTTCTTTGGAACACTCTGGGAAGCTGCAGTAGAACACAAAGGAATCAACTGGCAGGCTGCTCCTGTTGAAATATAACAGGAAGATAGTTGAGATCTCACTTAAAACATGTCCTAATTTTTCTTTCTACAGCACTAACCATAATTTCTATGACAAAATGAACCCCCTCATTTTGTTCCTTTTTAAATTAAATGTTTTAAGAGTTACCAGTTTATTCCAATCAAGATGGCTTCAGGTGTGCCATAATTTTGTCATAAGTAAGGCTGTTAGCACTCTAGTTGTTCTTTAGAACACTCTGGGAAGCTGCAGTAGAACACAAAGGAATCAACTGACAGTCTCTGCCCTTGTTGGATGTACATGTTTTACTGAGAATGTCAGACTTCATTCTCACATGACTGAGAAAGATAATGTGAATTTACAGAAAATATGCTCTCATTTTTGCTTCTGGAGCACCTTCCAAAACTCTATGGGACAAGCATGTGAAAATAGTTTTCTCTCAAACATGATTCATGATATCCCAGCAGAAGGTTTTTCACAGGGTAAAATCACCTTAGAACACACCACAATTCCTGAAATTAGTAAGGTACCATCAACAAATGAATTCTAATGTAACTAAAGTCTGTTATCACCCTTTATAGTTCTCCTTTTGGTAACCCTCAAAATCTTTGATTCACTACAATGCATTTCAATGGGGTACTATCATGTATATTGGTCCCAAGATGGCTGCCAGCAATTCCAGGATGAAGTGCTGACAGCCAATCAGATCTCACAATGACATGTGTGGTTAGGCTCCGCCCAGATATATATGTGATTTTACTTTTGATTTTCTCAGGAACTACTGAACAGATTTACACCATTTAACCAAAAGGCACGACTCTGAACCAAGGGCCAACTTTTTGCCAAATTTGGTGTAATTCCGTTCAGCAGTTCGGGCTGTAGCTGCGACTAAAGGTTCCTATGGAAAATTGCATGGGGAAAACACGTTTTGGGACCCCCCTTTTTTCTCGGCCCCCACTTGACGAATCACCCCGAGACTTTCAGGATAGGAGCAGACCGGAGCGGGCCATAAGTTTTGAAAATTTCGCGAAGATTCATCGACCGGCGCCAAAGTTATTGGAAATAGAATGTTGGGAATTTCCTATGGAAAATAGGAAATCACTATAACTATCTACTGGCGACCGCCAGTAGATAATATATATATATATATATATATATATATATATATATATACATATATATATATATACTTTTTTCCTGCAAGGTTCGCCGACTCTGCTATCATGCTACATGGCGGGCCATGCTGAGCATCGCGACGGGTCCGCGACTCCAATCATGTGGAAAAACAATACGGTTTGTGACATTTTAAAACTGATCTCTCAGACACCCCTAAAATGCACCCATAGGATCAGGCTACCTCCACCCTGACCCTTTCTATACTATTTAGCCTCAAAACTCTTCTCCAAGGACATGGTCCCGGTTTAGTAAATGGCTGCTGTAACTTTCGTCACAGGTTGCGACCAGCCAATCACAGCACTTCTCCTGGCGCGAGGGGTAGCAAAGCTCCGTTTAGGCGTTGCGCCTCTATATTTCCAAATTTGGATTTCCTTTAGTATCTCGGAAACTGCTGAACTGATGTACACTAATTTACAAAAAGGTCGCTTTCTGGACCAACAGCTACCTTTCTGCCAAATTTGGTGTAATTCCATTCTGCGGTTCAGGCTGCAGTTGTGTCTAAAATTCCTATGGGAATTTACATGGTCCATGCACATTTTTTTGACCCCCCTTTTTCTTGGCCCCCACTTGATGGATCACCCCAAAACTTTCCATGATTCCAGGGCACACTTTTTTTGGAAACGTTTGCAAAGATTTGTTAAACTGCGCCAAATATATAGGCAAGTCAAAAACGCTTTTCCTTTGGATGTAGGTCCTAACTGTAACAACCGCCTGTAGGCCATATATATATATATATATATATATATATATATATATATATATATATATATATATATATATATATATATATATATATATATATATATATATATATTCACTGAAAAAAATAAAGGTTAAAGGAACATTTTGTAGTTATTGTCAGGCCTCTAATACCATATTAATTTATAGAGCTATATCAGTGATGTCATAAATTATGTCATAGAACATGTCATAAGTGATGTCATATATGAGGTCATATGCAGTGCATGGCTTGGGTGCAAGTTATAGTTAGTGCTGCTATCTAATGCTGAATTTCTGTGTTTTTTTTACTTGAAAACATTAATGTTGTCTCTGAGAAATTCACCTTGCTAGAATGTTTCTTTAACCTTTGTTTTTTTTCAGTGAATTTCTAGTTTTTTTTTAATATAGAGTAATATTTAATTACCATGCGTAAATCCAACCCCCACCGGTGTGCGTAGTAGGGGGGGGGGGGAGGGACTTGCCTCTCCTGTCACACCTCTCTCTCAGATGACCGATGCGCGTAGTAGTGAGTGGGGATGGCCTAGCTTCTCCTTTGAGACTTCCTCTCAGATGACAGCTATGCGTAGTAAGTTGTAGAGAGAGACTGCCCTTTCCTTTCAGAGCTCTCTCTCAGATGACGGGTGTGGGGAGTGACAGGTCTCTCCTTCCAGACCTCTTTGTCAAATGACGGGTGACCATATTAGGCTGTATGGCTAGACTGGCCTCTACTTTCAGATAGCTGTCTCAGATAACTGGTGTGCGTTGTGGTGTATATGGAGGGACTGCTCTCTCCTTCTAGACCTCTTCCTCAGATGACAGGTGTGCGTATTGGGGTGTAGGAAGAGAGACTGACCTCTCTGGTGAGACCTCTCTCTCAAATGACAAGTGTGCATAGTAGTGAGTTTCGAGAGACTGCCCTTTTCTGTCAGACCTCTCTCTCAGATAAAGGGAAGGGGTGTATTAGGATATTAGGAGTGTATACATGGACTGGCCTCTCCTGTTAGACCTCTTTCTCGGATGACTGGTGTGCATAGTAGGATATGTGCATGGACCAGCCTCTCCTTACAGACTTCTCTCTCAGATAATGGGTGTGTGTAGTAGAGTGTGGGAAGAGAGACTGGCCTCTTCGCTGCGACCTCTCTCTCCGATGACTGGTGTGCATAGTAGTGAGTGGAGAGGGACTGTCCTTTCCTGGCATACCTCTCTCTCTCTCGCAGATGATGGGTGTGCATACTGGGGAGTGTACATGGACTGGCCTCTTCTGTCATACCTCTCTCTCAGATGACAGGTGTGCGTAGTAGGGTATGTACATGCACTAGCCCCTCCTGTCAGACCTCTCTCTCAGATGACGGGTGTGCGTAGTAAGGTGCAGGGAGTGATAGGCCTTTCCTTCCAGACCTCTCTCTGGCAGATGACTGGTGTGTGTAGTAGGGTGTGTAGAGAGAGACTGGTCTCTATTCTGACACCTCTCTCTTGGATGACAGGTGTGCTTAGTATGCTCTGTCTAGGGACTGTCCTCCCTGCTAACACCCCTCTCTCTGGTTATGGGCGTGCATAGTAGGGTGTGGGGAGAGACTGTACTTTACTCACAACTCTTACTAAGCCGATGGGCATAAATAAAAGGCTCTGATAAACACCATCTCCAGTAAGACTCCTTCCCACAGTAGCAAGTCTGCATACCACAGTGTATTCGGATCACCTCTTCAGTCTTGCGAGATCGTAACATTTACAAAAAAAATGAGAATTAACCATCTATTCATCACAGTATTTATCTATTGCGCCCTTCCTCTCAAAAAGAAGGGCCACAATATGTATTCCTATTAAGAGTGTTGTTGAGAACTAATTTACTCCTTTTTACTATTCACGATCCCTCGAGAGTCCCATGAGATTGTAAAAATTACTTTAAAACAATTACATTTAATACCTTCACAGTAGTTATCCCTTAGACACCTACTCTCTAAACCTAGGAGTACAGCATGCCTTTCTGCTGCCCCCTAATATAGCTTTTTTACTTCATTTCCACAGCCCCTCCAATTTTTCACAGTAAACAGTAATGGCTGCAATTTCATTTCTAACATTCCAACAACCAGCTAATCAGAACTCTTGCGGGAGCCTATTGCTCCCACAAGAGCGTGAAGACTCACAGGAAAAACGGGTCTCTTGAGTAATCACGGGGCTCCATTTTTGATTTTGCGCTCTTGCGGAGCACCCGTGAGACTTTTATGAGCCCAACTGCCAAAATATGCAATTATTTTTTAACCTTAATATCTCAAAAACTACTGAACGGATTTATACCAAAAAGCACAGTCTGCGGACCAGAATCGAGCTTCCTACCAAAAATTGGTGCAATTCCTTTCAGCAGTTTTTGCTGTAGCCTTGTCTAAAGAAGCCTATGTAAAATGCATGAGGATTTTGTGGTTTGGGACCTCCCTTTTTTCTCTGTCCCTGCTGGACGTATCATCCCAAAACTTTCCAAGGAGTTAAGGTGGATTAACTTTTTTTTTTTTTGGAAAGTTTCGTGAAGATTTGTTAATAGGGGCCAAAGTTACTGGCAAACCAAAAAACACTCCGTCTATGGAAAAGCAGACCTAACTATAACTACTTAGTGGCGACCGCCACTAGGTAATATGTGTGTATGTGTATATATCTTGATACTTGTGACCTGGACCAAGATATGTCTGCAGGGGGGCTGGGGAGTCGCACACATTGTTTAAAACTCATGCCTCATACAGACTACATCTGTCCAGAAATATCAGCCTCCTTCCAGCTCGTAACCCAGGTGGTCTAAAATTTGCACCTGATGTCAAGAAACACACACAGAAAACACGATCCATTGCTGATTGTTGTTATAGGGAGCTCACCTCCTGTACAAACACAGTGCTCCAACTCCAAAATTGTGCTTCAAACTTCCTTGATCACATACAGTCGATAGCTGTGGCAAGAGCACTTGGTGCTTTCTTTTATGCTTAAGTATTGGGAGTTCAGGTCCTGTTCACAATATGTGTAGTACCCTGTAAAAAGCTTTATATTTTATCCGCCTTCCACCAAACTCATACCTACCTAAAGAGTATGCTCTTTGTCATCTAACATTGTCTTTGTTCTAGGATGGATGAGACCTTTACAGTCAAGGTGGCAGACTTTGGGCTCGCCAGGGATGTCTTTGATAAAGAGTATTACAGCATCCGACGGCACAAGAAGGCCAGGCTTCCTGTGAAGTGGATGGCACTTGAGAGCCTGCAGACACAGAAGTTCACAACCAAGTCTGATGTAGTAAGTTGTTGGGTACACGAGATGGGTGAGGTGAGCATCTGGATGATGTATCACGGATAGTCTGACATGGTGAATCATGGGGTTTAGAGAGGGTGTGAATTTTTAGGCTCTTGTTCAGCACCTCATGTGGGCCATCTCATGCTCCTCTTTCTGGTTTGACTGTTGAGCATTTTCTATTGTGTAGCATTTACTTAGCCTTATCAGATGCTGACCACAGTCAGAGAATGTTTGAAGGCACCTTGATGCCTAACTCTACACTTCTCTTTTGTAGCAATGTCTTCCTTTCTGTGTGGGAAACGTATGCTTGCTGAAGTTGCAGTATGTGTAGTGTTTGTGCGAGCCTCTGGGCATGCACTGAGCACAGGAGGAAACCTAAACAATCTACATGTCCATAAGGTAACAGGTTATGCAGTGCCAAGTCCAGAGTGATTGATTGTGCCTGCAGGTAAGTGTCTGAAGTGAGAAACTAAGGTGCTATGGAAGATTTCCAAGTCAGTCTGCAAAGATTTTGAAACCCAGTGGAGAATTTGTAGGTGAGCAATGATGCGAGGCCTTAGCATTGAAATCTGGCATGAAGTTTAGGGTAAAGATTAACTCCCTTCAGGAGTTCCCTAATCCTGAATGAGGGTCCTCTCCTGGACTGGTGGGACCCCTGTACTTGATGGTCTGGCACAAGGATCAGGTCTCAGCCACAAGTGGGCAGATTTCTGTGGGCCATCCTGGGTCCCGATTACAGAATGGGAGCACTGTTCCACTCTGCAACAGGAGCACCTTTCTAAAGGACCCTGGCTGAGACCAAGACAGCGTGCCCCTTTATCATGAATATGCTATCCCCATTGCACCTGCAAACGTGTGACTGCCATGGGGGCAGTACATTCAGTGAAATATGGAGCAGTTGCTTACAGGCCACTCCGTGTTTCATAGTGCAGGTGGCTGCCACCAGTTCTTTAGAGGGGGTGACAAAGATCCTTTGCGGGGGGTGTCTGAAGGGTCCATGGACCTCTTTTGACCCCCTCCAGAGGGCTGTGCACAGGCTGTGCACCAGTGCTTGAGTTGTAAAACAAAATAGAAATAAGTGCCAGGGCTCTAGTCAGGAGACCACTGCAGCTTGGACCACACAATGCCATGCCATGCTGCCAGTGATAGTAACAACACAACTACTAACATCACACTCCTGCAAGCATGACAGTTCGGACTATTTCAGGCCCCCAAAGTTATAAGAATGGCTTGAGCGGCAGGTAATAGTAATCTTTAATGTATATTGAATTAATAATGAACTGTTGTGGTCATCTCTAAATTAGCCAGGTAGCACCACTTTGTGGCAGACTGTCACAATCGCCGGTGTTGACAATTAAGTGCCGGCTTCGAGCATCGAAAACCACTGGCTCAAATTAAGCACTGCTGTGCACTAACAATGTACCACCTTTTTGTGGCATATTGTCAGTGCCCCTCCTAAGTGCCTGTTTCTCTCTGCACCCACATTCGAAACTGGGCGTGGTGCAGGGGCAGAGTGATTCCCTCATTGGCATGGGGCCATGCTCTCATGCAAATGAGAGAACACCCTTTCAAGATTGTGCTGGCACCACATGAGCATCAGCGCTATTAGTGTTATAGAAGCAGCCACACAAGGGCCTGTGGCCTCTTCTTGTAATAGCATAGTGCCCCAGATGAGCACAAACTGGGTGCACATGCCTGTTGCGCCCCTGGGGGAACTATGCATAGTATGGGTGCCGGTCTCCAATATGTCTTCAAGAGGCATGAAGCAGACGAGATGGAGGAACTTGGAAGAAATCTTTTTTTTGCGGGCAGTAAATTGGTGAGGCGCTGGGGGTACATATTAGTTTCCCTGCATAAGACTCTAAGCGCAACCAAGCTTTAGGTATGGATGAGGTGCTTCAAGAACTAGTGTGGAAGACCTGATGAGTTACCTCATAACATTGTGAGTGGCAAGGACCATAATGATGATGCATGTGTATGTTTGTGTCCACAAATGAATGCAATGTATTTTGCTTACCCAGCTTTTCCAGATTAACTGAGCAGTGTATATAGATGGAACTGAATTTTCGATGCTGCCTCAGGGACAGCTGTTACTCTGTAAATAAACCACTGAGCAGGACTCTAAGTTCATTGTGTGTGAGGCGTTATTGGAACTGTGTAGAGTACTTATGATAGGGTTCCTGGTCCCCGATAACCAGGTGAAGACGCTAAGTAATATATTATGACAATGTTTAAGAATGGGAGTCAGTCCAGTACTTCCTCACACTGGATCAAGACATGATTTTGCTTCTGCACAGTTCAATGCTACCCCCGTCCTACTGCGCGAAGGGTTAGGTGTCACAGATATGGGAAATCTGAGCTCCACTTATGCTTTGGGCTACTGTCCACCCATCTGTGTTCTGCTTATCTTTCTTGTTTATGACCTTTGTCATATCTTGACTTCCCAGGTCTGGGACCATCACACTATTCGACTAAAAATCCGCCCAATCGTAGCCTCCTTTTAAAAGCCTCTCTCTGTTTTTTTATTCATTTACTGAATTCCTGTGACTTTAGGGTTGTAATGGTCGTGCACACATAACTGTCTAAATATAAAGGATTAGTTATTGATCCAGGTAGTTTCTCCCTTTCGTATAGCAACATGTGCTGAAAGTTCAATTCCAGACTCCTCATGCTCCCGCTGCAGAAGAGACCCTGCAGTAAAATCCTCCAGTGTGGGGCTTCTAGGGTTATTGTCGCACTTGCAGAAGGAACGCAAGTAAAGGAAAGCCTAGGCAAAATTTTAATTATGCTGGTGAAATTTGTGAAATTAGCGAAATTCACGTTGCGGGAAATTCCTGAAATTTCGCTTTATACACTTTTGCTTCATCTTCAGCGGCTGGCGCCTGGGTCACACAAAAAAACAAACATCCCGCACTAGAGAAAGTTTCGGCTTGATCGAGTGCTTGCTGGTATCTCAAGACTTCTTTTACATGAAGTTTTTCCTCTCTTGACATTTTCTCTCGAAATAACAGTAAAGCATATATCTGAAAGAGACACGTTAGTGACAGATTCCTTACCTTAGAATATCCCCAGGCAGCTGGATCCGGAAAGTTTTTGCGTAGCAGTACCCTTGCGCGTCGGTAGGCGGCGTCGTGCGGCTCCGCGTCCGTCGTCGGCGTCGTGATCGCCGGGATGACGTCGCGGGCAGTACTTAGACGCCGCCCCTGCGCGCTGACGTCAGTTCTTCTTTTTCCGCGCCAGTAAGCGCAGATCCGGGAAGAGCAGTGCCCTAGTCAATTTTTGACAAATTTTTTGTGTGAATTTTTTCACTGTTTCATCATCGAGTCTTCACGACTGCTAGGTGTCGTAGGGATGCCCGGCTTCAAGCCATGCGGAGCCTGTGGTCGCATGATGTCGATCACGGACCCGCATCTCGAGTGTCTCTTCTGTCTCGGCCGAGACCACGACACGAAGTCGTGCCCTGACTGCCGGAAACTTCATCCGAAGGCTTTGCGAGAGCGGTCTCGAAAGCTACTCGAGGTCCGGCAGTCGGCTCCGCGCCGCACCAAGCCCCGGTCCCGGGAGAGGTCGAGGGGCCGGTCACGGAGTCCCCGCCGGTCGTCGGAGTCCAAGTCTTCGCGCTCCTCGGGTAAGTCGAAGCACAAAAAGTCTAAGAAGCATCATCGCTCTAAGACTTCGCCTCGCCGGTCTCGCGACTCGGCTGAGGCCCCAGTCGGCACCGTCCCCGCGGCCCCGGACATGCCTGTAGAGCCGCCCCCGCATTACCCGTCCTTTCCGGGTTCGGGGGCGACTCCGGCCGAAATACAGGAATTCCTGTCGGCCATGGCCCGCCTCTTCGGGCCTTCAGGTCCCTCCGGTGCGCCTTCGGGCCCCGCGGGCCCTGATGGGGTTGCCCCGGCGCCGCCGTCAACTCCGGTCCCGGCGTCGCCTGTCCCACCAGCCTTCATCCCGGCCTCGGCTCCGGCCCCGGCCTCGATCCCGGCTCCGGTGGTACCGCAACCCCCTTCGACGCCGGTTGACCTAACCACGCCTCCGCCTCCGCCGATGTCCCCGGTGCCGTTCCTGACGCCGTCCGGGGCTCCGGACGGCATCGGTCCCCGGCTCTCTCCGGCTCCGGACATGGAGCCGGACCGACGTCGCTCGACGCCGGCTCCGGCGCAAATGAGACCTTGGGTCCCAAATGTCCCTCCTCCTCCATATTTTGAACAAGAGGAGGACCAGGAGAGCTGGGAGGGGTCTGAGGACCCTCTCACACAACAGTGTGAGTATGATCCGGACTGGGCTGAGGAACTTGGGGATGCCAGTGGTCTAGACACCTCCCCTGACACTGGCATGCTGTCTCCTCCCGTGGCTACGGAGGAGGGAGCTAATTTTGCAACGGTGTTGCGTAGAGCAGCTGGAGCCTTACATCTCCAATTGCCTACTGTGGCCGTCAGGACTAACCTCCTGACAGAAGTGCTTCAGCCGGCGGCTTCCTCCTCGGAGACTGTGCTGCCGTTTAATGACGCCCTCACTGACGTTCTTTTGGGTGCCTGGTCCAAACCCACCACAGGGGCTCCTGTGGATAGGAACGTGGCCCGACGCCATCGCCCTGCTCCGGGCGACCCCTTGTTTCTCTCCCAACATCCCGCCCCCGAGAGCTTGGTTGTCCAAGCCTCTGCCTCCCAAACCGCCTTCCCTACCGCCCCTCCGGATAGGGAATCCAAACGCCTGGACCAATTTAGGAAGAAGGCTTTTTCTTCCTCCAGTGCTGGCTTGCGGTCCGTCAACACCGCTTGACTTTTGGGCCGATATACCCCCTCCCTGTGGGATTCGGTGGCGGCTGTTTTGCCGCAGTGTTCTGAGGAGGTCCAGACACTGCTTACCCGCGCCATTGCGGAAGGGCGATATGCGGCTAAATACACCATACCTTGTGGCCTTGATACCGCCGACTCGCTGGGCAGATCGCTTGCGACGACGGTGGCGCTACGTCGCCACGCCTGGCTGAGAACAACTGGTTTCTCGGGTGATGTCCAGAATACACTCATGGACATGCCCTTTGATGGAGTCGGTCTTTTTGGTTCAAAGGCAGACCATGCGCTGGAGCGGTTTAAGGACTCACGGGCTACTGCCAAGTCCCTGGGCCTTTCTGTTGTACGCCCTCCGCTCACCTCTGCTTTTCGCCCCTTTCGTGGCCACGGAAGGGGCGCCCAGTCACGTCAGCTGCCCAGCTCCGGCCCGCGCAGCAAGCGTCTTCGCGTGGCCGAGGACGTGGATACCGCCTTGGCGGTTCGGGCAACCAGCGTGCGGGTCAGGCCACCACCTCCAACCCGTCCGCGGCCTCCAAGCCCTCCTAGTCCCTCCTTTCCGGTGCACAGCACGCCAGTAGGGGGCAGGGTCCGCCATCACCTTCACCACTGGCGTCCCATCACCTCGGACAGGTGGGTCTTGGACATTGTCCGAAGGGGCTACTCCCTCCCCTTCGAGACCACCCAGCCATGCCACCTCAATTCCACCGCATGTCAGGGGATCACTTGGTACTTCTGCAGAAGGAAGTCACGGCCCTCTTGGCCAAGAGGGCCATCGAGCATGTTCCGACCCCAGAAGTAGGACATGGTTGCTACTCCCACTACTTCCTGGTGCCCAAGAAGGACAAGGAGGACATGCGTCCTATCTTGGACCTCCGGAACGTCAATCGCTTCCTCCGGAAGGAGAAGTTCAAGATGCTCACCCTAGCTCAGGTCTTGACTGCCCTCGACCCTGGAGACTGGTTGGTAGCGTTGGACTTGCAGGACGCTTATTTTCACATCCCCGTCCTGCCGGCCTACCGGCGTTACCTGCGGTTCACGGTAGGCCTCGAGCATTTTCAGTTCACCGTGCTCCCCTTTGGCCTTACAAGTGCCCCTCGGGTGTTCACCAAAGTGATGGCGGTGGTCGCAACTCATCTGCGCCGGGCAGGTGTTCCAGTCTTCCCCTACCTCGACGACTGGCTGCTGAAGGCGGGCTCGTCCCAGGCAGTCGTCTCCCACCTCCAGACTACGGCCGAACTCCTGCACTCGCTGGGGTTCTCCATCAATGTGCCGAAGTCGCATCTGATTCCTTCTCCACAGCTCCTTTTCATCGGAGCAGTTCTGGACACGACGCAGTTTCGGGCCTATCCTCCCGAACTGCGATTCCGGGATATTCAGGCTATGATTCCGATCTTTCAGCCTTTATCCTGGGTTTCGGTACGGATGACCCTGAGGCTGCTGGGCCTCATGGCCTCCTGCATCCTGCTGGTCACTCATGCCAGATGGCATATGCGGGCTCTGCAGTGGGACCTGAAGTTCCAGTGGGCGCAGCACCAGGGCAACCTGTCCGATCACGTCCAGATCTCGGAGGGGACTGCAAAACAGTTGCAGTGGTGGCTCTCGAACCGGCAATGGGTCATGGGCAGATCCCTCTCCCTTCCCCAGCCAGAGCACACAGTTGTGACGAACGCGTCCCTTCTGGGATGGGGCGGTCACATGGGAGAGGCGGAGATCAGAGGCCTCTGGTCTCCGGCGGAGTCCCGGCTCCATATCAACCTTCTGGAGCTCTGGGCGATCCGACTTGCACTCAAGGCATTCCTTCCCTCTGTCAAAGGGAAGGTAGTGCAGGTGTTCACAGACAACACCACCGCCATGTGGTATTGCAACAAACAAGGCGGGGTGGGGTCGTGGACCCTTTGTCAGGAGGCTCTGCGCCTCTGGACATGGCTGGAACATCAGGGCATGTTCCTGATGGTTCAACACCTGGCAGGTTCCCTGAATGCCAGGGCGGACGAACTCAGCCGCAGGTGCATGATGGATCACGAATGGCGTCTTCACTCGGAAGTGGGCGCAAGGACTCTTTCTACAGTGGGGAGAGCCTTGGTTAGATCTATTCGCCACCGAAGAGAACGCGCAATGTCATCAGTTCTGCGCGTTGGAATTTCCAAGGGTATGCCCAGACGTGGGTCCCGTGCTCACTACGCCACTGGAGTCAAGCTATTCTGGCTGATGAAGGCTGATAGCCTGAAACCGGTCCTAGGATGCTTGATTCCGGTCCAGGGAAGACATGGCTTGGCAGTTCGGTCTGGACTGTTCCCAAGAGGCACAGGGTCAAGACTGATTTGCATATGGCTATGTCTGAACTGGGGTGGCGTGGTGAAGCAAAATAACGATGGATTAAACCCAGATCTGTGACTGGGGGTGAATGTTTGCCATTGTGCAGCATTCCGTCCATCATCTTGTGTGTTTTGGAATTTCCAAGGCGGCACTCGCTCGGCGACGCTTTTCGTCGCGAGTGGAGTTGCGGTCTGTTGTACGCCTTTCCGCCTATACCACTTCTACCCAGAGTGTTGAAGAAGATTCGGCACGACCGGGCCCAAGTCATTCTTGTGGCTCCGGACTGGGCTCGAAGAGTTTGGTATCCCGAGCTACTCAGTATGAGCGTAGATCCCCCGATCCGTCTGCCTCTTCGGGAGGATCTTCTGTCGCAGTAGCAGGGGACGGTCCTCCACCCGAACCTGTCCAGCCTCCACCTGCTTGCGTGGAGATTGAGCGGCGGCAGTTGATTCCTTTCGACTTGCCTCCCGAAGTTTGTGATGTGATTCTGGCAGCCAGGCGTCCCTCCACTAAGGTGGTATACGCCTGCAGGTGGAACAAGTTTGTGGCATGGTGCACAGCAAAGGCTGTGAATCCCCTTTCTGCCCCTCTTTCTGAGGTTCTTCTGTTCCTTCTTTCCCTGGCCCAACAGGGTTCTGCCCTGGGTACCATCAAGGGCTATCTTTGTGCCATCTCGGCCTTCCTCAGGCTTCCTGATCAGCCCTCCCTTTTCAAGTCCCCTGTTGTTAACAGGTTTCTAAAAGGCATTACACACCTCTTCCCTCCTGTTCCGTTTGTGATGCCTCAGTGGGACTTGAACTTGGTTCTTACCTTTCTTATGTGCGCTCCCTTTGAGCCTCTACATAACTGTCCTCTTCGTCTTCTGACTCTGAAGACAGCCTTTCTGGTGGCCATCACCTCCGCTCGGCGGGTGAGTGAGGTCCAGGCTCTTTCATGCAAACCTCCCTTTCTGTCTGTCCATCCAGACAAGGTTGTTCTTAGGACGCGTCCGTCCTTCTTGCCAAAGGTGGTTACTGCCTTCCACATTGGGCAGACCATCACTTTGCCCACCTTCTTTCCGCCTCCGCATCCTTCCAGAGACGAAGAGAGGCTCCACCGTCTGGACCCAAAACGTGCGCTTTCTTTTTACCTCAACCCCGCACAACAGTTCCGGGTGGATGACCAGCTCTTTGTTGGCTACGTGGGTGCCAAAAAAGGTCGGGCGGTGCACAAGAGAACCATCTCCCGCTGGGTAACCTTGTGTATCAAAGCCTGCTATTCTTTGGCTAAGAAGGAGCCTCCTGTTGGGCTGCGTGCCCATTCCACCAGGGCAACGGCTGCTACCACGGCCTTAGGCCGCGGTGTTCCGCTGCAGGATATCTGTCAGGCAGCTACGTGGGCCTACGCTGCACACGTTTACCAAGCATTACTGCCTTGACAGTCAGGTCCGGAGGGACGGCTTCTTTGGCCGTTCTGTCCTCCGGGACTTCCTTGTCTGATCTTTGTTCGCAGACCCACCACCGGGGTTGGTATTGCTGGGGTATCTATTCTAAGGTAAGGAATCTGTCACTAACGTGTCTCTTTCAGATGCACAAGTTACTAACTTGTATAATGATATATCTGTAAGAGACAGTAGTTAGTGACAGATTCCTACCGCCCACCCATCCTCCCCGTTCTGCGAACTGATTTCTAGGGTTAAGGACATCCCTTTCAGGGCCCTAGTATTTTTCAGACACCTATGTCAGCTTCTTGCATGGCTCTGCGTTCCTGGCGCGGAAAGTCGTGTACAGAACTGACGTCAGCGCGCAGGGGCGGCGTCTAAGTACTGCCCGCGACGTCATCCCGGCGATCACGACGCCGACGACGGACGCGGAGCCGCACGACGCCGCCTACCGACGCGCAAGGGTACTGCTACGCAAAAACTTTCCGGATCCAGCCTGACGCCTGGGGATATTCTAAGGTAAGGAATCTGTCACTAACTACTGTCTCTTACAGATATATCGTTACACAAGTTAGTAACTTGTGCTTCATGTAATTAGGCTATTTACCAAAATGTCTTTCAAAAAAATCAATTACACGATTTTGCACACCGCTAATGCTCTAAAGCCCCCTATCCTATAATGGGGCTCAGAGCTCAATCTACAGCTAGATAACAATGCATCCGTCTTTGTCATATCCTCTTACTTTAAGTGTACATGTGTCGAGGTTTTGCATGAATAGGTCCATATCAAAAGATTGTGCGTCGTTTTTGTTATTTTGTACAGTATGGAATGAATTCTCTTTATGCCTCCTTTCTTCAGCACCTCACCCTATCACTTTGTCTACATTTTTAGTGGTCGTTCGGTGTCCTGGTTTGGGAGCTGCTAACAAGGGGTGCCTCTCCGTACCCTGAGGTGGATCCCTATGACATCACCCGCTATCTGTTCAGAGGCAGGCGTTTACCTCAGCCGGAGTACTGTCCAGATCTGCTGTAAGTACAGCTGCAAGTTTGAGGAATTCTGTTTTTATTTTTGAATTATTGGTGAAGCCGCCCCCCCAATGTATGTGCTATCTAGAAGTGAAGGCGTATAATGGTTTTAATACCCTCTCTAATTCCTCGCTGTTTTCATCCAGTTATTAGTTAAGATAGATTTTGTAATCCGGGTGCAACATATAGGACACAGGAACTAGCTGGCTTTGAAATTATAGTAGCCTTTTGCCATTGGTTGGCTTAAATTGTCCCATCAGTCTTCTAGGTTCTTGAGACAAGCAATATGACCCCAGAGAATGTTTTCTG
Source organism: Calotriton arnoldi (assembly GCA_963921515.1). Lineage (NCBI taxonomy): Eukaryota > Metazoa > Chordata > Amphibia > Caudata > Salamandridae > Calotriton > Calotriton arnoldi. The sequence goes on along the minus strand of CAWUFW010003429.1, from coordinate 333,804 downwards.
TGGCAAACATTTAACAAAGAAGAAACTACCTTTCTTCTATTTCAACAACACTTAATTATGCAATCATTAAGGGTATAGGGTTCTGTATACCAGTACAAATCTCTGGAGACACCCAGTACTAAAGATATAAGGCTTTACATTATGCTATTAAATCCCAGAGTAATTAAGCTATTGAAGCATCGTAGATGGCTATAGTTTCAATGTGTTTTTACCAATGTATTTGACTGTGTCTACTGTTTACAGGTTTGCCTATCCATCATACAGTTAAAAGCTTTTTATCCCTATGTTAGTCTCATGAGCACCCCACGTACTACTTTGCGCCAACCCCTTGCCTTTCCAACCACAGAGGTAAAACCCTTTGGCTTGCTGTGTCAGTTCTCTTAGGCATGTAGGCCTAATAGTGAAAGGCTTATAAAGTGCCAGAACCCTGAACCAACATGCCCTATATTCCTCCATCTCCTGAGCTACCCCATCATAGAAATGAAATGTTTTGCACTGTTCTCTCATTCCCAATCTAATTCGTTTAAGAGGGGAGAACATTTGTCCATTTGTCAGTACTATGATTATTTATAAAGGCCTATACATTAGGCCTGTGCAAAACATTTGTGACACTGCCCATACTCTCGTTTAAATGTGCATAATTTTAAATCTTTTGGTCACCATGTGAAATTTTGCTTAATTTTTGACCTCTGTTGACAGGTTTACATAGGAAATGTTTTGCAGAGATGCATTTTCTTCCCAAACAAGAAATATTCTCCTTAAAGACGTTTCCGTGCTGTATCGTGTGTGAATTATTTGTGCAAGATATACCCTTGTGAAATGAAGTTACTTGAAATGCAAACAAAATATATTCCATGAAATACACCTATGTTTGTGAAAATGACGCGTAGTTGACTAAAACAAAAATTTCACAAACTCCTTTAAAAAGCTCTCCACCCAAGTCACCATTGTATGAGAATCTCCATCCTCTATCACATGTAAAGTATTCATGTTTGTGCCCTTGACAGATACAGGATCATGTTGAGCTGCTGGTCCCCAAGACCCGAGGAGCGCCCTACCTTCACCCAGCTGATCTCTGACCTGGAGCGCATCCTGGGCTCCCTCAAAGGAGAACACTACATTAACCTCAATGTGACGTATGTGAACTTGGACAATGACCAGCCCTTCCCGCCTCCGGCAGCTAGCTCAGAAGATGAGCTGGAAAGCAGCGAATCTGAGGAGGATGAGGAGGTGGTCAGCAGGAAAGTGGCGAGACATTCCTTGCATGAGGAGGTGGACATGGCAGGGAGCACTGATTTCAATGGCGGAGCCACTGGCACAGGTTCTGACTAAGAAATAAGTCTGTCTGCACACTGGAAACAAAAACTGAAAAGAAATACTTGAAATTGTACAGAAAATCTATTGCGATAGTCTCTTGGGATTTATTTTTATATGAGGGTTTATTTTTCATATTTACTTTTTGGAGCCTGTCTTTCTTGGCCATCTTCATGAGCAGTCTCTGTCTTTTTTGGTGGTCTGTTTTCTTTCTTTTTCTTTACTGTGTTTTTTCTCTTGCTCTTTGAATGTTGATCTTTTAATTAGTTCCTTTGCTGCCTTGGACCTTTTCGTCCCGACCACTCCATCTTCCTACTTTGCCTGTCCTCTCTCCCCATTCCCCCTGTCCTACCTGTTTCAATATTCTCTTTCTCTATCAACTCTCATCTTGTCTTTCTTTTCGCTTTGTGACCTTCCCCACCGCCGTTATTTCAGTTATTGGAGCTTGGATATCGTCATTGATCCTTGCATGTTCTGCTTAGGCTTTACCTTCAAGTGAAAACCCACATAGGGCAATTTAAACACTCAAAACTAAAATAGGACTAGAAGGTTGGCTGCTGCAATGAAGTTTTGTCTGTATATATAGTCTGTAAGCTCCAACGTTGCTGACACCTACCTTATCGCACGTTTGAACATGTCCGATGTAGGAGAAGCTGTATCTTGAAAGAAGATTATAAATCTCATATGAAGCACTAACAGAGGACTACAGTGGGGCTTCATGGAAAAAGTGGTGCAAGATTTAGGTTTCTTACCAACAAAATTAATTTGCTCCAAAAATCAAGTCAAGGGAACCGATGAGCAAACGTATACTAACAATTGCCTAACGGCAGCACATCCCGGATTGCATCTCAAAGGGGAACAAGGAGCATTTACCTGGTGGCTAAAAGGACATTCACTCTCTTATTGTGGTTTTGTCTCAGCTCAAAAGAATGTCTGGGGGAAAAGAGAATTGTAATAAATATATGTATATATATTTATGAACTTTTTCACTCATTTCAACCATGTATATAAAACCTTTTATTTTAACTGCTGCTTGTTTTAATTTCATTGTTCCGTTATGTAAGTATGTCTAATCAGAACAAGAAAAGAGAGCAAATGAAGATGGAAATAAATTCTATAGTTTTGCAGAATGGATCTGTTGTAAATTCATGTCTTGAATATCACCACAGCAATTTGGCTAGATGTTAAAGCCTGGCCACACATTAAACATGTAAATTAACATGACTTGATGTAGTTTCTCCCAGCAAGAGCACTCAGTATCTGTTACCAGACCTTGAACTGAGCCAGTGTAGGGTTGGAGAAAGAGTCATCCCAACCTTGAAGTACATTCAACACCCTGGAGGTGAGGCGTATATAATCCCCTGACCATCAACTTCTCCCACCTATTTCCTAGTAGGCCTTTTGGGTTCTATGCCTTCCCTTTGCAAAAGACCCACCACAGTCCCAAAATCACCCCACCTGCGTCTTGGGATAGGCAGATACTTCACTTTCCGTTCCTGGCACTGAAGCCTGATCGATCAATTCAGAGAAAAGGTTCCATGTATGCCATTACATTTATTGTAACCGTACAAAAAGAGAACTGGGCTAAGAATTGAACAGTGACAAAATGATATCCTTCACAATGCTCATAATTAAAAACAATAACTCAGATCAGTTTCACTGGAGATACTACTCCAGTATAGATGGGTAGAGGTGTCCAAAAACAAGGACTCCTGTTTGTCCCAATAACAGGTTGAATTGATGAGGTTTTTTTCAGGTTAATATGGCTGAAATACTTTGCTGATGAATATACATACACAGCTACAAAGAATGTTCAGATTATCACAATCAATACAAGACATGGAGTGTAATACACTGACCTTTTATAAGTTAAAAATGGACAGCTTCAAACCTTGAGAATCGCTAACCTCTTTATTGGATATAACCTCACCAACGAGGCATCTCTACTATTAAAATATCTGATGTCACAAAGCACGCTCGCAGCTAAATCTGAGAATAAGGGTTGAGGAATTATCCTCCTTGATAAGTCAAAATATGAAAAACGTCAACAATCTCATCCTTTGCATTACAAAAGCCTTCGGTCATACCAGAATTTGATTTGCTAAATGAGATTGCTGGACTCTTAAAGAGGGAGAACTTGGCGACAGCTGGTCCAGCTCGAATGAACTATCTAAGGAAACAGAATCTAACAAATCCTATGATATATATGCTCACCAGATCCACTCAATTCCACTAAAGCCATGAACTTCTATTTGTTTGTAGAGGTTATTAATAAATTGTTGCGTGCAGGTGGCGGCCAATGCTCGACACCTGCACACCCTCCCTGGTGCGTCTGTCAGCCATTGGATGACACCGGGTAGGGCTAAAAAGAATCCTCCGGTGCAAGCACCAGAGGATTCCCCTTCTTTAAAAAAAGAGCGGTGGAGATGCGGAATCGCTTCTGTGTCAGCCCTCGTTCCCTTCACCCATCTGTGATGTGTCGCTGCAGTTTCCCCACTGGAGCAGACTGGAGGAGCAGGTAAGCTTCCTCTCCCTCTTTGATGAGGAAAAATTGCTGAAAAGTCTCCCCTTTCAAACGAGGCCTTCCTGAAACAGTTTACTGGCTGTGGATCGCGATCGCGCAGCGATCCACAGCCAGGAAACCCAGCTAGGCACCAAGGAATATCAGTGGGGGTCAGCCCTCGTGACTTCGGCCGGCCCCCTGCCCGGGGGCATAATTTGTTTTTAAGTGTTTTCCCCCCTGGGGGCAATCACACGCCACAGGGGAATTTGAAACTAAAAAAAAAAAGTTGAAGGAAAAACAATATTAACGTGTCAGAGGGTCTTGGACATGAGCCTCTAATTTTTTGGGGGTAATGTGTGGTACCCCTGAGGGCTGCAGTCGGCCCCCATGGGAACCACACATTTAAAAGAAAAGTAAAGTAATGTAGGTAGGGGGTCGACCCCCAGCAAATGAGCTGACTCCCTTTGGGGGACCATATGTATAGGTACCATTTTTATCCGTACACTCCCCACAGATTCCAGTACTTTCCATCACAGAAATGTGAAGAAAATATGCAGTTCTTTTGGTCTAAGTTTGAGGTTTGCAAGGGATTCTGGGTAAAAAAACCTGGTGAGTGCCTCGCAAGTCAGCCCCCCCCGGATACCCCTAGGTGTCTAATTTAAAAAAATGTACAGGTTGGCTTGGATGACCTAGGTGCCGGTCCAAAATCTACAGCTACCCACATTTGAAAAAAAGGGTCAGTTTTCAGTGAAAAAATGTGATGCGTCCATATTGTGTTTTGGGCCGTTTCCTGTCGCAGGCATTAGGCAATTCCACACAAGTCGGGTACCATTTTTACTGGGAGACTTGGGGGAAATGCTGATTGAACGGAAGTTTGTGGCTCCCCGCATATTCCGGAACTTTCCATCACAGAAATGCGAGAAAAATGTGTTTTTTTTCATCAAAATTTGAGGTTTGCAAGGGATTCTAGGTCAAAAAACCTGGTCAGAGCCACACAAGTCAACTTAACCTGGATACCCCTAGGTGTCTAGTTTTCTAATTTTCAAAAGTATAAAGGTTGGCTAGGCTTTCCTAGGTGCCTGCTAAGCAAGGGTCCAAAATCTACAGCTACCCACATTGGAAAAACGGGGTCAGTTTTCAGTGGAAAAATTTTATGCGTCCGTGTTGCATTTTGGGCCATTTCCTGTCACGGGCACTAGACCTACCCACAGAAGTGAGGTGCCATTTTTATCGGGAGATTTGGAGGAATGCCTGGGGGATGGAAGTTAGTGGCTTCCTGCAGATTCCAGAACTTTTCATCACAGAAATGTAAAGGAAATGTGTTAATTTTAGTCAAAGTTTGAGGTTTGCAAGGGATTCTGGGTCAAAAAACCTGGTGAGAGCCATGCAAGTCAGCCCACCCTGGATACCCCTAGGTTTCGAATTTTTCAAAAATTTACAGATTGGCTAGATTTCCCTTGGTGCCGGTTGAGCTCGGGTCCAAACTCTACACCTACCCACATTGGAGAAAAGGGTCAGTTTTCAGTAGAAAAATGTGATGTGTCCATGTTGCGTTTTGAGCAGTTTCCTGTCATGTGCACTAGGCCTATCCACACAAGTGAGGTACCATTTTTATCGGGAGACTTTGGGAAATGCTGGCTAGACAGAAGTGTGTGTCTCCCGGCAGATTCCAGAAATTTTCCATCACAGAAATGTGTGGAAAATGTGTTTTTTTAGACAAAGGTTGAGGTTTGCAAGGGATTCTGTGTCAAAAAACCTGGTGAGAGCCACTCAAGTCAGTCTCCCCTGGATACCCCTAGGTGTCTAGTTTAAAAAAATGTACAGGTTGGCTTGGATAACCTAGGTGCCGGCTGACCTAGGGTCCAAAATCTACAGCTACCCTCTCTGGAAAAAAAGGTCCGTTTTCAGTGGAAAAATGTGATGTGTCCATATTGCGTTTTGGGCCGTTTTCTGTCGCAGGCAATAGGCCTTCCCACACAGGTGAGGTACCATTTTTATTGGGAGAAATGCCGGTTGGACGGACATTTGTGGCTCCCTGCAGATTCCAGAACTTTCCATCACAGAAATGTGAGGAAAATGTGTTTTTAGCCAAAGTTTGAGGTTTGAAAGGGATTCTGGGTAAAAAAAAACATGGTGAGAGGCACGCAAGTCACCCCACCCTGGATGCCCTTAGGTGTCTCGTTTTAAAAAATGCACAGGTTTGCTAGGTTTCCCTTGGTGCTGGCTGAGCTAGGGTCCAAAACCTGGAGCTGCCCACATTGGAAAAAGTATGTTTTTGGTGGAAAAATGTGATGTGTTTATGTTGTGTTTTGGCCCATTTCCTGTCTCAGGCAGCAAGCCTACCCACACAAGTGAGGTACCATTTTTATCGGAAGACTAGTGGGAGCATAGAATAGTAGAGCATTTATGATTACCAATTGGATTGTGCTGCATTTGTGCCTTTCAAATATAAGCTAGTTTATAAGAAAGAAGACATTTTGAAAAATTCCCTCTAAATCATACGCTAGTCCGGGTACCCAAACATTCAGAGATGTACAAATAACCACTGCTCCTAAACTCCATATCTTGTGCCCATTTCAGAAATACATAGGTTTCCTTGATACCCATTTTTCACTCTACTTATTTTACTATATGAATATGTCTATACTCTGTACTCAATGAAAAACCATTGTACGGTGCAGTTAAGTTGTTGGCTTTGGGTACCTCTGGGTTTTGCACCTACAAACCCTATATATCCCCTCAACTAGAAGGATCTACCGGACGTAATGGTATATTGCTTTTATAAATCGGCCATCGTGACAAAAAGTTACAGATGAAAATGTCACAAATGGCCATTTTTTCCTACTCATTTTCAATATTTCTTTATTTTAACAGTTATTATCCTTGCGGGAAAATCTCGAGGGATCTACACATTTGACCCCTTGCTGAATTCAGACTTTTGTCTACTTTTCAGAAATCTATAGCTTTCCTGGATCACCCATGGGTTTCACACTGGTCCACCACAAAGATTGAGAGTACAAAAAATAGAAAAAAATGGCTACCTCTTTGAAAAATTCCAAAACTGTGGTACAAAATTCGTTTTTTGTTTCAGCTTTGCATGTTCCTGAAAGCTGGGAAGATGGCGACTTTAGTACAGCAAACCGTTCATTGATGCCAGTTTTAGGAAAGAAAACAGGCACTTTTATCTGGAGCACTTATTCCATATTTTTCTCAAAACAATCAAAATCTTGCTATATTTTGTCTATTTTCTTGGTCCCCTCCTGGGGAATCTACATACCCTGGGCACCTTTAGAATACCAGGATGTTGGAAAAAAAGATGCAGATTTGGCGTGGATTCTATGTGTGGGCAGTAAACTCTGCTCCGCTGGTGGAGTTTGCAGAGTTTTGTCACTCAGCGCTCCGCTTGGTGCGTGGAGTTCGGCAACAACTTAACCAACTGAGGCGTGCCGGAGTTTACTGGCTCCCACCCCTAGTTAACAAGGGTAAAGATTCTCCGCCAACATGGCGCCTGGAATCCAGGACGTTTCTCAGTTCAAGTGGTAAAAGGGCATCCTGACTTCAATGTTTTTCTGTGTTGCGCTGGTCCTTTCTATGCAGTTCGCTCGCAGGTGGCTTGGAACAAGGCGCATGGGAAAAGTTCCGGGCAAGTGAAACAGGTAAGATGAGCATATTTGGAGAAAGATAGGAGTGGGGGTATTTTTTTTCGGGAGGGGCGTTTCGGGCTGAGTGGACACACAATGCTCTATAAAGAGGAGGGCTGTTTTCTTGTTGGTGCTGATGTTTGCTTCTATAGAGTGTCCTTATTTGGGACTTGAGTGGAGTGGGGACAAGGTGGGGGCTTTGTGGTTTGTTTGGACTTGGTTAGTTCGCTGTGTGGGGTAATTAATGCAAGTTGACCAGTAACAAATGGTTTCTCATCAATCCAGCTAGTTTGTTTTATTTGATTGCACACAAGGCTCAGCTGTGCAAAGCCCTCATCTGCAATGTCCACTTTTCACACACAAACCACGAGACACATTGTCCGTCCATACACGGAGCTCACTTGTGCAACTCACTAAAGTTACACGTTCACGTGCTTGAGAGGGGATAATAAAGTGTTTATCATCGGTTTCTTCGTGGTTTATCGAGGAGGGCCCAGCTCTTTGTCGTGTGGGAACCTGTCATGTGCTCTCATCGCCGCGTCTTATTGCTGGGTACAAATATGGACTCTCTGTGCACCAAGGAGTGGTTCTCATGGCTTGGGGGGGGGACAGGGGGGGGGGAGAATGCAGCAACTAAACCTACAGTACAAGGGCCCAGCTGTAGTGAAAAGACTGTGTGCACTATTATTTAGCACAGGGCTTCATTTCAACTACCAGAAGAATGGGTTGTGACATTTCATGAAGAGTCTCTCTACACCAACATCTCACCCCCTTAATCTAAGTGCCCTTGAAACATTATTGAACACTAGAAAATGCCTCAACCAAGTACCAATTCACTTAATTGTGGAATGTGCTGAAATGGTATTACCAATGTGCCTCTGTGTGCTTCCTGTTAGAATGTTGACGGGCCATCATCAGGGTAACTTTGGCAGATGGTCGGCAAACTGTTTAGTGTTTATTTCAAGGAGGCATGCATCTCTTAGAGCGAGAATCAATCTAAAGAAGATGCATGGGTTTGGAATATACATAAAAATATAATCCTAATATGGAATGACAGTCATGACGAAGCTACATAGTTCAAAAATCAGATAGATCCAGACCTCAAAATCTCTATACACATGGGAAAATTCGGAATCAATTTTCTTTACAAAGGATGTTCTGTTGATCATGGCTCTTTTTTTTTAATCAAGGGAACATAGCACACTTCACCTTTGAGCTGTCGGCCGGTTTGAAATAAGATGTTATTCGAAATGTTTCCAACTGATAAGAAAGTGTGTGATCCAAATCTATTAGGAGAAGGCACAATTGTACTGGGTTCCATCCTGAAAGACTGATGCTATTAAAGTTAGGCGGGCAACGGAGCCATGAAATGTATGTTTACCACAGGCGCTTACTTACACTCAGACAAAAATGAATACGTAGACATATAAATGAGTATGTGACACTGCCTTTGAGCCAAAAATGGCTAGGCTGATTAAATGGAACTCTGGCTTGATCTGCATATCTTACAAGTAGGCACCAGCATGAATTCTCAAAGATTAGTTCAAGTCTACCTCTCACTGCCGTGTGACAAGCTATTGTGACAAAGATTAGAGATTTTAGGGCAACACCTCTATGGCAAGAGCAGTTTGTAGCAGGTGGTGTTGTAGATTACCCAATGTGCTCCCTCCTGCTGTAGTGTTGGGTTCACAACATTACTAGTTGTTTTTCCTAGAAGCTGCACTTAAGGTTTAGTATGTGTGAAAAATTACTTGTGATCACATTCTTGGACGCCACAGACCCTACCTTTAAATGCTTTTTTCCCCATCAGGTTTTTTACACGTGTTGCAGAGTGCTCCAGAATACAACACAAAAAATATATTGACACCTGGATGGGAGAGCTTCCCAAAAGAAGAATGCAGATATGCTTGTAGTTCTTAGTGACAATGTATCACAGAAAAACCAAGTTCGGACCATATGAGAATGACTATCTTGCACCTTGGAGGGACAGCATGGAAAATACACCTTTTAAATTGTGCCCTAGTTATTACTCTAAATGTCTGTGGTCCGTTTGCCGTAAGACCTCTACTGAGTCACAAAGGTGGATTTGATAAGGAGTCTCAACACCCCAAATACACAGAAGACATGGCGAGTATCAATAGTCAGTCTCTATAGATATTGATGTGGAGTAGAGGGTCCATTAACTAGATGTGATTAGGGTTCTGGCTCCAAAGATCAATATTCTTTAGAAGCCCCACATAAACCCACACTGCCAGAATGAAGGAAACTGTAAAATGTGCAACTGTAATGGACAAACTATTGGAGACCAAACATGAGAGAATTTAACTCGCCAGGAGTCTCGTCTCCAGGAAAAGAGATAGCCTCTTACTAGAGAATGGAAGATCACCCATGAAAAAGGGATCAAGTTAGAGAAACACGTTAGTCCTATAAATACACTTTGAAAAATCTCCACTTTGAATGTCCGTCTGGGATCCAAAGAGCTCTGGTCCGGAAAAGTTGCCTCAACGCTGGCAAACGCTTTTGACTCAAGCCCCCCTTTAATGGCATAACAGTTGCCACTGAACGGAAGAGGAGACACATACTCCACACCAACCACCAGACAGCAGGCAATTCAAGCTATGCCTGCAATTGAAGAAATGGCACCGCGAACAGACACCGGAGAACCACGCAGCCCACAAGAGCGCCATGCGCCAACACCATCACCTCATCAGATCCGCCAAAAGGACCTCCTTCAAGGACCGCCTCGACAACAACGCACACAACAGCAAAGAGCTCTTCAACATCGTGAAGGAACTCTCCAACCCCAGCTCCAACACCAACGACATCCCACCTTCGCAAGACCTGTGCGACTCCCTGGCCACCTTCTTCCATCGCAAGATCACAGACATCCACGACAGCTTCGACAACCAGACCACCACGACAGCCAACGACACCCCAGACCCCACGACCACCACCCACAACAACCACCTGCTCACCTGGACTCACATCAACGACTACGACACCATCAAAATCATGAACATCATCCACTCCGGCTCCCCGTCAGACCTGTGCCCACACCACATCTTCAACAAAGCCAGCGCCACCATCGCACCCCATCTCCGCAAGGCCATCAACATCTCCTTCGAGACCGCGACCTTCCCGGAGAGCTGGAAGCACGCCGAGATCAACGCCTTGCTCTAGAAACCCAAGGCAGATCCGAGGGACCTCAAGAACTTCCGGCCCATCTCCCTGCTCCCGTTCCCGGCGAAGGTCATCGAGAAAACCGTCAACAAACAGCTGACCCGCTACCTCGAGGAGAACAACATCCTGGACCCGTCCCAGTCCGGGTTCCGCAGCAACCACAGCACCGAATCTGCCTTCATCGCCGCCACCGATGACATCAGGGCCCTGCTGGACAACGGCAAAACTGCGGCCCTCATCCTCCTGGACCTAAAAGCCGCCTTCGACACGGTCTGCCACCGCACCCTACGCACACACCTCCACAATGCAGGGATCCGAGACAAGGCTCTGGAATGGACCACCTCCTTCCTCTCCGGCAGAACCCAGAGCGTCCGCCTCCCCCCTTTCCGTTCCGAAGCCTCCAAGATCATCTGCGGCGTACCCCAAGGATCATCCCTCAGCCCGACATTGTTCAACATCTACATGGCCCCGCTCGCCCACGTCGCCAGACTACACGACCTCAACATCATCTCCTACGCCGACGACACACAGCTGATCCTCTCCCTCACCAAGGACCCCCTCACCGCCAAAACCAACCTCCACGAAGGAATGAAAGCCGTCGCAGAATGGATGAAGAACAGCCGTCTGAAGCTGAGCTCGGATAAGGCGGAGGTCCTCATCCTCGGCTCACCCCTCAGCCTGGGACGACTCCTGGTGGCCGACCGCCCTGGGAGCAGCACCAACGCCCACCGACCACGCACGCAAACTGGGGTTCGTCCTCGACTCAACGCTCTCCATGACCAAGCAAGTCAACGCCGTCTCATCCTCCTGCTTCAACACCCTCCACATGCTCCGCAAGATCTACAGGTGGATCCCCACTGACACAAGAAGCGGTCACCCAGGCCCTCGTCAGCAGCAGGCTGGACTACGGGAAACGCCCTCTACGCGGGAGCCCCGGCCAAACTGCTGAAACGACTGCAACGCATACAGAACGCCTCTGCCCGCCTGATCCTCGACATCCCTCGACACAGCCACATCACACCCCACCTGAGAGACCTGCACTGGCTACCCGTCAACAAGAGGATCACCTTCCAAGCTCCTCACCCACGCACACAAGGCACTCCCGACACCGGACCAGCATACCTCAACAGACGACTCACCTTCTACACCCGAACCGCCAGCTCCGCTCCGCCGACCGCGCCCTCGCTACCATCCCCCGCATCCGGCGACCTCCGGCGGCAGATCGTTCTCCTACCTCACCGCCAAGACCTGGAACACCCTCCCCATCCTCCTACGGCAGACCCAAGACCTACTAACCTTCAGGAGGCTACTCAAGACCTGGCTATTCGAGCAGTAGCAGCACCCCCCCTCCAGCGCCTTGAGACCCTCACGGGTGAGTAGTGCGCTCTACAAATTTCCTGATTGATTGATTGATCCTGACACAGTCCATGTTGTGGGGAAGTTCCCTGAAAGATTACCCTTAAACAATCCTGCAATGAACGCAAAATGTTGAATTCTGAGGAAACTAGATCGCCAGAATTGAGTGCCTTTTGCATAACCAAGAGGAAGGGCCCACCATCTCCAGCACATACACCAATGCATTCAGCTCACAGAGGCACACACTCAGAATCTGAGGTGGTGTAGGTCTAGATCAGCCGCATGAAAAGGCAGTAGAAGGGGAGGAGCAGGGTGATGCTTGGAATAGATACTGACAGTTCTCTGCAAATGTGGAACAAGTGGATGTTCATCCTTTCGAGGCTTACCCATCAGATATGGCAAAATCCTCTTATGTAGTGATATAAGGAGGAAGAGGAGAAAGTGTTCATTGAAACAATATCCCACACTAAAAAGGAAATGCATTTCTATTAATGACAAAGGTGATGCCCAAAAGCACGCTTGAAAATTTGAATGTCCCTGCCTAGACTGGGGTGGTCACACTTAAACCACTACTCCTAAATCCATTGCTCATCAGCCCTGATTCGTTAGTGGCTCATGTCATTAGGAAAATAACATTTACACAGTGCACAGGTAATAAAAAGACATGAATGCACAAGAAAAAAAAGAAAGTGAAAAGACAATAGGCAAGGGGGTTGCTGTTGAAGAGACTGTTGTACAGTGGCTTGCTAACTTTCAGTCGCTTTGAGAGACGTCAGTGGGAGGCAATGGAACAGTCTCCGAAACATCATCCGTACCTGCAGTGAAAAAGAGCACAACAATTTGGCAAAATGGGAAGACTGTTTCTAATGCCAGCATAGGAAATACATTAGATGCAGCGGGTACAGACTAGGTAGGTTAATACCAGCATGTTATAATGCAGACATGCTTGGTTATGCATCCCAGTCCTCCATCCTCCTGAATTCCAGCAACATCTCATTTCAAGCACATCTTTGCGACCAGGTCAATTAAAATAAAAAACAAACCAGATACTGCAAAATCCATGGTGCCTCTACAAAACCAAGACCCCTTTAACTGCTGAGGGCATGCTTGTAGGCCCAGTTTTGGCCCAAAGCCATTATTTCAGCCAAACTACCCTTAACACACAGCTGCAATACAAACTTACACAGTAGAACACCAGAGGTAGTTTTCATGGCAACTCCTGTTCAAGAGCTAAATAGCATCTCAAACCAGAAGAGCCTCTGTGAACATCATTGGTTCCCCCAATCACAGTATACCCAATGAGGAAAATTTGAGGTAGTTCCACAATCTTTAGTATCAAATAACCACTTACTAGAGTTCTAGACCATATTATATGCAGCTACTATGTGGAATTCCACACAGTAGCATTACATTTTCTTCCAAAATTCTGCCAGACAAACAAAGATCATCTTTCATTGTTGCTGAAGGACATAACTGCTCTATTGCAAATGGGGCAATTGAATCAGTACCGGATGTGGAAACGGGACAAGGATTATACTTGTATTTCCTTATACTCAAAAAGGATATGGGACATTGCGACTGATACTTGACTTGTGAGTACTCAGTGAGTATGTGACTACGTAATTTTCAAAATGCCATCTCTACAGCAGTGAATCATATAACAACCTCGGATCTCAAGGGCGGTTACTTCCAATTACCCATGCACATAGCTGGCTGCAAGTGTTTAATTTTTGTAGCGAGTGGACAGCATTGCCAATTTACAGATCAACCATTTGACATAAAATCAGTTCCGTGAGCGATCACAAAATGCCTATTGCATTTATGTCATCTAGATTCATGTTTAGCCATACTTGAATGACTGGCTAGTAAAGAGGACAACAAAACAGATGTCACAACAACCCAAGCCAAAAAATTCACCGACTTCATAATTTGGTCTTTACCATCAATGCGAAAAAGGAACACAGCATTCAAATAAGGAAAAAAAGGCATCAGTTAAAGAGGTAATTTTCCTTGCTTGCACCAGGGCCCATGGCATCTTTACTATGCTAGTGGGTCCACCGACTTGTCAATAATAATTGTTTTTAATGTGCACTCTTTTGGCTTCCCCTTGTTACCATGTTGCTGCAGAGGATGTCTAAAAGGGAAACCCAAGAGGAGTCCAATCAAAGGTGGCAAGTTGCACATTGAGACATTTCTGAGAGCCACACTAAATACAGTGGCCACAACAGCTTACCCAATAATGAAGAGTATTGACATTATAGATGTTTTTCCCCTTACCACTGAAGGATCCACGTTCTAGATGTACTCTGGAATGCCAATACAATTGCAGTTCACAAAATGCACATTTAAATCTGATACAATAGTACTACTGACAAAACAAGATCAAATGTACACCAGCCCCTTATAGAGAGTCAAGCACCACACATGGGCAACAACCAGTACTTCAGCAAACTCCTATAGAAAATAATGGAGGGAGGGAATAACACTAACACATAGGAAAATATATATTAAATTACATTTAATAACTATTTAAATAAAACTTTTATTTAAATTATATTTGTATATTATTTTTTATAAAAAACGTAAATGATATTGTTTAATATAATAAGATTGATATAAAATGTATTCTAAATCATAACTTCAAAAAAGTAAATCACATATAGTTAATAACTAGTATTCTATATTTCTACAGATTCAACACAAATTATACTGAGAGGGAGGGACAGTTACCATTTAATTAAAAATAATATTGAGGTTAAAATGAAATAAGTTAGTTTTTAATGCAAGTATGTTCTCCCTTGTTACTGTGGTAGTTTAATGTGAAAAGGAGTTATGGAAATGTATATTAATGCATTTTATTTAAAACAATCTTGAGTTTTTTTATTTTAAAATTATTTTTATTTTAAATTCCCAATTACTTTCTATATACAAAATCTCTGCTATGGTGATGGAGATCTCCACATACTGGGCAACTCAGAGGAGAATATATGACATAGGAGACAAAGCCACAAAACTCTTGGCATGGCTAGAGAAGAGAGATAGAGAGCGTAGCTGGGTACTGGAAGTTAAAAACCTAACAGAAGACTCCTGTACGACGGGAGAGACTATAGCGGAGGCGTTTGCATCCTACTATGAACAGCTATATTGATCATCAATGACCCGCACTAGGGGGGACTGTATGGAACTCCTAGCAGACATGCGACTCCCTACCCTCTCTCAGACAGATCAAGAAGAGCTGGAAAACGACATCATGGAAGAGGAAATCTGCGGGGCCATAAACTCCCTACAATCGGGCAAAGCGGCAGGGCCCAACGGCATACCTGTTGAGTTTTATAAGGGAGTAGCAACACTAGTGGCCCCACACATACTGCGTATGTTTTAGGAAGTGCTACAACTGGATAGTCTGCCTGAGGACCAGAGAACGGCCACAATTGTGGTTATTCCGAAGCAGGGCAAACCTTTGGAAGACTGCTCCTCGTACAGACCAATCTCCTTGTTAAATGTTGAGGCAAAGGTCCTTGCCAAAATCTTAGCTACCAGACTAACAAAAGTAATAAATGGAAAGATCCACCCAGATCAATCAGGCTTTGACTAAGCGAAGTACGAGATTAAATCTAAGGCGCTTATATGGGGTGCTACAAGTAACCAAGACCAACCCGGAAGAGAATACGGTACTGTTGTCACTAGACGCCCAAATGGCATTCGACAACATAAAATGGCAATATCTATTCACTGTCTTGGAGCGTTTTGGCTTTGGTCCTAACCTTTATGCCTGGATTCAGCTACTGTATACGGAACCTCTGGCCAGAGTAAGGGTCAATGGCACAGTGTCTAGACAGGTGAGGTTGCATAAGGGTATGAGACAGGGATGCCCACTGTCTCCCATGCTATTTGCACTTGCCCTAGAGCCACTGGCAGCATGGGTTAGAAGTGTCTCATTTCTAAAGGGTAAATCGATCGAGGGAGAGTGGGAAGAAATAAGTTTGCTATATGAACTGTTTGTACTATTGTGTTATGCATCAATGTGCTTAATAAATAAAAAAGAATAAAAAAAAAAAGAAAAGCAGTGCAAAGCATGCTTAAAGCCTGAAGTTTTAGGTACTTTAGAATGCAGGGCTACAAATTAATCTGGTGTGATTAAATCTTTTAAAGTTATCATACAGTACTATGCTGTTGGCAGGGTTGGCCACCTCTAAAATTTCCTGATATTCATCAAGGACTAGGTGAATGACCCCAACTGTCTCTAGGAATTTGTTTATTATTTTCTTTATATACCAATCACACTTTTAAATCCATGAACAGTCCTGTAAACCAGACACAGTCCTGATAGAGTGAGTGTGAGAGGTAATGAGATGTAGAGAGGGTAATGAGATGTGAGTGAGAGTACAACATATGGACTTTCTATGCTTAAAACAGTCTAACATGAGGCTATTGGGCACACTGACAATGGGAAGACACTACATACCCAGCATTACTTCTCCTTTAAGTTAAATATGTGCTGTATAACAATTCGTGCCAAAGAACATGTGCCAAACTACTTACTATTCAGGAATTTTCTGAAGCATCTCAAAATTGGTTATTGGTGTTTAATCCTATAATACAGTTTTAGTTATAGCAGGCATTTCATTCAAGCAGTAGAACTTCCCTACTTTAGCCAGCTTGACGATTAGTCAAAATTACATGTGCTGCAAGTGAATGGAGTAAAAATTAAATTGATCAGCTGGAATATCCACAACAGTTGAAGGAGTCCTGGAAATCCAGGACCAACACTGCGATCTCAGAGGCGATTATCCCTCTCTGTCATACACAGGGTTTCTGGTTTCTCACAGATTATCAAATCTGATCTGCTATAGGCTTCCCTGCACAGCAGCCTGGTTAACCGAACCCTAACCTGCATCATAGGGTGGGGGGCTGCGGGAGGGCAGTATGTCTACCTATCAGCGCAATGCTACATTGTTATAGACTAAAACTGAAAGTAACGTAGTGTTGGCTAGCTGAAGGTGTCACGTGGACTCCATGCTTCGAGTGTGACATTCATCTAGTCCTATTTCTCATTCACTAGAAACAAATGTACTGGAAAATTTAGGTCCTTATAATGTCATATGCTTCTACAATTCCCACCAAGTTGCCTTATTACTAGGGTTCCCTGAAAATATCTCTGGTGACATGGTGCCAACTGACAGTTGTGCAGTGGATCCCCAATAACGAGGTCCATCCAGGGGTGAAGCTAACATTGTTATAGCAGGTGCAGTGGCACATGAGCCCATTTAAACCTTATAATTGCTGTATTTCATTACCCCCCCCCCCCCCCAACATCAGTCAAAGAGGTAATTTTCCTTGCTTGCACCAGGGCCCATGGCATCTTTACTATGCTAGTGGGTCCACCGACTTGTCAATAATAATTGTTTTTAATGTGCACTCTCTTGGCTTCCCCTTGTTACCATGTTGCTGCAGAGGATGTCTAAAAGGGAAACCCAAGAGGAGTCCAATCAAAGGTGGCAAGTGGTTCTATGTCAGGTGTGACTCCTTTTTCCAATTCTGGCTATTAAGCCAACATCACTATGTATTCTGGGATTTTTACAATAGTAAAATCAAAAACATATGAGACAATTTTCTCCAAGCACACAGAAAGTAGACTGAGGTCGCGGTTTCAGAAGTTCTTTATTCTGATATCATTGTTGCTGCCCATATGCCAACACGTGTTTCGTCTACAACTGTTTGAGTCACAGCCTGACTTCATCAGGGCAAGTACATCTAAAATGCAAGCGTATCAGAGAGTAAGGAGGAGTTATCTCCTATTAGAGCCTAGTTCCCGTCACCCAAGTATTGTGACTTATTTACCTCATAAAGTAGTGATTACAGTCGTGATAAAGTGATCCATCCATGCTTCTAAGTTGTTAAAGGCTATTCCAAAAGTGATCTCAGTTATCATAGTGTTCATGTCCAGTTAAACAAAGTCCTATGACATACAGAATTTGAGCATGCAAGAGAATTCGCATGCAGTGTCTTCTAAAATTGTGCACAGTAATTTGTGGGGGAGTGAAGCGCTCATACTCACTGAATCTATTAAGGACAATACTACGTCATCCGAGTAAGGCTTGACAGTATTTGTTAAATAATCTGAAAATTGATATTATAAAATATTATAAATGGACTACCCAAAGAGTGCTCTTAACGTGATGTAAACATAGTTGTGAGGCCAGCTCTTTACCTTATGTCTGGAGTCTAATGTCTTAAATCCAGGTAAGGAGTATCTATAAGTTGAAAGAAATGGGTAGGGTTCCATCATCAATCATGTGAATATCATGATTTTATTCAAGATCAGTAACATGTAAAATTATATTGCTAACTTATCCCTGAAACTTATTTATTATTATACCACATAGCATCTCTGAGAATCTAAAATTTGCAATTGTTTTTTATTATTTAATATAAGCGAAAAGCATGAACCGGTAACCGAAAATCGTTATTGACACGATCAAAGCGTAATGGTGTCATTTGTTCAAAGTAAGTACAACCTAACCCCAATACGTCCGGCTGGTGTAGAGCTTCAAATTACAATTATCTCTGAAGCGAAGCCAGAAGATTGTCTGAATTAAGCGACTACCGTAATCCGGTACCAAATCAGTTACTGACACGATAAAAGTATGACCGGTAAACTAAAAACCTCTTAATCATGATCAGCAGCCAAAACTAAACGTACTTCCAAATCAAGGGTGTTACTCAACACGAATTACCGACAGTAGTTCAACATCATTCCTATTCCATACGGCTATGCCAGCCCACACATTATCAATTACGCTTCTACTTACAGTTATTATCGCAAGTGTGTAAGGCGAAGAGTTGGTCCACTGAGTACGTACGCGTGGCCAATATTGGCGTGGTGAACGGTCGCCATCTTTGTTGCTTATATAGGCAGAAGAAAAAAAAGACGATGTCCCTCAAAGACCGCATCCACTTGTATGGATCAACATTCGCGGCCATCTTAAAGAGGTGTAATAATACTTCCTCGAGATCCGTTATCTCTTTATAAACTGTAGAGCAACCTCTTTCTCTATAGATGTTCCTCTTTACTGATACGTATGTGTATCTGGCCGGCATCGCTCATGGCATGAGGCCACATTATTTATTACTGTATATCCGTTAGTATTATCCTTGTTGCATATCACGCAGAACAAATACCATACAACACAAACTGCTGCGGCCATATTAGTGTTCCCAAGAACATGTGCAAAAGATTGGGTAGTCTAGGTACTTTGCCAACTCTCATAAGTGAAATTAGACTATATCTAGTCATCTAAGGTCATTTGTGCAGATATTTTATCGGTGTTTGTGATTAATTTATTGCCAAAACTATCTTAAGTTTACAAATATGTGCATAGTGAGGTAAGGTCGGAAGGAGAGAAGGAAATAAATTATATGATCAGACCTCTAGGCTAAGAGGTCTGTTGTATATCTATGCCATTTAGAATTTCCACATTGCAGTAAATATTTACAATGGCCTAATGTAACAAGCATTTTTACAGTTTTTACAGTTATTACCAAATACTTTGCCATCTTTAACTACAATTTATACATTTATATTATCAATGGGTTGGTTTGAGGAGGAGAGGGTCTGGGGCCGGTCGAACTCCCAGTGGTCACAATATATACACTATTGGGGCAGATTCATAGACGATATACTCATGCTATGGACTGGTTCCCTGACACAAATGTATGATTGTGAACGACATTTGAATGACAATCCTTACAACATGTCATTCACCATGAACTGTGACACTCATAAAATCCAATTCTTGGATGTGGAACTGTATATCCATGAATCAAAAATCATGAGCAGAATGTATAGAAAAGAAACATCTTGCAATGCCTTACTCCACGCCAGTAGCGCTCACCCCAGACACCAACTACAAGCCATACCATATGGGAAAATTGTCAGGGCCAGGAGAAACTGTAGTACGGATGAGGAATTCACCAAAACCTTGATAAACATGAGACAGAGATTTTCCGTCAGAGGTTATGACAAAGAAACGATCAAGAAAAGCAACCAAAAGGGTGTATAATCTTGAAAGGTCTAACACACTGACACATAAGAAACAAGAGGCTAATGCCATAAAGGAAGTGATTAAACCAATACTTCCCTATGGTAGCAACACAGGTACTATAAGTAGGATACTGAATAAACACTGGCATCTGCTTAGAGAGGACAATATCTTGGCACGACACATAAGTGATAGAGCAAACACTACATTCCGAAAAGGCCTAATGCTTAAAGAAATGATCAGTCCTAGTTACACAGGTACCATCAGACCACAAAGTTGCTGGCTGACAAAGCACAACAGGGGTTCCTTCAAATGCAGACACTGTTCAATATGCAGACTAGCAATAGAGACAACTAACTTCAGTTACAACAATAGTCGCAAGTTTGATATCACTAACAACATTACGTGCACCACGCGATATGTTGTTTACATATTGATATGTAAATGCGGCAAAATATACGTGGGTAGCACAATAAGGATGCTGAAGGACATGGTAATGGAACACTTAAGAGCAGTGAAACAGGGAGACCCCAAATATCCTTTCACTTTCCACACGCTTACATGTGATAAACAATCACAATATAGAACATTTGACTTTCATGGATTAGAAGTGGTCCCCCGTAGTGAACGGGGTGGTAATCGGGAATTACAGTTGAGACGCCAAGAAGCAATATGGATCTTACTCTTGAAAGCAGTAGACCAGGGACTCAATATTGATCGTGAGCTACACCATTTTTTGGGTGACTGATAAATAGGAAACACACACACTGGCTCTGATTATATCTTTTCCCTTTCTTGAATTAGAAATCAAATGTTAGAATTTTGGTATCTCATCATGTCAGATGTACAATATATGTAATCGTCTTTTTAAGTATACTGCATTGACATATAGGAATCCTGAATACCATCCGTTGATAACATAAATGTATAAATTGTAGTTAAAGATGGCAAAGTATTTGGTAATAACTGTAAAAACTGTAAAAATGCTTGTTACATTAGGCCATTGTAAATATTTACTGCAATGTGGAAATTCTAAATGGCATAGATATACAACAGACCTCTTAGCCTAGAGGTCTGATCATATAATTTATTTCCTTCTCTCCTTCCGACCTTACTCTCACTATGCACATATTTGTAAACTTAAGATAGTTTTGGCAATAAATTAATCACAAACACCGATAAAATATCTGCACAAATGACCTTAGATGACTAGATATAGTCTAATTTCACTTATGAGAGTTGGCAAAGTACCTGGACTACCCAATCTTTTGCACATGTTCTTGGGAACACTAATATGGCCGCCGCAGTTTGTGTTGTATGATATTTGTTCTGCGTAATATGCAACAAGGATAATACTAACGGATATACATTATTAGATAATGTGGCCTCATGCCATGAGCGATGCCGGCCAGATACACATACGTATCAGTAAAGAGGAACATTTATAGAGAAAGAGGTTGCTGTACAGTTTATAAAGAGATAACGGATCTCGAGGAAGTATTATTACACCTCTTTAAGATGGCCGCCAAAGTTGATCCATACGAGTGGATGCGGTCTTTGAGGGACATCGTCTTTTTTTTCTTCTGCCTATATAAGCAACAAAGATGGCGACCGTTCACCACGCCGATATTGGCCACGCGTACTCAGCGGACCAACTCTTCGCCTTACACACTTGCGATAATAACTGTAAGTAGAAGCGTAATTGATAATGTGTGGGCTGGCATAGCCGTATGGAATAGGAATGATGTTGAACTACTGTCGGTAATTCGTGTTGAGTAACACCCTTGATTTGGAAATGCGTTTAGATTTGGCTGCTGATCATGATTAAGAGGTTTTTAGTTTACCAGTCATACTTTTATCGTGTCAGTAACTGATTTGGTACCGGATTACGGTAGTCGCTCAATTCAGACAATCTTCTGGCTTCGCTTTCAGAGATAATTGTAATTTGAAGCTCTACACCAGCCGGACATTATTCGAGTTAGGTTGTACTTGCCTTTGAACTAATGACACCATTACGCTTTGATCGTGTCAATAACGATTTTCGGTTACCGGTTCACGCTTTTCGCTTATAATATTAAATAATAAATAATAAAAATGTTGTGCCGGTGCAAAATTCTTGGTAAATCTGCCCTATGATATCACCCTCCTGATTATGTAGGGATTGGAACTACAAAGAATGGGATGCGATTGGTTAATAGTTACTAAACTAGAGGGTTGGACTTCAGATGCATGAGTTCATCACAGAAAAAATATTTTCTTCAGTTATGAACTTGACTGTAAAAAAAAATAATTACAGCCAATGCATTTCACTTCCTCCACGGAGCTTCTTCAAGGAAAAAAGGCGTATCAATGAGACTTGTTCATACCTTGAATGGGAAATTGAGTCAAACACAAGGTCTAGTATAATAATAATTAAGATTGCATATGCAGTGAACGTAAGGGAGCCCAATTTTCAATACTGATTGTGTGTAGAGGTGTAGGGCACCGGATAAATGCAAAGATCAATGCAATTGATAACTAGAGTTATTTTGCCAGGATAGCTGTACTGGCAGTAATGATGTCACTGTAACATTCTGGTGGCAAAGATATATATATATCAGCAGTGCATGCCATATATATATATATATGATCTCCACGGGGTAGTTACAGTTAGGACCACGTTTCTATAAGAAAAGCATTTTTGTTTTCCTAATAACTTTGGCACTGTTTGACTAAACTTCATGAAGCTTTCCCCCCAAAAACTGCCTCATCCACCTCAGCTCGTTCTTTCAGGGTGGTCTATCAAGCCGGGGCCAAGAAAAAGGGAGGGCCCAAAATAAGTTTTCCACATTCAATTTTTTATCGGAAAATTGAACAGCGATACCGCAAAAAATGCTGACGGTAATTGCTCCAAATTTGTCAGAAAGCTAGATCTTGGTCAAGAAAGCATGCTTTTGTGATTTGGTGTAATTTTGTTCAGTAATTTTAGATAGATTAAGGTTGAAACAATACAGAAATTTCACACAGCAGATCCTTTGCGGTGGATCCACGGATCCTACCACACTCTGATTGGTTGACCATGATTAATTGTGGTGGATCCATGGATCCACAAAGCCAAACACTAGATCCTATTGGCTGCCCACAAACCTAAAGAGAATGTTGGTCCTATCATCTTAGGACTCTGGGACTTGATCCCCGAGTCATAGAAAGTCCCCGGAAATATATTTTTAAAATGTATAAGGGGGCAATGTAGGTGTACCCTGGACCCCTCTGGTGTCAAACTTTTTAAAATGCTTTTTCTTTGCTGTTCTGTGGATCTGTGGATCCATCACGGTGCTCATTGTGGCCCCTTGCAGAATTGAGGGGGCTCCACAGATCCAGGGCACGGCAAAAAACAATATATAAGGGGTTGGGCGTTTGCGCCAACCACACGCTGTGCATGGCCAAATGCCATGCGTGGTGGGAGGGTAGGCACCTGCAGGAAATTGGGCACAGCACCTGATCGCAGGCCCTGCATCCCACCACACACCACATAAGGTGATGGACATCTTACTTTATGCTAAAAAAAAACATATAAATTTGATGAAAAAAATAAAGGTTAAAGTGATCTAGTTAGTAATTGCAATAATATCTTACTTTATATTTAAAAAACTTTAGAAATTCACAGAAAGAAACAAAGGTTAAAGGGATGTTATAGTTAGGTGAAAATGCCAGTTAAACCATACCGTTTTAAACTAACAGAACCACTGAAATTGCCCAGGTATAGTTGTCTCAAGAAACTATAACTCATGTCCTAAAGTAACTATAGCTTGTGCCCTTGCCATGCACTGAATGAATGAATGAATATGAAATTTGTAAAGCGCGAACTAAGCCCAAGGGCGTCAAGGCGCTATAAGCGGACCTAAGGATGCAGACAAAAAGACATGCTCATACCGAGGTCTGAGAGAAAAGCCAGGTCTTTATGGCCCTGCGGAAAAGAGAATGGGACACCTGACTTGAGAGCTGTTCCGGGAGGGAGTTCCACAGTCTAGCAGCAGCAGTGGAGAAAGCTCGACCTCCCCATGTAACCTTCTTAAATCTCTGTACTATAAGCAGATTCTTATCTGCAGACCGGAGCCGCCTGTTGGGAACATAACAATGGATAATGGACTTAATCGCTTCAGGGCCTGACCCGTAATAGGCATTGTGAGTCATGCACAGGGTCTTGAAAAGGATCCCTACGGTCCACAGGCAGCCAATGCAGCAACCTAATAGCATCTGTGACTGAATCATATTTAGGTAAATTCATCACCAGCCTGGCAGCGGCATTCTGCACCATCTGCAGACGTCGCATCAAACCCTTGTTAATGCCCAAATAGAGGGCATTACAATAATCCAATCTGGATGTAACCAGTGCGATGACAGCCTGCTTACGTGCATCAAAAGAGAGATAGTGGGAGATTTTCCGTAGGATCCTAATGATCCCAAAACACGTGGAAACTGTCCTACTAACCTGAAGGTTCAGGGACAGTGAGTTATCCACGATAACCCCCAGGTTTTTGCCATGGGAGACCGGAGAGGGACAGACGCCGAGGGCATCCGGCCACCAGTCACTGGACCACACCTCCTGCTTACTCCCAAAAACCAAGACCTCCATCTACTCTCCATTCAATTTCAAAAAATTCTCCACCATCCAAGAGGATACTGCCTGCATACAGTTCCTGAAATTAAGGGCCGAATCCTTTATGCTATGCGAAATAGACACCATAATTTGGGTGTCGTCCGCATGGGACAGCACTTCCAACCCAAAGGATCTCACAACCTTCGCAAGAGGAGCGACATAGATATTAAAAAGAGTAGGGCTCAGGGAGGAGCCCTGAGGAACGCCACACAGCAAGGGTTTGGGGGCTGAGTAAAATCGACCAATATAATTAGCTCCCATATTACATCACCCATGACATGTTCTATGACACCAATGATAAAATCATTGCAACATCTGAAAAGACATCATCGATGACAGCACTGTCCATAATGTTACAATTCCTAACTATAACGTTACCTTAACCTTTGTTTTTTCAGTGTATATATATATATATATATTATCTACTGGCGGTCGCCAGTAGATAGTTATAGTTACAACCTATTATCCATAGGAAATCCGCGACATTCTATTTGAAATAACGTTGGCGCCGGTTGACGAATCTTCGTGAAAGTTTCCAACTTGTTGGGGCGCTCCGCTCCGCTCCTACCCTGAAAGTCTCGGGGTGATACGTGAAGCGGGGGCCGAGAAAAAGGGGGTCCCAAAACGCGTTTTCCCCATTCATTTTTCCATAGGAACCTTTAGTCGCAGCTACAGCTCGACTGCTGAACGGAATTACACCAAATTTGGCAAAGAGGTAGTCCTTGGTTCAGACTGGTGCCTTTTGCTTAAATGGTGTAAATCCGTTCAGTAGTTCCTGAGAAAATCAAAAGTAAAAGTACATATATATCTATGGGCGCGTCGGATACGCGCACCCTCAGCGCACCCTGCGCGCACCGTCCCGATCACGAGCTGCATGCTAATTGGCTGTCAGCTGGCTGTCAACATTCCGATTCAGGAAGTGTTGGCAGCCATTTTGTCCCTCGGTAGAACCGAGGACAGAAACAAGTGCGCAAAGCGCAAAAGGGGCAGGGTAGAAACACCCTGACCCCTAGGTCTGCTCAGGGGGTCCCACAAGGACCCCTGGGCAGAAAAGATTTTTTTTTTAAAAATCTGCGGGATGCGCTTAGGGTGCGCGTATCCCGCCGAGAAAAAAAAAGAAACAAGTGTGCAAAACGCACAAAGGGGGCAGGGTAGAAACACCCTAACCCCTAGGCCTGCTCAGGGGTCCCACAAGGACCCCCTGGGCAAAAAAGCATTTATTAAAAATCGGGCAGGATGCGCTCAGGGTGCGCGAATCCTGCCGAAAAATCGAAGCGCGGTCTCCCGCGCTTCGATTGTATTTTGCCCCCGGGTGGCCCAAGTCCCGGGGGCATGCTGGGGGGTTTATTTTATGTATGGGGGGCCTCAAGGGTCCCCCAAGCCCCGGGGACCGCCACCCCCCGGGCTTTCTTGTGAAATGGTGCGGAGGGCTCTGAGCTCTCCCGCAGCCCCGGGGACCACCACCTCCCGGGGCTTTTTAAAAAAATTAAACAACCTGTGTGGGGGCTCCAGCCCCCACACGCCCGGGACCGCCACCTCCCGGGCACTAACAAATTAAAATGGGGGTCCGTTTTGGACCCCGAAGCCCCGGGGACCACCACCTCCCGGGGCTGTGCTGATGTAGGGAGGGGGCCGCGCGCCCCCTCCTGGAGCCCTTGATGGCCCTGGGGACCACCACCCCCAGGGTCGGCTCCTGCAGTGTCCCGGGGTGCCTACCCCGGGACACTGTAGTTTGCTATGGCAGGACGGAGCCTCGCGGCTCCCGTCCTGCCATAGTAAACTGCTTTGGATATTGGAAGAGAGAGCAGGGAAACCTGCTCTCTCTTCCAATATCCAAAGCGATTGCTTTTCCACATGGGGAGCAGCATGTCAGCTGCTCCCCATGTGGAACAGCAATGCCGGCTCCCAAGGGACGTGGGGAGCCGGCGGGACTGTGGGGGGATTGGGGACCCCCCACAGTCCCCCAACGGAGAGGGCCAGCCCCGGGGATGGGGTCCCCGGGGCAAGTAGTGGCCCGGGAGGGGGGCCACGCGGCCCCCTCCCCAAAAAAGAGCAAAAAAATTTTTTAAAAAAGGAAAGGCCGGCCCCGGGGGATGGGGTCCCCGGGGCCTTAAAATGGCCAGAGGAGGGGGCCACGCTGCCCCCCTCAAAAAAAAAAATATAGAGGCCATGCCCCGGGGATGGGGTCCCCGGGGCCAATACAGGCCAAGGGAAGGGGCCACGCGGCCCCCTTCCCGTTTTTTTTTTTTTAAAGGTAATTTTAAAAGGGGTAAGGCCCTGGGGGATGGGGTCCCCAGGGCCCAAAAAAAGAAAAAGGAAGGGGGCTACACAGCTCCCCTTCAGGGGAGAAAATTATTTATTTTTTTAAACGATCGGGCCCGCAGGCCCCGCCCCTTCCTTCACCACTCTGCAAACGCGCCCTGGCGCGTTTGCAGAGGGGGAACGAATTCCCTTGAATACTGGGGGTCCCTGGGGGCCAACTAGCCCACCAGGTACCTCCAGTATGCGCCAGGGGCTGCCTTGCAGAGAGGTGTACAGAGGCCACGCCCCTTTTACACCTCTCTGCAACGCAGCTCTGTGGCGCTTTTGGAGGTATATGGTGGGCTAGTTGGACTCCGGGGACCCTCAGGATTCAAGGGGACTTAATCCCCCAACTTAAAACGCGCCACGGGCGCGTTTGCACAGTGGTGAAGGGAGGGGCAGGGCTTCAGGTGACATGTGTGCAAACAGGCCCCGTGGCGCGTTTTAAGATGGGGAATTAAATCCTCTTCAATCCTGAGGGTCCTGGGGCCAACTAGCCCAACAGGTACATCCAGAAAGCGCCACAGAGCTGCGTTGCAGAGAGGTGTAAAAGGGTGTGGCCTCTCTACACGTCTCTGCAACGCAGCCCCCTGGCGCATATTGGAGGTTCCTGGTGGGCTAGTTGGCCCCTAGGGACCCTCAGGATTCAAGGGGACTTAATCCCCCAACTTAAAACGCGCAACGGGGCGCGTTTGCACAGATGTCACCTGAGGCCCCGCCCTCCCTTCACCATTGTGCAAATATTCCTCTAAAATCAGCCGAAATACGAATTCCGATTTACTCACCTGTTATCAGGAGAGACCTCAGTGCTGCATCTTTCAGCCCAGTACTGGTCCTGAAAAGTAATTTTAACCGTACTTACCAGTAACTTGAATTTCCTTCCATAGGCTAACATTGACTGGTTTCACTTTGGAAATTCTTCTAAGTGTGGAGTTTTGGAACTTTAAAATATTCCTCTAAAATCAGCCGAAATACGAATTCCGATTTACTCACCTGTTATCAGGAGAGACCTCAGTGCTGCATCTTTCAGCCCAGTACTGGTCCTGAAAAGTAATTTTAACCGTACTTACCGGTAACTTGAATTTCCTTCATAGGCTAACATTGACTGGTTTCACTTGGAAATTCTTCTAAGTGTGGAGTTTTGGAACTTTAAAATATTCCTCTAAAATCAGCCGAAATACGAATTCCGATTTACTCACCTGTTATCAGGAGAGACCTCAGTGCTGCATCTTTCAGCCCAGTACTAATCCTCAAAAGTAATTTTAGCCGTACTTACCAGTAACTTGAATTTCCTTGCATAGGATATCATTGCCTGCTTTTTGCTGAAAAGTTTCTAAGTGTTGATTTTTGGAACTTTAAAATATTCCTCTAAAATCAGCCGAAATCCGAATTCTGATTTACTCACCTGTTATCAGGAGAGACCTCAGTGCTGCATCTTTCAGCCAAGTACTGATCCTCAAAATTAATTTTAACCGTACTTACCGGTAACTTGAATTTCCTTCATAGGCTAACATTGACTGGTTTCACTTGGAAATTCTTCTAAGTGTGGAGTTTTGGAACTTTATAATATTCCTCTAAAATCAACCAAAGTACGAATTCCAATTTACTCACCTGTTATCAGGAGAGAACCCAGTGCTGCATCTTTTAGCCCAGCACTGACCCTGAAAAGTAATTTTAACCGTACTTACCAGTAACTTATATTTTCTAACATAGGAATCCATTGTCTGGTTTTCAGCAGAAAACTTTCAAAGTGTCGATTTTCACAAACTACAAATATTCCTTAAAAATCGCCTGTATGACTTAAACGCATTCATTCAACTGTTTACAGGAGATGCACCAGTGCTGGATCCAGGATCCAACACTGAGTAAGAAAAAGTAACGATAACAGTTTTTACCTGCTAAGTGAATTTCCTTCCATAGGATAACATTGGTGATTCTATGAGAAAAAGTTTCTAAGTGTCAACTTTTAAAGTACAATAATATTCCTTAAAAATCACGACTGTAACCAAAACGCTTTTACTCAACTGTTTACAGGAGATGTGCCAGGACTGAATCTAGGATCCAGTCCTGTGGTTAGAAAAGTAATCCATAAAGTAACTAATTGCATTTAACTAGAAATTCACATTGAGCTGAATGTTGCATTGTGTTTGAAAATGTGTTGCACATTGCAACAACTGTAACTACTGTACTTAAAAGTCTATTGCCTATGTGCAAAGTATTTAAACTAAAGTAATTCATTCTGAGAAAGTATTTTTTGTAATGTAATGTATAATGTAATTACAATGTAATTTAAATAATAAAATATGTAAAAAAAATTGTTTCTAAAAATGTAGTAAATCAGTATTTTAAAAATTTATATAACAATTAATACATTTAAAAATTGTCATTTACAAAACCTTTGAAATTCACTGAAAAACCGTAGGTTTCAGACATGTTATAGTTACAAATTAGCATTTAAAAAACCTTTGAAATTCACTGAAAAACCATAGGTTTCAGGGACGTTATAGTTACAAATTAGCATTTAAAAACCTTTGAAATTCACTGAAAAAACCATAGGTTTTAGGGACAGTTATAGTTAGTTGGACATTGCACTCGTACAAAACCCGTGAAATTCCCCGTTATAGTTAGTCCAGCTAACTATAACTCACGCCCGCAATGCACTGCTGATGACGTCACATATTACATCACTCATGACATGGTCAGTGACATCACTGATGACATCACTGATGACATCTCAAATGACATCACTGATGACATCACTGATGACATCATCCATGTGATAATTTCATGCATCTTCTCACACCCTAATATAACCTTTGATACACCCACTCTAAAGTACAGACTGCCATTCGCAAAACCATAGACACTCCAACACCAATAACTACATACCCACTCACTGATTCTTAGGTCTACACACACACATCCACTCACTCACCCGAACAGTCACTCATATTTACGGTCACTCAGTACAGGACTATCATATGCACTCATACTCCTATATAGACACTCAAACACCGCCACTCATCCATAGAGGTACTCACACACCTAGTCAGTCATGCAAATAATTAAACACACTACCATTTACTCACCTATACAGTTATACACACACCAGCTCACTTACTCATACAAATACTAGCACATTCTTACGCTCTTATACAATCACTGATACAAGCACACACTCATCCATACAGCCACTATCACAATCAGTCACTCTTGCTTATAGCTATTTATATACTCCAACACACATATATACTGCCTTTCACATATGTAGTTACTCACACATGTACCACTGGGACATACATTCACTCACTAACACACTCTTACACACACTTACCCACCCATACAGTCTATCACAGATGCACTCTTGAAACCATCCACCCAGTGAATCACCCACTCACACATCTATGCACAGAGTCGCACACACCCCTCCCACACAAACACTCAGGCACCCATACAGATACTCACACAAGCATTCAATAACTCATATAGACACTCATGTAGCTATTCTCAAACACATGCAGCCACTTACAAAGCAACAGACAGACGGATACAGACATTCACCCAGTTTAGTCACTAACCCATGCATTCAGTAAGATACGTTAAATCACTCACTTATACAGTCAGTCACGCACCTACTAAATCATCCATACAGACACTTACACACCCACTCATTCTTCAATACGTCTTTTCCTATATATATTAAAAATATTTAAACTTTACAGAAACACACAGTCACTGGATGATGTCATCAGTGATGTCATCAGTGATGTCATTTGAGATGTCATCAGTGATGTCATCACTGATGTCACTGACCATGTCATGAGTGATGTAATATGTGACATCATCAGCAGTGCATTGCGGGGCGTGAGTTATAGTTAGCTGGACTAACTATAACGGGGGAATTTCACGGGTTTTGTACGAGTGCAATGTCCAACTAACTATAACTGTCCCTAAAACCTATGGTTTTTTCAGTGAATATATATATACATACTTACAGAAATACATGGGATCCTGCAATCCCTTTACTAAAATCTTGTCTATAATTTCTTTATAATCAGTGACCTGTGATACATCTAGTCGCCTATTATAAAGAAATGATGTATCCACTCAACTGTAGTAACTTATTACAGTTGGGCTCTGATGTCACAATGCCTGCTGTCAGAGCCAGGGGTAAGGCAGGGCAAATCACAGTGCATAATTAAAGCAGTTGTTTAAAGAACGAAAATGAAGCTTTGCTTTCTGCTCTGTTTTTCTAGCTGTGCAGTGACAAACAGAAAGATATTTGTGGCAACATTGTTTTGCAATCCTTAGGTGATTATAGAAAAGTTAAACTTTCTCCATGTTTCTACACATTCAGACCTACTGGGCCTTTAAACTGACTTGTGCTAAACTAATTCAAATATCTTTTTGCAAAAAATATCTGACAGCTTTTTTGATATGTTTCATTTTGAATTAGATATTCCATTTTTATTCTTCATGTTTGCAAACATGCTGGCTCTTTCTTATGAAAGAGCTACACACTAAGGTTATTAGTGGTTTGTGGGAAAGGTGATGATGTGATCGTGTATTATAAGGAATAAAGTACCTGCTGCGTACATGATAAGGATATTGCAAGTCACTTTGGAGGTCCATAACTTTATAAAGGAACTTGGCTTTTGACCTTGTTCCTCTCCTTGGTCATGGAGCTCCTTGGTGGGGTATAGCAGAGAGTATTTCCTCATAAATACATATAAAATAAAGATTTTCTTCTACACTGGACCAAAGCATCAGAAGTCTTTCTTGAATTACTGGACTTTATGGAACTGAATAAGAAAGATTGATTTTATTGTTTCTTTAGCCTCTCCCATTCATTTAAATTGGAAGTGATCTCACCACAGCTCCTAGAATACCTTGTGCTTATTGGGACAACCCAGTGCTTAATTTGAGTCTGTGGTTTCCGGTGCTCTGCACCGGCACTTAATCGTCAACACCGGCGCTTATGACAGTCTACCACATGATGACGCTGTTTGTCTACTGTAAAGACGAGCACAACAGCAGTTGGTTATAAATGCAATATACCTTAAAATGGCTATTACCTACCTTCCAAGCCATACCTACAGATTTGGGGGCCTGAAATAGTCCGAATTGTCACATTTATAGTGTTTCATGGTTAGTAGTTGTGTTGGTTCTGTTATAGGTGGCGCTGACAGGAGCAATGGGATGTTGAAAGCTGCGGTGGCCTCCTGATGAGAGCCCCGGCACTTATTTTTTCACAAATTAACCATTGGGACAACCGCTCTCCGAATAGATACGTTCTTCAAGTTTTGAGCACTTAACCATGCACTGCAAAATCCAGTCTCCACTGCTTGGCGATGTCTCTTTTTGTGAGCAATGTGTCCAGTCCCACAGATATTCTATCTCCCCTCGGACCTCCAAAATCTTCCAGTACTCCCAGTAAACTCCTCTTGGTTGATAAATCGACGGGCTTCTCAAAACCTCAGATATTCTGATTATAACTTTTTCAGGAAAGTCTCTACCTTGAGGCTGGCGCAAATGCCAGTGAAAGAGGGAAGTTTTCGAAATTCCACTCTTACCAATATTGTTCATGGTTAACAACAAGTTTAAATCTGGCTGGATGAACTAACCCAGTTGTGTATTTCTAGCAGTATGTTCGCATCTGTCTGAGACACCTACATGTTTGTACTCGTCACATCTTGCCTTGCTCTTTCATTTGGAATACATTTAGCTGCTTGCAGTGTCTTACTCTATGGATTCTAAACAGGCTGTCTAGGCTGGTTACCTTTAGCGACCCGCAGATGGCGCTCACGATTAAGATAGGATGGCCCGGACCGGCGAAAAGTATGAAATCAGCTTTAGTCACCAGCAGATGGCGATATTGATCAACAGAAATGGCGAGTACTGGCAGAGGACAGAAACTGGGATTGCTATTTTCAGAACGTCCAGTGCTATTAAGGAACAGCAGCTGGATAAGCAAGACCGGATTAAAATAAAAGGAAAGTTCAGCTCGGATGAAGACGCACATGTCTGACAATAGGACTAGGGAGCAGCAGTGCCATGACTCGGCCTGCGTCACTGTGCTGAATATTAAAATGAAACGCATCGCTTCACATGCGGAGACTGCACTTCTGGTCGCTCACGGTTTGCCCTTCAGGAAGTACAAGGCACTTACCCAAGATCACACTGATGCGAGGGA
Organism: Calotriton arnoldi; assembly: GCA_963921515.1. Classification (NCBI taxonomy): domain Eukaryota; kingdom Metazoa; phylum Chordata; class Amphibia; order Caudata; family Salamandridae; genus Calotriton; species Calotriton arnoldi. The sequence goes on along the minus strand of CAWUFW010003429.1, from coordinate 300,635 downwards.
ACGGGAGATGGTCTCTATATGTAAACTTGACTGTGACTTGGTTATCTTTGGGAGGGTTGGGGGTCTTGGACATACAGGCAGAGCTTCCTTTAGCTTAAATGAGCACTGTTGTTGGGAACACGTTTGCGATTCATGAGGCATGTGCGAGGAAGGGCCCAGTAGCGTAGCAAGGATGCGCTAGGCTCTGGTGCAAGCAGTGCTCAATTTGTAAAATAAGTGCCAAGGCCCTGACCAGGAGGCCACTGCAGCTTGCACCACCCGTTGCCCCGTCATCGCTGCCAATGATGGTACCAAAGCAACTACTAACCATCTTTCTCACCTACAAGTGCGACAGTTCAGATTATTCCAGGTCCCCAAAGCTAAAAGAATGGCTGGGGAGGCAGGTATTATTAATTTTTAATATGTATTGTATTCATAAACACCTGTTGTTCTGCTCATCTCTAAATTAGATGAGCAGTGCCAACATGTGGCAGAGTGTCATAAGTGTGGTGATGACAATTAAGTGCCGGTGCTGAGCACCGGAAACCAATTAAGTGACAGTGCTGAGCTCCGGAAACCACCAGCTCAAATTAAGCACTTGGGTGTAAGCAATGAAAATGGCCCTTTAGGCTAGTAAAATACAGCAGTTCAGGGCTCTGTGCCCTGGTGGTACCATACCTGCTCTGACAATGCCTGCACACCCTCTGGAAGGGATGCTCTGTCTCAAAACAATCAAATCACCATTGGAACCAAGAATCAAAATCACATAACCAAAAACCTCAGATGCAGCATCACAGTCCACCACTCGACACCAACCACAACTCTTCAGTATCAAGCCAGAACACACTCAATCTTAAGACTCAATCCACCCTATTCATACTTACAATCCTCTTTGCTCAGGGACATCACTGCAAGTCAGGAGCTCTGCAAGTAATCCACAAGGAAAATCCACTTTGGGAAAATCAGTAAACTAAAGATAGGGCATAAAGGAATGCCTAAAGCAGAGGGAGGTGCTCTTATCTCGCAACCATCGCCTGCTAACACAAGTTTATGTGGCCGTGGACAACCCCAAAAAGTTTACAACCCAAAATATTACCTCAACAGCACGCCCACAGGTTGATGAATCAGAGACGGTGTGGTCCCCCTCTCATTTAATAAAGAAGGAACTTGGTCCCAGGGAGGTGGTGGTCCGAGATAGGAAGGGGTCACAGATCCTTCGCGTCCCTATATATACAATTGAAATTTCTTTAAATGACTCTGCAACTACTGAACGGATTTACACCAAATCACAAAAAGACACTCCCATGAACCAACATCTACCTTTCTGTTTAATTTGGTGTAATTCCGTTCAGTAGTTTGGCCTGTAGCCGTGTCTAAAGTTACTATTGAAATTAACATGGGGAAAATGTGTTTTGGGACCCCACTTTTTCTCGGCCCCTGCTTGACAGATCACCCCGAAATTTTCAAGATATCAGCTGAAGTGAGTGGCAAACTAGTTTTGATAATTTCGCGAGGATTCACAAGACAACGCCAAAGTTATTGGCAAATGAAAAAACACTCTTCCTATGGAAACTGCATCCTAAATAAAACTACCGACTGCCAGTAGGTAATATATGTATATGTATTACCTGCTGATGGTCACCAGTAGGGAAAGTTATGGTTAGGACCTAGTTTCCTTAGGAAAAGCATTTTTTGACTTGCCTCTATCTTTGGCACTGTTTGATGAATCTTCACGAACATTTTCAAACAAAGTGTCAAGTTAGGTCTTGTGCATGATCCGTCAAGTGGGGCTGAGAAAAAGGGGGGTCAAAAAAGTGTGTTTCCCTTGTTAATTCCCATGGAGATTTTAGACACCACTACAGCCCGAACCGCTGAACAAAATTACACCAAATTTGGCAGAAAGGTAGCTCTTGGTCCAGAAAGAGAACTTTTTGTAAATTGGTGTAAATCTGTTCAGTAGTATTTGAGATATTAAAAGAAATCCAAATGTGTATATTTAGGGACGCTGATCCTCCGAGGATCCGACAGTCCCCGTGCTGATATCTGATTGGCTGCTAACACTTCAACCAGGAAGTGGTGGCAGCCATCTTGGGACTCGGTCTCAGCTGAGTCCCACCCCAAAAAAGGTGGCAGGGTAGGAATACCATGACCCCCTAGCCTTGTGACTGGGGTCCCCTAGGGACCCTGCCAGAGAGTTGTGAATCTGCGGCAAAAAGTTTTAATTTAAAAAAAACAAGCGCAGTCTTCAGTGCCTGTTTTTATTAAAGCTCCCATGTGGGCCAGGTCCCAGGGGCATGATTTATGATATATTTTGGGGAGAGGGGCGCACACGGCCCCCGTCCCCATTGCAAATCTTGGCCCCGGGGACTGCCACCTCCCCGGGGCAGGCCTAGTTTTAAAAAAGAGAGGAGGAAGGCTGCGCGGCCCAACTCCTGAGGCAGTAAGAGCACCCCCACCTCCCGAGGCTTTATGAAAAAACAGGAGGGGGGCCATGAGGACCCCTCACCATTGTCCGAAAGAGCCCGGGGTCTACCACCTCCCTGGGGCTTTCTTTATTTTTTGCAAGGAGGGGGCCCCTCCCGGGTCGTTCTCGGCTCCGGATACTGCTACCTCCTCGGGGCAGGCCCTTGAAAATGAAAGGAGGGGGGCCACATGGCCCCTCTCCTGAAGCCATTAATGGCTGTGGGGACCACCATCCACAAGGGCCGGCTCCTGCTATCTTCCGAAGTGCCCACCCTCAGGAGATAGCTGTTTGCTTTTGCTTGGCAGGAGCTGTGACAGTTCCCGCCAAGCAAGAGCAAGCACTAACTCCGTTCCCACAAGTAGGAGTTGTCAAACTGCTCCCGCTTGCTGGGAGAGGAGTTTTCATCTATTTCCCTGCAGATGAGAGGATTGCTCCCGCACAGTGGGAGTTGCATGTTTAGCAGCTCCCTGCATGCAGGAGCAATGCCAGGGACCATGGGGGCATTGAGGTCCCCCCTCATGGTCCCTAACACTGCACACTGGGTTCCCTGCCTGGGCTCCAGGGCACCAAGGAACAAAAGACTGGGCCCGGGGCAAAATTGGTACGGGAAGGGGGCCATGAGTCCCCCGTCCCCAACTGAATTTTGGCAGTGCCCGGGGAGATGGAGTCCCAGGGGCCAAAATCGGCGCTGGGAGGGGGCCAGTGCAGCCCCCTCTCCTTTTTCCACAAAAAGGGAAAACAGAGGGCAGAAAAGCAAGCAGAAAAAGCAAAACAGAGCAGTAGAGGGCCAAACAGAGGGCAGAAAAACGAGCAGAAAAGGCAAAATGGAGGGCAAAAAAACAAGCCGAAAAGGCAAAACAGAGGCTAGACAAAGAAGCAGAAAAGGCACAACAGAGGGCAGAAAAATGAGCAGAAAAGGGCAAAACAGGGTGCAGAAAAACTAGCAGAAAAAGGCAAAACAGGATATAAAAACCAGCAGTAAAGGCAAAACAGAGGGCAGAAAAAAGAGCAGGAAAGGAAAACAGATGGCAATAACATGAGCAGAAAAGGCAAAACGAAGCAGAAGAGGGCAAAACAGAGAGCAGAAAAACAAGCAGAAAAGAAAAAAGAGCAGAAGAGGGCAAAACAGAGGGCACAAAAATGAGTGGTGAAGGCAAAACAGAGGGCAGAATAATGAGCAGAAAAGGCAAAATAAAGGGCAGAAAAATAAGCAGAAGAGGGTAAAATAGGGGGCAGATAAATGTGCAGAAAAGGCAAAACAGAGAGCAGAAAATGAGCAAGAAAGGCAAAACAGAGAGCAGGAAAGGTAAAACAGAGGGCAGAAAAACGAGCTGAAAAGGCAAAACACAGCACAAGAGGGCAAAACAGAGGGCAGAAAAATGAGTAGTCAAGGCAAAACGGAGGGCAGAATAGGCAAAATAGGGGGCAAAAAAACGAGCACGAGAGGCAAAACAAAGTGCAGAAAAAAAGCAGAAAAGGCGCAACAGAGCACAAAATGAGCAGAGGAGGCACAAACAGAGGGCAGCTGGTAGACAGACAGCAGAGGGTAGCGGACTGCAAACAAGCTGGACAGGAGGAGAACTGTTGCAGGGGGAGCTGGCACAAGGGTCTGCTTAATTTTTACAGAAATTAAACCTCATTGTGAAACATTTACATATATAAACATAGTAGGTGCCCCAACTGAAGCTCCAATGATCCTGACCGCCGGGGCCCGACATAGGCAGAGCAAGTGTTTTTTTTTTGCAATTCCACATTTAAAGACAATCTGAAATGCTTCGTGGACACTCACAGACCCATACAACCACTCACACACCCACTCACAGACCCATACAGCCACTCATACACTCACTCACAGACCCATTCAGCCAATCACACACCCACTCGCAAAGGTTACAGGTTTCAGTTAGGAAATACAATTTTAAAAAACTTTGAAATTCACTGAAAAAAATAAAAGGTTGAGGAATGTTATAGTTAGGAAATGGAATTTTAAAAAACCTTAAAAATTCACTGCAAAAACCAAAGGTTACAGGGACGTTATAGTTAGGCTCAGATTTCACTCGTACAAAACCATAGAAATTCAGCAGTTATACTTACCTGAGCTAAATATAATTTACGCCCCTGCAATGCACTGCGTATTGTTTAAATCAGTTTTTATTGTCACATCTTCCGCTCAATACAGGAAAAACTTGCCATTACAGGAGAATCAGCCCCCTATAACCACCAGTTTAAAGAGTAACAATAATCCCACTCACCCAACATCTCTATCCCCTCCCTTCCCGGGTACCAATAGCCATGTGAATATGCAGAACAGAGATTCCAGTACAGTGTCACTCAATGAGTACCCTCCACTTCCTCAGCAGGGCCGGATCTGTGAGTCGTAATAACTGTAAGTAATGGGGGCAGGTCAGTTTCCTGAATTATCGAGACAGCAGGGCTATAAAGGGTCGCCAGAGAGTTCAGTATGTGGCGTCCTGGGCAGAGAGAGTAAGGGTGAGCTTCTCTATTCCCAGAATGAACCAGAGGTGCTGAAGCCATCCTAGGTGTGTCGGTGTGGTGGTGTTTCCCAAATGCGATAGAATAGTCTGGTGTACCGCCCCTAGGGCTATGCTAATCTGGATCATGTTGATTGACTTAATCACACAAAGAAGTCCTTCTTTATGAATAGTTCTCCAATAGGGGTTAGAAGGGAAGGCACTTCTAGCAAGAGTCTAACAAGTACAAGGGCCTCATCTCTAACGACTAAGCTCGAAAACCATACTGCTAGAGTAGGCATTGTAAGCGATGGTCATCTGGAGCTGCTCTATTCTATTTCACAATTTGAAAATCAGGTTATTTCCTTCTGTAATGATAGGGAGGGGGAAGCTGGCAATATAGAGCTGTCTGATAGTGGTATTTTACCATTATGCAATCACCTTGGGACACAGAGCCCTGTCATCCTAACCCCCGCTGTCTCGGAGCAGGTCCCAAACAGTGAATCTAATGACAAGGCTATAGGTAACCAGTAATCCACCAGGATTAACTTAACAGAAGGGGCTAACCCTCCTCTTAAGGCGATCTCCTGGAATGTTGCTGGGCTGGGTCAAAAGCTTGAGAACCAGGATTGGGGCTCATACCTATATCAATTTGATATCTGCCTCTTCAGGAAACATGGCTCGCGTCAAAAGTAAATAGAGCTGGATACCGAACATTTAATACTGAGGCAGTGACCACTGGCAGAGGAGATCAACTAGGGGCCTGTCGATTTGGGTAGGTTCTCACATTAACTGCACAGTAGTGGGGGTTGAGATTCTATCGAAAGATGTAATGTGTGTTACAATAACAATACCTAGTTGGAAGCACCTTTTGTATTTAAAACATCTACTCAAGACCAACAGGTAACAAACAAGAATCCCCAGCAGTCAGTCAACTTGAAACTCATATGAGTGGTCTTAAGCCGGGGTTATTGACAATAGTGGGGGTGACCTCAACTGCCAATTTGAACCTCTAGAAACCACAACCTTGATCCATTCTTTGGAAGAAGATAGAATCTGGTCCATCCCTGATCTTATTATCAACCAGATCAAGAAATCACCCCCCTGGCTTTTCAAATGAATACCATGGTGTTAAATAAGAACTTATGTACCTGTAATGGGAGGGCAAGGTCAGATGGAGCCGGGAATGCATACTTTTAAGAGTTCAAACAGCTCAAGCCTAATTGACTATTTTTTAATCGATGTCACGATATGGCCGCTAGTCAAGGACATTATTGTGGCCACTAGACACAATAGTGACTACAATGCCCTTGAGCTAGTCCTGGACCTACCAATGGTAGCCTCCTCTGGTGTTTGTATTAGCCCTCTAGATAATAGGTGCCTTCTAGCTCATAATAAACAGAGGATCATTGGTGTTCGTTGGCCCAATCTGAGCAGGCAGTGAAGTCCATTTACACACTTGAGGAATGGTCCCTTGGGGAATTTTCTAATATTGATATGTATCTGTCTCAAGAAGCTTTCCGGATCAAGGTTGGAGACGTACAACAGTCCATGTTTGAAAGCTTAAAAAATTAATTCTTCAAGGTCTCGAGGAACCAATGCCCAAGAAAGTGTGCCCTATTTTGGTTTGACTCCCAATGTAGAAAAGCCAAATCCACACTGGTTAGGGCCATAAAAATGGAGGACAAGGGGGGAGATTAAAATAAAAAGAGCTAACTATAAGAAGTCCCTTAGAAAGGCAAAAAGAGAGTGGGATAACAGGAGGTGGATCCAACTTCTCGAAGCCACCAGAGATAAAAACCAAACCCTCTTTTGGAATAATGTGGCAACAGGAATGTGGAGGCTCAATATAATTTGATAATAATATTACACCTGATGCATGGATTGAGCATTTCTCCCACCTCTATTCACCACCACCTGGGGATAGTAGGCAAGATGCTACAACAAGCAGTTCATGCGGTGTTAACACAGTCAAACTAGTAGAAAACTGTGTGTTTCAAGCAATTACCTGCCATGAGGTTGAATCCGCTATTGGAAAGATTGTGCCAAATAAAGCCCCAGGAATAGACAAAATTCCAGCCGATCTATTTCTCTCAGGGAACAATATTTGGGGACCATATCTAACAATAGTTTTTAACACCATCTTAAATGGATTGAGTACTCCTGCATCATGGGCAGGGGCTGTAATCTTCCCTATAAAAAGGGCTCACCACTTGAGCCCGCCATTTATAGGCCTATTAGCCTTATAGATATGATAGAGCGCCATGTTCTTGTGAAATTCGTAGGGGTGCATCATAATCACTGATAGTTCGCACCCGCATATATCCAGCTATATATCCATGAATGGCTAGTAAAATGAAGTTATAACCCAGTTATCAGAATGAATAAGAAATGTAATTGTGCTATTTTAATCATGCAAATGAAACGCTTAACTGAATCATGTAAACCAATGCATAAGATGAATCAGCCCATGTGTAATCGAGCTGCAGTAGTTTAAACGTGTACCATATAAGTTGTACGTGTAGTTCACTTTTGCATATGAAATATAATGAACCAATGCTTATAGACGTGATTAAGATTTGTGTGTTTAAATTGTGTAAAGGCCTGACTGCATATACGACAGGGAAAGGCCTGTTTGTTCTTATGTTAGCTTATTTTGCAGACAGAGAAGGTTCTCTTGGAAAGGCTCTCTGGGCACCGAAAGGAGATTTAATTAGCACAAGTAGAAGGTTTCTGTTGAACGTATCTTTTGTTGCAGGTGCAAGGACACATGCCTCGTTAGTAAAGACTGGCTCTTTGTTTCATAAGTTAGAGCGATGGGAGGCATGAAGATGGGAGTGCAATGGAATTTAGGGATGATACTTTCAGCGGAGAAGGTGCATGGGACTCAAGTAACCCTGGGCATAATACTTTGCTACGCTCACGAAGCATGCAAAGTTTGTGCTACTACGCACTACGCAAATTGCACGTAGCAGAGTGAATAACTGTGCTAATAAGCGTAGCGTAGCAGGAGTATAATAAACTCCTTCAAATGCTTTGATAAAGCAATTTTTTATGCTAAAAGCATACAACCAATTCACAAAAATGAATTTTGACAATAAAATATCAAGCAATGAGAGAGGTGATGATTTTGGAGTCCCCTAACCTAGGGGAGGACCAAGCAGATGCCTTGAACACAAAAAGCATATCATGTGAACGATTCAATGGTGGTCCCTTCCTCCTAGGACCACCCCAAGCACAGTTATGGGCAAAAATACAATCCAACCAAAGGCTCTGCAAAGCATTATGGGACGAGATTAGCAGTGGGCAGTGAATATTATAGTGTCCAATATCAAAATAATTCTACAAAGAGCTGCAGTTCAACTAGTCGTTACTAGGTGTCGTCCCTCAAGAGTGAAATGCAAAAGTATTGAAAACCTTTCATGAAGCTTTGCATTTGACTCGTGAGGGACACCTAGTAACGACTAGTGGAACTGCAGCTCTTTGTAGAATTATTTTGATATTGGATACTATAATATTCACTGCCCACTGCTAATCTCGTCCCATAATGCTTTGCAGGGCCTTTGGTTGGGATTGTATTTTTGCCAATAACTATGCTTGGGGTGGTCCTAAGAGGATGGGACCACCACCTAATCATTCAATAAGATGTGCTTTTTGTTTTCAAGACATCTGCTTGGTTCTCTCCCTAAGTTAGCGAGGATACCAAAATCATCACCTCTCTCACTGCTTGATAACTTTTGTTTTCACTTTAGTGAAATGACTATATGCAATTTTAGCATATAAATACAGAGATATTTATTTTATCTTAACTTGCACTGTACAAGTTTGCTTTTGGTAATTATTGTACAGTGCAGTCAAGCACACAGCTACGCACTAAAGTACGCCCAGGCTTAATAATAAACTCCTTCAAATGCTTTGATAAAGCAATTTTTATGCTCAAAAGCATATAACCAATTCACAAAAATGAATTTTGACAATAAAATATCAAGCAATGAGAGAGGTGATGATTTTGGAGTCCCCCTAACCTAGGGGAGGACCAAGCAGATGCCTTGAACACAAAAAGCATATCATGTGAACGATTCAATGGTGGTCCCTTCCTCCTAGGACCACCCCAAGCTACAGTTATGGGCAAAATACAATCCCAACCAGAGGCCCTGCAAGCATTATGGGACGAGATTAGCAGTGAGCAGTGAATATTATAGTGTCCAATATCAAAATAATTCTACAAAGAGCTGCAGTTCAACTAGTCGTTACTAGGTGTCGTCCCTCACGAGTCAAATGCAAAAGCTTCATGAAAGGTTTTCAATACTTTTGCATTTCACTCTTGAGGGACGGACACCTAGTAACGACTAGTTGAACTGCAGCTCTTTGTAGAATTATTTTGATATTGGACACTATAATATTCACTGCCCACTGCTAATCTCGTCCCATAATGCTTTGCAGGGCCTTCGGTTGGGATTGTATTTTGCCCATAACTGTGCTTTGGGGTGGTCCTAGGAGGAATCGTTCAATAAGATGTGCTTTTTGTTTTCAAGACATCTGCTTGGTTGTTGGTTCTCTCCCTAAGTTAGTGAGGATACCAAAATCATCACCTCTCTCACTGCTTGTTAACTTTTGTTTTCACTTTAGTGAAATGACTATATGCATTTTTAGCATATAAAGACAGAGATATTTATTTTATCTTAACTTGCACTGTACAAGTTTGCTTTTGGTAATTATTGTACAGTGCAGTCAAGCACACAGCTACGCAATTTGCATAGCTACGTGTAGTTGAAGCTGTACTTCACGTAGCTACGTGAAGTGCTACTATGCAAACTACGCCCGGGCTTAGACTCAAGGTCATCGCAACCGTCCAGGATGAAGTAACCTTTCGATGGAAAAGTACAAGAAAGAAGGCCTGGCCAAAGAGGCGTAACAAAAGGCGTGTTAAATTGTATTGGGTTTTGTATTAGGGATAGTGCCCCGAGGGTGGAGGGCAGAGAAGAGGTAGAGGAGAGCAGAGAGGAGGACAGAGAGGGATTTGGTGAAGGAGCACCTTAAAATCTGAGCTTACGTACTAAGTAAGTGTACTTCTTAGGAAGTCTTCACAGCTGACACCTTTTCTTTTACTCTTGCCTGGGGATATTCGTTAAGTAGGTATGCCACCTTAGTGATAGAGTAGGGACAGTTAATAGGTTTTCCTTATTTAGGTAATGAAGAATAAAATAGAGATTGGAGCAGTTATCGCTTGTCTAATACTTCTGGAGCTAACGATTCTTCTTATTCTGAGTCGGATGAGACTCCTGCGTAGAGATGCTATTTGTATTAGTGCCCATCTATTTCTTTAACCTCGTGTTGAGGTGCTTGCATGTGCAGTTATTCTTGGCTGTAATAAACCCACAAAACTGAATTCGGAGTCAGTGGTCTTTTAAGGTAAACTGGATTCTAAAATTTGTTGTATAACTGAAAAGGATTTTCTTCCCTTCACACTATTCAGCAGGTAAAAAGATCCTGGCGACCTGAAGATTCTTAAAGGAGATAAGATAAGAATCAGCGTTATCAGTTGTTAGCAGAGTAGGATGGTTATCTTTGATAGTAAGGGGAGATCTAGATTAGGATAAGAGATTAGTTGCCCCATAGAATCCCAGTGATGGTGATCCAGTGGATCGCAAAAGGAGGACGTCGGCGGTCGCTGAAAACGGACGGAGAGTGACGGTGCGGCGGAAGTAGCAGTTCGTGGTAGAGTGAGTATGAAAAGAGTGATGGTTGTTAGATTGCGGTGTTTGCTCGTTGTGTAATGTTTTGCGGAGTTGGAATGAGAGTTGTGTGATTGAGGATCGGACCGTGAGCGCGCGCGGGACCGAGAGATATTGTGGTGTAGAAGACACCCAGAATAGAGAGTGTTGACCAGAGATGGTGGGGATCACGAGACGTCATTGATCAAACCACCGAAGATAGGGAGCAAATGTGCGAGTGTGTGAATAACCGACGCTGGTCGTGGGTTGTTGTGTGCAGAATTTAGAACGGTTGAATCCTATCGATTGGATTAAAGGTGATTGTCCGGTCGTTTCGCGGACAGATGGTTGCCAAATTGAGGTCAGCAATTTCGAGAGGCTGATCGGTCATTGGAAGACCGACAGTCAGAGAGGTAATTGTTCGGGAATACGGACCATTGCTTCAGAGTGTGATTGGGGCACATGTGAACGAGAATGGGAGAATTAGCAAAAAGGGGAACTGCTGCGAGCGGAGGAAGAGTGACATCAGACAGTGCCGCGCTGCGATAGGCCGGTTGGTGTGAGCCGCGCTGGCATTGGTGGATTGAAATCAGGAAGTAAAACGAAATCTTGTGCGCAAAAAGAAATCTGCTTTGCCATGAAATGTTTTAAAATTTTACGAGAACTGTGCAGAGGTGACAGACATGTGGTTACTCGGGGTGGAGAGGAAGCTCCTCCCGAGGATACGCCGGCACACTATATGGCTACGAATGTAGGATTGCATACCATAATTTGGCTGGAGAACTGGCATAAAATGACAGAAGGGGAAGGAGAATTGACTTTCCCACGCTATGGCACTTTCAGGTTAGAGGTATTGTACCAGCTAAAACTATAATGGCTTCTTTACGACCACTGCCTAGACCGACACAGTTCGAGGCGATACACGCATGGATAAGGGCAGCGTATGACAGGAAAAGAGATAAGAGCCAGGAAAGGGTGAAGAAATCGATCAGGGCCTTTCAGGATGCGAGGTGGGATGCACTGGAGAAAAGGTGGAGAGTGGAAACGATCGAAGGAGATAGGTTGTACCCACTGTTAATAAAAAGTGGGAAAATAACAAGGTTTGAAGAAGAAGACAGTGATACCGATGACAGTCTGTTAGATAGGTTGCTGGCAGAGAGACCACCTCCATTTAATCCAGATTTAGAAGAGGGAAAATCAACTTCAGCAGTGGAACGGGGTGAAACGCAGAATCAGAATAACATGAGAGTAGTGGGGAAAATTTCCACAGGAACAGAGGGAGCGGCAACACAGCCTCCCATAGGGAATACCCGATTACCAGACTCCCTGACAGTACCGGTTACCATTGGCCCTTTAGTACCGGTATATGATCCAGACCGAGTAAGAGAAGGAAGTTCAGTACAGACGAGAGGAGAAGAAGGAACTAGTGCTAGTGGGGATGGGTTCGGAGTACAAGTGATTCACTTCCCAAGGCCACTAGACACAAGTACGCCATTACCAGCCACTGCAGACTCCTCTTTTAGAGAGGAGGACGAGAGACCAGGCAGACCAAGGTCTTTGCATGAATCTCAGTCAGCTGTGAGGATGTGGACACCGACAGTAAGGAATCAAAGTGATAGAATGCCAGGTGACAGGGAACGAGAAAAGTCCGAAACCAGATCAAGCTTTAGGAATACGATAGAAGAGACCAAGTCACAAGAACAAAGTGGTGACTATGATGAGCAGAATGGCGCAGCTTGTCGAGAGATACTAAGGAGTGCAGTACAGGCAAGGTTGCTGGACGTAGTAAGGTTAAAAGCAGAAGTAGACGAAATGATTAGCGGAAGTCTACCTTTGGAAAGAATAGAAATTTATGGGTCGATGAGCTGCTTTTCATAGCAAAAGATGTAACTCGGAAAGCAAGGATAGCGCATGAGAAATTGACGGCATTGGCCAGGAGATATGAGGTAGACTTGAATAAAACAAAAACATTGCAAGGACCACATAGGTTGCAATACAGTGATCAGGAATTAGAGGAGAAAAGGATCACAGGATTAAGGACGCACACCAAAGATCTGATTGTAGGGATGCGCATATGGAATTTGTTGGACAAATGGGAGGAGAGGTGGTCAAAGAAGAAAATAGCCAAGAGAATTGAGGGAGAAACGCCGCCTCCAGGGGGGGGGCGACGGGTGTTGGAAACTTTCCTTTACGGGAAGTACAGAATGGAGGGTACGTATATGTACCGTGGAGTAGAGGAGACTTGGCTGCATTTACAAATGACTTTCCTCGGTTGAGGGAGAAACCAGTAGAGTGGTACAAACAGGTTGAGCGGTTTGTTAAAATCTCAAAGGTGCTGTGGACTGATTTGAACACCTTGTTTGACATAGTGGTGCCGGGAGATTTGTGGACAGCTTGTAAAATCGCCGTTGAGTGGCCGACTGTTGAACCTGAAAGGGATGCTGTCACGAATGGTCCGTCACCCCTGGTTATGAAAAAGTTCGAGCAAGTGATTACATGGTTGAAACTGAAGATTTCGCCTCAAGATATAGATTGGGTCAAGATAGACCGAACTGTGCAGGAACCTAAAGAAACAGTGCATGAATATTACGAAAGACTTTTGCAAGCTTTTAAACAGTATAGTGGATTAGATGCATTAGATCCCAAGGATATGGGACAGTTTGTCTCAAAGTTTGTGCTGGGTCTGAGACCAGAAGTCAGCCTCATGATACAGCACCATTTGATCTGTTGGCAGAATAAGCCGGTAGATGAAATCTTGCGGTATGCGAGGTATTGTAGTGATGAAGTGGACTCGAAGCATCGGAAGCTAAAGGATAAATTGATGCTCGTTCAGATGCAGACAGCTCAGGTCCAGCCTAGTGGAGGGACCTTAGGAAGAAGACAGGGAAATTACCAAGGGAACCAGAATGGGCAAGGCCAGGGAAAGGGGAAACCCATAGATCCCAAGACGGGGATGGATGTGGCGACACTGAAGAAGACCACTGCGTGTCATTTTTGTCACCAGATCGGGCATTGGAAGCGCGAGTGCCCTTTTAACCCAGCCAACCAAGTGCAGCAGGAGGCGGAAGGGGTTCAGGCACCCGCGACGGAGATAGTCAATACTGTAATGAGGCCCAGATCGATGAAAGGGGGGGCCCAAAACCAACAAGTACAGGTCCCACAGCCACCAAGGATCCCGCACAACATACGAACTTACCAGCAAATGCCCCTTTTCGAAGGGAATGATGAGTATAGCCCCGACCCGTTATCCTGACGGTGCCTGAGGGGGGAGGAAGACTGCACTCTTGGAGTAGTCTTGGAGGTAGACCAGAGAGGACCTTTTGTGGAGGCAGACATTGATGGTCATCCTACCACACTTTTGGTCGACACTGGTGCTACCCGGTCTACTGTAAGATCAGCAGTAGTCCCCAACCTACCCCTCTCAGGACAATCGATCCAAGTTGTTGGAGTAGCAAACAAAAGAATAAACAGTCCACTGACCGAACCGATCCCAGTAAAGATAGGAGCTTTCCAAACCAGACATCAGTTTGTGGTGTGCGATACGAGTCCAGTTTGCCTTCTGGGAAGAGATCTGCTCTGTAAATTGAACTGCACTATTTATTGCACACCCAGGGGAGTGGAGGTTCAGACGAGGGACGATGATGCTACTTTTAAAGTTGCTAATCAGCATCTGTGTATAGACTTGTATCCAATGGTGACCGTGGAGGAACTTCCACCGGATTTGAGAGATACCGTGTCACCTGAGGTATGGGACTTCACAGGAGAAGAGATAGGACTAATTAAAGGAGTTGAACCTGTGCAGATTCAGGTGAAACAGAACGTTGAGTTCCCTAGAACGCCTCAGTACAATCTGTCGCCGAAACGATCGCGGGGATTAAACCTGTAATCGAGACTTTCATAAAGAAAGGCATTCTGAAAGAGATTAGAGGTAGCCCCTGTAATTCACCTATTATGGGACTACAGAAACCGACCGGGAAATTCAGGATCGTGCAAGACCTGCGAAAGGTCAACACGATAGTTGTCCCTTGTTGTCCAGTGGTACCGAATCCATCAGTGATACTGTTTCAGATCCCATGTGAAGCTGAGTGGTTTACTGTCATTGATTTGTGTCAAGCATTCTTCTCGATACCGCTCCATGAGGAAAGCCAATTTCTTTTTGCATTCCGGCTGGAAAATCGTGTGTTAACATGGTGTCGTATCCCTCAAGGGTATACAGAAAGTCCGTCGATCTTTAACCAGATCCTGAAAAAGAATCTTGAGAGTCTCGTATTGCTGCAGAACTCAGTTCTTGTGCAATACATAGACGATCTCCTTGTTGCCTCGGAAACGGAAGATGCTTGCAGGATAGACACGGTAGCCCTGTTGAACCACTTAGCAGAGAACGGGCACAAGGTGTCCCCAAATAAGTTGCAGTACTGTTTGAATGAGGTACAGTACTTGGGACACAGATTAGAAAAAGGCAAGAGGAAGGTGTCACCAGACCGAATTGAGGCAATAATGAACATGGCAATGCCTACCACACAGAGAGAAGACAGGATGTTTTTGGGAATGGTCGGCTATTGTCGGCAATGGATACCTAGTTTTTCCTTGAGAGCAAAGCCTTTACAGAGGCTTACGCACAAGGAGGTGAGTGATCCGGTACCATGGGACGAGGAGTGCTTGATGTCATTCCTAAAACTGAGAGAGGAGTTGTGTAGTGCCCCAGCTCTGGGAATGCCAGATTACAACAAGGCCTTTTCACTGTTCTGTTGTGAAAGAGAAGGATGTGCATTAGCAGTCTTAGCTCAGAACCAAGGAGGTGTCCGTAGACCAGTTGCCTACTTTTCAGCTACTCTAGATCCAGTAGCTTCTGCGTTGCCCGGATGTCTAAGATCCGTTGCTGCAACAGGTGTCAGCATTGAAAGATGTGAAAGCATTGTAATGGGACATCCTTTGACTGTACATGTGCCACACTCGGTTGAATTGTTGATGACCAGGACTAAGACGCAGCACCTAACGAATAACAGGTTAACGAGGTATGAGCAAGTCATACTCGCCGCAGAGAATGTGATGCTGAAAAGGTGCTCTGTCTTAAACCCTGCGACATTGATGCCCATACCGAATGCGGATGATGAAGATTGTGCGGACCATGATTGTCTTGACGTGACTGAACTTTGCACCAAACCAAGACCTGACATTGTCGATGAGCCATTGACTGACCCAGATGAAATTTTCTTTGTCGATGGTTCATGCCTAAGAGACAGTGTTGGCCAACTAAGAGCAGCGTTTGCTGTATGTTCCATTTCAGGAGTGGTTGAGGCGGCCTGCTTAGAAGGAGTACGCTCCGCGCAGGTAGCTGAAATCATTGCTTTGACTCGTGCCTGTTTGGCCGCTGATCAAATTCGAATCACGATTTATACGGACAGTCAATACGGGTTTGGTGTAGTTCATGACTTCGGACAGCTATGGTCCCAGAGGGGATTTTTGACATCATATGGCTCACCCATTAGGAATGGAGAACATGTAAGACAACTGTTAGATGCATTGCAATGTCCGAAGGAAATCGCTGTCGTGAAATGCACTGCACACGGGAAGGGGGAGGATTTTGTGTCTTTGGGAAACAATTATGCGGACGAAGTTGCCCGCTTCTGTGCAGAACAGGGATGCATATTTACAGAGGGTTACACAGGAGAGAGCCAAGAGAGAACCGAACTCAACATGATGTTGGCCATGGCAGGCACTTGGGAGGAGCTCAAGCGACTGCAGGATGAAGTCTCAGATCAGGAACGGAACGGATGGATCAAAGCAGGGTGCGAAAGAGGGGATGTGGATGTTTGGGTCTCCAGTGATGGGAGAGCTGCATTACCAGAGAATCTGCTGAGCCCGATGGCGAGACTGATACATGGACCGGTACATCTTGGTAGAGATGCTATGATGCGAGTGTTTAGACAGACGTGGTATAATCCACGATTTCGTGCAATGGCTGAAACTGTTTGTCAGAGGTGTGTCACGTGTCAGCAGATGAATGCTGGAAAGAAAACAGTAGTTACCTTAAGTCACATTGGGAGGTCAGGAGGGCCCTTCAATAGGATCAAGTTAGACTTCGTGGAAATGCCTAAGTGCAATGGGTTGAGATACATCTTGGTGCTGGTATGTGTATTCTCACGGTGGGTGGAGGCTTACCCAACACGCAGGTGTGACACTCTCACAGTGGCTAAGTTATTGTTGAGGGAGCTCATCCCGAGATTCGGGATCCCAACCTCTTTGGAATCAGATAGAGGAAGACACTTCCACAGTGAAATCATGAAGTTACTCTGTGCCGCATTGAATATTGATCAAAGACTCCATTGCAGTTACCGACCAGAGGCTTCTGGGATGGTGGAGCAAGTTAATGGGACTTTGAAAGCCCGGATGGCAAAAATGTGTTCGTCAACGTCTTTGAAGTGGCCGGATGCACTGCCACTCGTGCTGATGAGCATGAGAAGTGTCCCAGATAGGAGAACTGGGTTGTCCCCTCATGAGATCCTGATGGGGAGGGCAATGCGGTTGCCATCAGTACCAGCTACAGCTTTGATAAACATCACTGATGACTTGATTCTCGATTACTGTAAAGGACTATCTGATGTGGTCCGTTCTGTGTCCCAGCAGGTACAAGCTGCAGCTGTTCCGGCCTCGAGTGATCTGTGCCACGACCTGTGTCCCGGCGACTGGGTGCTTGTTCGAAAGCACGTAAGGAAGAGCTGTCTGGATGTTCGGTGGCGAGGCCCGTACCAGGTGATACTGGTCACGAACACAGCAGTGAAGTGTGGAGGATTGCCGAACTGGGTACATGCCTCCCATACCCACAGAGTTTCAGCACCCTTGGAAGAAACAGCTCCTCTCGTAACTGAAAATCCAGCTGATGTGGCAGGGCCACATGAGAGGACAAGTCAAGCTGTAAGGGTCGCTGACACAGCTGGTGGTGCACCAGAACAAGCTGAAGGGGGTTTTGACAACCCAAACCTCGACTCTGACTCAGAAGACAGAGGTGCTGCAGAGGGTGGAGTAGAGTCAGATTCAGCAGAAAGAGGAAGTGGTGTACTGGGTATAGCAGGGGAAGGCGGAAGAACGACCAGAACCAAGGAAGGTTGGCCTGAAAGACAGAGGCGACTGAATCTGAGGTTGGCACCCGAAAGAGATCTTGCTCCAGTGTCTGAAGCGTCTGAAACAGAAGCAAGTGACGAAGAGCAGACTCAAGAGGGTCGGAGGAGGTCGAAAAGAACGAGAGTACCCTGCCGGAGATACTCTGCCCCTGAGTGGACGTACACAGTGACTGATGCAGGGGGTAGTGAGTACGGGGAGACTGAGGTCTGTGCAGGTGGTCAGCAAGAGCCCGAATGTGGTAGTGAAGGTGGTGCTGTTGTTGCCAGGGCTCGAAGTCGAAGGAATACTGACCCTCACCGTTCCGAATCCCCCGCTTCTGAGTAAAGTCCGACAACTGGTTTTGCATCGAATCGATTTTCCGTCTTTTGGGTTTGAGCCGTCTTCACACGAAATGATAATCCTGCGTCTTAAACTTTTGTATCACGTTCTGGAAGTGCTTACTAATGATCTTATCGTGGATGAAATATAACCTGTTGTAAATAAAAAAAAATTAAAAAAATCTAAAGAAGAAGATAACTTAGATCCGAGTGGAAGAAGAATAAACTTAGGGACTTTCCCCAGAGAAGAGGAACGAAAACATAGGGAAGTCTTTTTCTGGACTATGTAAATAAGAGACTGTTGTTGAAAGGGGATTTCCAGAGGTTTCAAGTGTTGTTTGAACTGGTTAAACAAGACACGAGTGGAAGAACAAAGACTTTTGAGTGTTCATTGCTGAAACCAAGAACTTTTGAGAGAGATCGAAATCATGGAGGTTGGAGATCCGAACCGTAGATCTAAAATGATTGTAGGCATACTCATAGGTGTTGTGATATTTTTTATAATCGTAGTAATTGTAGTCTCATATACATTTCCACATGAGCTAGCAGTGCAGGGGGTGCCAGGGACTCCTACACCTACTACACCTAGCCAAGAAGGGGTGACCATAGGAGCTAACAAGGCTTTGCTGATAGAAGAAAGTCGTAGATTGCATGTAGATTTGTCTAGAAGTGATTTCAAGCTTAATGCTTACGCCAAGCTGCTATACGAGTATGTGGATGCGATGGATGCGAAAGATTGTTATGTGTTTGCAGTTGCCTGTTTTAGTGGATGAGGGTATTCGATATCACCATCTTCCACTGACATATGGAATTTCATGTAGTTTGTTACTTAGTTTATTTTATGAAAGAGAGCAGTTTGAGTATTTGTTTTCCAATTTCGATGCAGTGCTTCCTGAAGTTCCCGCTTATAAACATTTGAATAAGTATGATTATTATAAGACGGAGGATAGACTTAGGAAGTTCATCATACCGTCTTTGGAACTGGACACAGCATATGCTCACCGGCATAACTTGACGTGCTCATTATCAGATGTAGAAAAGAAGTTTGTCGATCAGGTAGAAGATAGATATAGAAAACTAACACAGACACGGGACACAGGGCATAGTCCAGTTGATTCGACCGAGGAGGAAAGATTGCACCGAACGAAAGGAAGTTATGGTCCTATAGCTCTGGACAAAGAGCAGAGGGGAAAGTTGTGTGTGAGACGTTACCAGACCTACTATGAAAAGGTTCCAGTGGGACAAAGCACGTGTGACCATGTTTTCACCATGGCAGATGTAGCAAATAATTTTCTCCAAGGCCCGGTACAAGTGATACCTACGGTGTACTTCGTGTGTGGAAGGAATGCTTATGTGAGATTGCCTGCGAACTGGTATGGTACATGTTATTTGGGAATAATTTTTCCAAAGATTTACCATACAGAGGATTTGGAACTTCTGGAAGGTGGAAAGCATTCGAGAGTGAGGAGAGGTGCGAGTGCAGGGGTTGTAGTGGGAGATATCTTTGGAGCCATGATACCGAGTTTGGGAGTGATCTTGAATGATGTGAAGATCCGGAGACTGGCGACTGTGATAGATGAACTATCGATGAATACAGCAAAATCGTTAGTATTGGTGGAAGGAGAAATGTTGTCGATAAGGACAATGGTTTTACAGAATCGCCTTGCTTTGGATGTCCTATTGGCAAAAGAGGGCGGAGTCTGTAAATTATTGAGGGTTCAAGAGTGCTGTACTTATATACCAGACCACAGCAAGGATCTGGAGAAATATATAAGTAACATCACTACTATTCACACGAAGATAGCGGACTTGACTGAAGAGGGAGCTTGGGAAAAAGTTGGAAAAGGGTTTGGTCAAGTGGGAAGCTGGTTTGCGAATTTGGGAAAGGGATTCCTTGGCTATGTTCTGAGACCTCTTCTGATTGTGGTGGTTTGTGTGGTTTGCCTGTGGGGTCTGATCAAAGCTTTCAAGTGGTATCGAGCAGGCCGAGTTGAGAGAGCTCTGAGAGAAAATGAGACGAGAATGGCTAGACTGTGGGACAGTCAATATCAGAGACTCAAGAGAATGGAGAATCACAGATCAGGGAAAATGGCAACGAGTTCTGTTTAGGTCGGTTCTTTCTCCAAGGGAGTTGAATAAAATATGATGACAGGAGTCATCAAAGGGGGGAACTGATAGAGCGCCATGTTCTTGTGAAATTCGTAGGGGTACATCATAATCACTGATAGTTCGCACCCGCATATATCCAGCTATATATCCATGAATGGCTAGTAAAATGAAGTTATAACCCAGTTATCAGAATGTATAAGAAATGTAATTGTGCTATTTTAATCATGCAAATGAAACGCTTAACTGAATCATGTGTAAACCAATGCATAAGATGAATCAGCCCATGTGTAATCGAGCTGCAGTAGTTTAAACGTGTACCATATAAGTTGTACGTGTAGTTCACTTTTGCATATGAAATATAATGAACCAATGCTTATAGACGTGATTAAGATTTGTGTGTTTAAATTGTGTAAAGGCCTGACTGCATATACGACAGGGAAAGGCCCGTTTGTTCTTATGTTAGCTTATTTTGCAGACAGAGAAGGTTCTCTTGGAAAGGCTCTCTGGGCACCGAAAGGAGATTTAATTAGCACAAGTAGAAGGTTTCTGTTGAACGTATCTTTTGTTGCAGGTGCAAGGACACATGCCTCGTTAGTAAAGACTGGCTCTTTGTTTCATAAGTTAGAGCGATGGGAGGCATGAAGATGGGAGTGCAATGGAATTTAGGGATGATACTTTCAGCGGAGAAGGTGCATGGGACTCAAGGTCATCGCAACCGTCCAGGATGAAGTAACCTTTCGATGGAAAAGTACAAGAAAGAAGGCCTGGCCAAAGAGGCGTAACAAAAGGCATGTTCAATTGTATTGGGTTTTGTATTAGGGATAGTGCCCCGAGGGTGGAGGGCAGAGAAGAGGTAGAGGAGAGCAGAGAGGAGGACAGAGAGGGATTTGGTGAAGGAGCATCTTAAAATCTGAGCTTAAGTACTAAGTGAGTGTACTTCTTAGGAAGTCTTCACAGCTGACACCTTTTCTTTTACTCTTGCCTGGGGATATTCGTTAAGTAGGTATGCCACCTTAGTGATAGAGTAGGGACAGTTAATAGGTTTTCCTTATTTAGGTAATGAAGAATAAAATAGAGATTGGAGCAGTTATCGCTTGTCTAATACTTCTGGAGCTAACGATTCTTCTTATTCTGAGTCGGATGAGACTCCTGCGTAGGATGCTATTTGTATTAGTGCCCATCTATTTCTTTAACCTCGTGTTGAGGTGCTTGCATGTGCAGTTATTCTTGGCTGTAATAAACCCACAAAACTGAATTCGGAGTCAGTGGTCTTTTAAGGTAAACTGGATTCAAAAATTTGGCGTATAACTGAAAAGGATTTTCTTCCCTTCACACTATTCAGCATGTAAAAAGATCCTGGCGACCTGAAGATTCTTAAAGGAGATAAGATAAGAATCAGCATTATCAGATACGATGCAGAAACTCTTTAGTAGGGTCTTACTCATGAGGCACCAGCATTGGTTAGAAGACCAAGCTGTTTTATGCCCCCTGCAAGCTGGCTTTCGGTCAAATACCTCTACGATAGACTAACTATTTAGACTCCAGTTGATCTTTTGAAAGACTGTTATCATTGAAAAGGGTAGGCTTTATGCCGTATTCGCAGATCTCAAAGCAGCTTTTGATATGGTCCCAAGATTAAAGGCTGTGGCAGATTCTTGCAAAGGTGGGCGTTCCTGAATATTTGTGTACAATTATCGAGATGGTACACGTAAACAACTTCACCCAGAGGCGTCGTGGGTTGCCAGGAGAGCTGACTAACACATTCACTGTAGGTAAGGGTGTAAGTTATAGAAACTGAGAGGGACCCCTTATGCCAAAGGAATTGGGTACCATATAGAATCTGCGACCGGCAGAGAGGAGATTCGCATGGGCGGTCACCAGCATGAAACAGAGAATACCCGCTCACCGGCAGATCCTAATTATTATAGGACTGCTGCAAGAAGTTCTGTGATCCTTGCATCTTCACTATAAAGGGAAAATAGAATTGTAGGAAGAATAATCTACTGATAGAAGGGTGAAAGTTGAGGATATTCTCCGCAGAATCTTTGTACCACGAACGTGAGAAGTATAGCGTCCGCTATCGACAGGATTTCTACACTATTTAGCCCCAGATTTCATTTTTATGCTCTGGTGTCTTGGAAGATCTGAGAAAGATACATCCTTTGGTTAATTTACGGACCTGCAACTTTGAGAACAGGAGGTGTTTGCCCCTGAAGTCCAGAGATAGTAATATACTGGTGTTCAAGAGATATACAAATATATCAATCTAAACCTCTATTGTACACGAGGTGATTTTAACTGTTCCTGTTTTTATCAGCTTGAGAGAGTCATTAAACGTTGGTCTTGATAAAGATGGCATTATAATATTCCCATCGAAACGCGTCGACGCCTGAGTTGTTAGGAACACAATCCGCATTATCACTGAGACTTTTGAGTGCCTATAGAGTGTATGGCACCCAGCCTCAGTTATTGAGGAACAATTACTACGGATGTGATCAGTTTAAGACAAAGTTTTCTGGTCTACTACTTGTACTCTCGAATACATTTTAATTTATGCTGCTTAATGTCTTTGAGTGTGTTTTCTGAATAAATTTATGGAATTTGTTCTGTTTTTTATATTTCATCATGCAGTGTTATTAATTGTTCAGATTTGTTTTATTTGATTGTGTGTCTCGTGACGAATAAAATAATTTTAAATTCTTTTTTTAGTCTTGTATATAATAGTAGTCTTGGGTATACAGACATATTCTCCTATTCTGAGTGCAATGGATGTGATTGAGTGATGAAGTTGGAGACTTCGGTGCTGTAAGTGCGAAGGACCTAAAAAATAAGTATAGGTCGTTTAAATTGTCTAATCTTTTAACCTCACATGCACATTTTAACTAGCTATTCTTTACAGTTTAAAGACTCCTTTTTAATAGAACCATTCCTGGATGAAATTGAACCTATGCTGGCTAAAAAACTTTATGTGCAATTTAGATTTGGCACATTACCTCTTCGTGCATTTACATCTGGCTGGGTAGGAGCAGTTGACCCTAAGGATCAGAGCTGCCCTAGCTGTGGGCACGATAAAGAAACAGTGCCTCATTTATTTTTTTCATGCCCTGCTTATACCAGGCTTAGGTTGAAATGGCTGGTTCCCATTTGCAGGAGTTTGGGTACCAGAAATCAAGAGGAGGCGTTCAGGATTCTTCAAACTAACCCCGCCCCTCCTTTGGTCTTTGCAGTATCAAGATTTCTAATGATTTCATCGTTCTTTTTTTTTTTTTTTATCAATTTTATTTGCATTTGAAAAACCAAACATACAAAAGGAAAGCATAGGATTGCATAGTAGATCAAAGTCCATCTCCGGCAGACAACAAAAATCCCAGCCATGATATAAAGCATTCAAGCAAGCCACCCTATTTGAAAAGCAATATAACGATATAGGAGAGAGATCAAGCACATAACTCAAAACAGTAGGTTTAGCCATTTGCCCCATACCTTATGAAATTTCTCAGGACATCCCCGGGCCTCAAAGAGGGGTTCCTCCTGGGCCGCGCACCAATCCACCCCCCGTCGCCACTTTCATATGGTAGGGGGTTTGGCCTGAGCCCAGGCCGCTGCGAAGTCTCGCTTGGCCACCGCCACCGCTGTGCCCAGAAAGTGTTTGTCGGCTCTAGAGCCGTCCAGGGCATCAAATACTCCCAGAAGAAGGCGTATGGGATCATGAGGGACCTGCCACCCCAGAGTTTGTGTAAGTTAAGATTCCACACCCTACCAGAATGGGGCAAGACCAAGGCACAACCAGACCATGTGGTAGAAATCGGCCAGAGCTTGGCCACATCGTGTACACTCTGGGGAGGGGCGCAGTCCTGCCCTGTGTAGGCGTGCAGGGGTAAGATATGCCATGTGAAGGTAATAAAGTTGGATGAGACGAAGTTTAGAGGAGGTCGTCAAAGTTTTGGGGGCCATAAGGGCGTCGCGCCAGTCTGCCTCCTCTAGGGGACCAAGCCATCCCTCCCAGCGGGTTCACAGCGAGTCTAGGGTGGTAGGGCCATTGTTCACTAGGGAGCGGTATATCCGTGACACCCCTCCTCTGCCCAAGTTTCCCATCATGACCTGGGCTTCCAACGGGCTAAACTCAGGAAGCGACGTGCCTGGTGGAATATGCGTGGTAAGGGCGTGGCGGAGTTGTAAATACTTATAAAATTGGGTGGCGTGAAGGGAGTGACGCTGTTGCAGATCGTGGAAGGCCTTGACGTGGTCTCCCACCCAGACGTCTCCAAGGAGCGAGATCCCGACCCGATCCCACTGCCGAAAGCCTTCAAGGGTCGATGCTTCTCGCAGCCATGTGCCGTGCCACAGAGGTGTATGTTGGGTAAGTCTTTTGTCCCATCTCGTATAGCGCAGGGCAGAGCGCCAGGCCACCAGGACCACTCTGGTGATAGGTGGAATCATTTGTGGAATGGGAGCCCCATACAAGTAGGCTTGGATTTGCGGGAAGTCCATAGTTCTAAGCTCAGTCCAGTAGGCCGGGTCAGACCAGCCTCCAGTGAACCAATCATGAACGACAATGAGCCTGGTGGCCAGGTAGTAGAGATGAAGATTTGTCATACCCATGCCTCTGTCAAAGGGCGGGATCCGGCAGCGAGCCAAGGCTATACGCGGTCTCCCACCACCCCACAGGAACCTGGTAATTACCCCATCAAAGTCTCGGAACCAACTACCTGGAAGGTGAAAGGTGGTATTCTGAATAATGTATAGGAAACGGGGGAGGATCATCATTTTAAAGAGTGCCCCTCTTCCAAGGGGATTGAGTGGAAGGGATTGCCAGCGTTTAAGGTCGTTTTTGGCTTTCGTGACCAGGGGTGTAATGTTAAGGGCCCATTCCAGCTCCGGGAGCAGAGTCACCCAGATCCCAAGGTACTTAAACGATTGTCTCCTTAAAGGGATATTAGATTGCCAATCAAAGCAAGCCCTTGAGAGATGGAGGGGGATCAGAGTGGACTTCGTCGGGTTGAGTCGCAGGCCCGAGACGTTCTCGAAGGCCTGGAGCACCTCCAGACACCGCGGGCCGGAGCACTCCGGGTCAGCCAAGAAAAGCAGGACATCGTCCGCGTATAAGGCGATTTTGTCCACCTGGTGGGGTTCCCAGGACCACCCTCGGATTTGGGGGTCATTACGTATGAGGCAGGCCAGGGGCTCCATCGCCAGCGTGAATAAGAGTGGTGAGAGAGGGCACCCCTGACGCGTGCCTCTTCGGATTGGAAACACCTCCGAGAAGGCACCGTTGGTCAGAACTCTTGCTTTGGGGTTGGAGTACAGGACACGGATGAGGCGTCGGAAATGGGGGCCGAGGCCCATCGTCATGAGGACGTCCTCCAGGTAGCTTCAATCAACCGTGTCAAAGGCCTTCTCAAAATCAATGAGAAGCAGGGCCAGGTATGGTGTGAGGAGGTGGCGGTGGGCCAGGGCAAGGTGGAGACGTCATATGCAGTGCCGAGTGCTGTGCGCCGGCATGAAGCCACATTGGTCTGGGTGGATCAATTTGTGTAACCGGAGACGTTGGGCCAGGGCTGTGGCATAGATTTTCATTTCTGTATTAATTGAAGAAATCGGACGGTATTCCGCACAGGAGAAAGAAGGTGGTTGGGTCTTTGGGATGACCACTATAGTAGCCACGTCAGTCTCAGAGGGAAAGGAGCCCTCCTCGGCCACATGCCGGAAGAGGTCAACCAAGTGGGGCACCAATAAATCTCTATATGTCGCATAATACTCTTGTGGGAAGCCATCTTGTCCTGGTGTCTTCCCAGAATGCAATAGGGAAATAGCCCCATGTATCTCCTCTGGGGTAAAGGGAAGGTCGAGGTCTGTCGATTCGGCCTGGGCAAGGCAGGGGAGCCGGACCTCTGCTTGTTCTAGCAAGTTGACCAGAGAGGCCCTAGGGGGCTGGGCTGAATAGAGCTGGGCATAGTAATCCGCGAAAGCTTGGGCAATGGCCCGCGAGGTGCAGTGATGGGTACTAGCGGCGTCTCTGATTTCAGGGATAATTCTATTAGCCTTGGGGTAGGAGACCAAGTTGTGAAGCAACTTTCCATTCTTGTCGCCCCACCCGTACACACGGGCCACAGAGGAGCGC
The DNA here is from genome assembly GCA_963921515.1 of Calotriton arnoldi. Lineage (NCBI taxonomy): Eukaryota > Metazoa > Chordata > Amphibia > Caudata > Salamandridae > Calotriton > Calotriton arnoldi. The sequence continues at coordinate 274,338 of CAWUFW010003429.1, read as the reverse complement.
CACAGCATCTTGGCAGAGTCCAGGGAGATCTGACGGATCTCATACCGGATCGCCGCAAGCTGTCTGGCGGGTTGAGCGTCTTCCGTGTCTGCGAGGGTCAATTCCAGCCGCGTGGCTTGCGCCTCAAGCTGGGTCAGGAGAACAGTCTGCGCCGCCCGCTTCCTGTGCACCAGACCTCTGGCCACGTACGGTGGCCTTATCGGCCTCCCATAGTGTGCCCGGGGAAGGGACCGAACCCTGGTTGGTAAGAAAATAGTGCTGCAACTCTACTGCAAGCGCGTCCTTGATCTCCTTGTCCTGCAAAAACCACGCGTTCAGTCGCCAGACCGTCCGCATCCCATCAGTGGTGCCTCCCAAACGTAGGGAAATGGCTGAATGGTCCGAGATTCCACGGGGGAGAATAGAGATGCTAGAGACCTGTTGGCAATCGGTGGCAGGCAGGAGGAGCAAATCGATTCGGTAGTGGGTATGGTGGGCCGCTTAAGTGTGAGTATACTGTTTCCCCCGGGGGTTCCAAATCCTCCAGGCATCACACAGACCAAGGGCAGCTGACCAATCCGATAGCCTCTTGGAGTAGGTTAGGCGCGATGAGGATGGTTCACCCGTTGTGTCAAGTGACGGCTGCATAACTGCAGTGAAGTCGCCCCCAATTATTGTCTGACCCTGGGGCAGGGCGGAGATTACCTCTGTAAGGTGGTGGAGAGTATAGGGAAGTGTGGCAAGAGGGATGTATGTTGATAATAGGTTCAGGACATGACCTTCAAGCTTACCGGACATGGCCACGTAGCGGCCCTGCGTGTCGGTCATCACGTGTACAGGGGTGAAGGGAAGACCTCTCTGGGTTAGTATGGCTACCCCTCGAGAGCCCCGCGCGAAAACGGAGTGCCACACCCTGTCAAACCCGTATCTTGCTAGAAAGGAGCAGTGGGTTCCCAGGAGATGAGTCTCTTGAAGGAGGAGCACGTCAGGCGCGTGGCGTTGGGCGTACTTGAGGACCGCTGCACGTTTGATGCGGTCCAGCAAGCCATTCACGTTCCACGACAGAACATGGAGAGATCTACTGTGAGTGGGCATCTAGGTAGTAACTGATGTGGGGACATGGAGGACCAAAGGAGCCCGGGTCCCAGGGGAAGTGCTGCATCACAGCTAGGATAGAAAGATGTGGCATGTGCAAGGTGGTACGCCGTCTGTCGGTGGCGATGGTGTGTGCAAGTGGTAGGCTGTCATTGAAAACGTAAAACAATGGCTCAAACGAAGCCAAAACAAAAAGAATTCGGAGGACAACGGCCCTCCCCCAACCCCTCCCAATACCCCCCACCCTATACTTCCAAAACTGAAGCATCTGTCGCCCTGAAAAAGAGAAAATTAACAATAACAAAGAGCTAAGCTAAAACGTTTAGCAGGGCAGTTCGTGGCAATGATGGACCCCTCCATATAGACGGATGTCATAGTGTCATCAGCTGCTTAATAACATAAGATAACCTAAGAGTTCTGCCTCAGTTCTAGCCCTGTGGGCCTCCACAATCAGATTCCTGCGTCGTCACCGGATCCCCGGAGCGCGGGACTTCTAGATAGATCGGAGTCTGACAAGGCGGGGCGCAATGTCTCAGATGGGTCCGGGCCATGGCTTAGATCAATCAGTGAACTGGCTCGGCTGTGGTTGTCAAGAGCCGGAGGAGCCTCAGAAGAGATCAGCAACTGGGACCCAGCAACCGGCGACCGTGATGACCCTCCCCGCCGGTCTCCTCTCCTGCGGGACCGATTGTGCCTCCGGTGTGGCTTGGGAGGAGACGAATGTGTCTGTGGAGGCGCAGACAAGGCGGGAGGGAAAGCAGGCCGGGTCCGCAGAGGTCGCTCCTCCGTGAGCCAAGTCCAGGCCGCCTGCAGGGTGTCGGAAAAAATTGTTTTGCCCTGGAAGATGACTCTGAGACGGGCCGGGAAGAGGAGACCATAACGCAGTCCCAAATTGCGGAGCTTTTGTTTGACGTCCGTATACGTACGACGTTGGGCCTGTACTTCTCTCGTATAGTCTGGGAAAAGCATTATTGTATTGTTTTGGTATTTCAGGGGACCATGGGCCCGTGCCTCTCTAAGGATAGCATCTCTGTCCAGGAAGTTGAGGATCTTAATGATGATGGGACGAGATGGAGCCCCGGGGGGAGGCTTAGGCGCCAGGGAGCGATGGGTGCGTTCGATTGCAAACCACATAGAGAGCGCGTCTTTGGGTATCCATAACTTCACCCAAGTCTCCACGAAGGTGTCCGCCTGTCCCTGCTCGACTCCCTCGGGGAAACCTATGAGGCGCAGGTTGTTCCGCCGTGACCGGTTTTCCACATCTTCCGCCCGACGGTGTAGTTCCGAGGTTTGAGTCTGCTGGCGGGCCACTTGGGTTTTCAACTGTCCCAGCTCGTCCTCAGCCGTGGAGAGGCGCGACTCTGCCTCTGAAATTCTCGCCGTGGTGTTGCGTAGGTCCTGGCGGATAAGGGCCATGTCCACCCGTACCTCGCCGATCTTACCCTCCACCGAGGTCTGAGAGGTGCCGATAGCCTGCAGGATGGTCGAAGGGTCTCCTCTGGCGAGGGAAGAGCCACCAGATGCCCCCTCCGCTGGATTCCGTTCGGTGGTAGTGTATTGGTCCATTTTAGTTTGAGTCTGCGAAGCGGGTGTCTTCGGGGCACATCCTCTACCCTCTCGGCCGCGGGCGCAGGACCTGAAAGTCCAGTTGGGTGAGGGGGTAGGCTCATGGGCAGACGACCCCCGGCGGGAGGGGTCCAGCACCCAAGCCGTCAGTGCTCAGGCCCGGGCACCAAATCCACCCCCGCACAAGCCCCCCAATCCCGAGGGACCGGCCAAAGCAAATCCGGAGACCCCGTCCTCAGCCGCCTGAGATGACGGCCGAACCAGGAGGAACATTACCTCTCCCTACCCGGAGTGGGTGCCGCCAGGCCAAAGGGAGGTGGGGGGGGACGGCGGTGGGGCCTGGTCTTCAGGCTCCCTGCCGCTTGATGAGTGCAGCCGATTCCGCCTCTCCCCGTGGGATCCTCGCAAGATGTAGGCGACCTCTAGGACAGCACTCCTGGGTCAGAAGCGGGGGACCAGGCGACCGGCCAACAGGGCCGGGTCGGACTCTCCAGGTGAAATGCCGGGACGACGAGTTCGCGGAGGGGGGCCGGTGTTGAGGACCATACGCCGCTCGATGCGTGCGGCCGATATTACCCCTATCGCCGACGGTGGTGGGAGCGCTGTCAAGGGTGGAATCCGAGAACTGGCTGTTGAGGTCCCGACGGTGGAGACCCGCGGAGAGTCTAGGGGCACCGTAGGACCGGGTGCGAAGATAGGGGGCGGTGGAGGGGCCCACACCCAGGGCCTCACGCCCCTCGACAAGCGCGGCCGATTCCACCTCCCGGATGATGACTGTCAGCCCCTGGGGAAATCTAGGGCCGGGACACAGGACAGGGAGCTGTGGAGGGGGCCCACATCCAGGACCCCATGCCGCTCGATAAGTGCGGCCAAGACCACCTCCTCGTTAGAGGCCCCCAGCCCCTGATGTGCTGTCCCGCCTCAGGCCGCGAAGCCAGCAGCACGAGTCCTAGCGGCCAGACCCTGCAAGTGTCAGTCAGGAGCACGATGGCGGGCGATGAAGACACCCCCAGGCTCGAGAAGAGGGTGAAGCCGCAGGCCAGGACCCAAGCCCTCGAGGATCGCGGTGTAGAGCAGGCGGGGGGGGGGCTATGAGCATATGAATGACGTTGAGAGCCCCCCCGTGCTCCCGGATCGCAGAAGCGGTCAAGCACCCACCTCCGTGTAGGGTCACCGATCACCATTCAAAGCCGCAGGCCAGGTTCAGGAAGAGCGAGCTGCCGCCCGCAGCTCCCGTCTGGGCCGGCCTCCGCAGGCAGGCCCCAGCAGCACACCGCTGGCACAGGCAGTAGAGCGCCGGCGGCCCCAACAGGGACAACGGGTTCTTCCAGCACAGCCTCACTCAGCAGGGGGGCCGCCTCCAATGATCCAGGTGAGCTGGCAGCCAGGCCCCGAGGCCCCCAACCGGTCTGGAGCCCCCAGGAGGCACCGCAAGGTCCGGCCACGGACCGGAACAGCCGCGGGGGCCCAGATTATCTGCTCACCTCCAAGGGGGGGTGGGGGCTCGGTAAATGTGGGCGCAACGGTGGCTCAGCCAACAGCAAGGATCGGGCCTGGCCGCCCAGCAGGCCGAGTCTGCAGTCCTAGGAAGGCCTGGTCTTCAGGTGGGCCCCAGAGATCACTCGCACCGGCCCAGAACTGATGGAGGCATCCAAGACCCTCGGCAGTGGCCAGGCGGGGCCCCAGGGCAGAGGCACCGGATCGCTCACGGATGAAGAGGCAGGCTCCGGAACTCCGCCGCCCGACCCGGCGGCCGAATTGTTGTTCAATTGCGCGTCCCTTCAAAGGTCTCCGCCTCCGGCGTCGCAAGGTAGGCCAGCGGCGTCGGCAGGCCCGGCCGAGCAGGGGAGGGAGATCCTCTCTCAGGGCCAACACTGGAGCATCCGGCACTCCGCCTCCACGGCATCGGGGGGTCAGCAGAGGAGCCCGGACAGAGCACAAAGGCTCTCGACTCCAGCCGGGCTACGCCTTGTCACCAGGCGCCAGTGTGCAAAGAGGCCTCGGGGGGATAGTCACCGCCATCTTAGGCGGAGGCACGCCAGAGTCCAAAGTGGAGAAATTGCCTCTGCATGGAGGCAAGACGGCGTCGGGCACCTCGCCGGGCAGCGCAGATCAAGGCGGAGGCCACGGTAGTAGAGGAGAGGGCCGTTGTGAGGCTGATGGCGGTGGATCATGGCGCGGATGACAGAGGGGTCCGGAGCACTCTTAGAGTGCGACCGCCATCTTGACGCGCCAAGCTACGCCACGATTTCATCGTTCTTAAGAAGTTGCACTATCTCTGTACAGTATGAACCAGCTAGATCAATTGATTGATTGCATCATCAGATAACGCACTAGATAAGAATACAACATGACTACTATATAGAGTACAAATTTACATGACATCTGTAGTATTATACCCCAATTTGAAAACAATGTAATTTTTTTTTTCACACACATTTTATTGAGTTTCCAAGGCACTTGATGGGAGGAGTCCAAAGCATACATTACAAAGACAATTCAGATTAGCAAGTACCAATTATTTTTAAGCATCAAACTAGCCTGCAAAACAGCAGGCCCAAAAACTAAAACTTGACACAGGTTCCCACATAGTTCACTGGACGCAATAGGACTAGATGTGAAAGTACATACGACAGAGCTACTCTTCTTGGGCATCTTAACAGTCAGATCAATGTACTGGCAGATTATATGGCGGGTCAGTTTGTGGCAAGGGAGGTAATTCTATACCTCTAAACGTCGCCCAGCAGGACAAAATCTTCTTGTGTTTCTGCGGGCAGCCCCGTGCCTGATAGACCGCGATATCGGCCCCCATGCATATATCCATGGCCGACCTCCACCCACCTATTGTGGGCAGTGAGGTCCCCTTCTACACTTGGCCGATGTCCCGTTTAGCAAGTGTAAGGCCTAGAAACAGTAAGTGTTGTTTGTAGCGGTTCCCGCCAATTCCTTCTGTACTGTGGAGCAGAAACAGCTTAGGGTCAAAAGGGAGAGTCCAGGACAAGACGCGGCCCAAGCAAGATGAAATTTGGCGCCAAAACGGCTGTAACGCCCCACAGCTCCAGACCGTATGAAAAAAGGTTCCCTCCACTACCCCACATCTGAGGCACGAAGGGGACTGGATAACACCCATCCTCCAGAGACGGGAACGGTTAAAGTAGGCTTGGTGGAGATATTTGGATTGGATGAGGCGGTATCGTGTGGAGACTGCAGCACCCCAGGGGCTAGCGAGGGCCTCCGTCCAGTCGTCTTCCGTCATGTCTGGTAGGTCCATCTCCCATGTGCCCTTGGTTTTATGTAGTGTAGTTCAGGTGTGGGTGTTCAGTGTCTGGTAAACCTGTTGTTAGAATGGGGGTCTCTAGTTGGCAGAGGTAGGTACCTTTGTCCAAATAGGGACCCTTGCTTCTAGTCAGGGTAAGGGGGATACACACTTTAGATAACCCCTGCTCACCCCTTTGGTAGCTTGGCACGAGCAGACAGGCTTATCCCAAAGGCAATGTGTAAAGTATTTGTACCAACACTCACAGTAACACAGTGATAACACCACAAATGGACACCACACCGGTTTAGAAAAATAAAGTATCTTTATCTAAACTTAACAAGACCAAAATGACAAAAATCCAACATACAAGTATTAAGAAAAATGACTTTAAAAAGGTTTTAGCAACTGAGCCCATAGAAAACTATGGACGCGTGACTTCTTGCAAAGTACTTATTGTTGCGACAAAATTCACCAAGCCAAACAGCCGCAGCGATGGGAAGCGTAGAAAAACAAAGAGATGCGTCGATTCCTGAGACCTTCGTGGATGCGATGCAACACTTCCGCTGGACACAGGGGAGCGCTGCGTCGGGTCCGGTCTGTAGGGGGAAGCGATGCGTTGATTCTGAGACGACTCCGATCCGCGGGTAATGTGTTGGGGAAAACTTGCCGCACAGGGATGATGCATGGAAATCCCAGATGCGTCGGCGAACGTTGCAACGGCGTCGTACGGCACTGCGTCGATTTCTTCAGCCGCGATCCCTCGATGCATCGATTCTTGTAGCTGCGACAGGCGCTGCCTCGGTTTCAGCAGTGGCATGGCTGTGCAGGGAGATTCTTATCGCACCATGGCGCTGCATCGGAAAAACTGTCGCAAGAAGAGCGATGCGTCGATTTTCTTGTTGTTGCGTTGCTTTCCAGCTCCCAGTAGCAGAAACAACCTCCAGAGGCCCCACACAGTCACAGGCACTTCTTGGCAGGTCAGAACTCCCAGCAAGGAAGTTCAGGGGAGCTGGGGGTGAAGTCTTTGTGTTCCTGAGACTTCAAAACAGGAGGCAAGCTCTACTCAAGCCCTTGAAAACTTTCCTCAAGCAGGGGACACAGCACACAGCAAAGTCCTTCTCCTTTCCTTGGCAGAAACAGCAACTGCAGGCCAACCCCAGACACACTGCAAGGGCATCACTCCTCCTCAGTTTCTCCTGCTCCTCTCCTTGGCAAAGGTTCCTCTTGATTCCAGAAATAGTCTAAAGTTCAGGGGTTTTAGGTCTAATACTTCTACCCCAAAATGTCTTTGTTCTCTTTGTGCAAGGGTCTCTGAGCCCAGTCCAAACCAGTTCTGTCCTCTCTCAGGCAGCTGCCTGGCAGGAGGTGGAGACAGTATTGTGTAAGGCAGACAGGCCCTATTCAGGTGCAAGGGAAATCTCCTCCCACCACTCTAAATGCAGACCGGGCCTATTCAGGTGCTGGTGAGAACTCCTCCCCCTACTCTGAATGCAGCCCAGGTCTATTCAGCCCAGCCCTGACTCATTCAGGTAAGGCAGGACACACATCAACCACCCCCCCCGGTGGCTGTCTGAGAGAATGCACCTCCCCAGCCCTTGTCACTCCAAAACCAGACAGTCAATACACAAACAGGCAGAGGCACACAGAATGGTTAAACAAGAAAATGCCTACTTTCTAAAAGTGGCATTTTCAAACACACAATTTAAAAACCATCTTTACTAAAAGATGTGTTATTAAATTCTGAGTTCAGAGAGCCTAAACTTTATTTCTCTATCTTGTTCCAATAGGAAGTTATATTTATAAGATGTTATAAATAAACTCCCATTCTATCCTATGGGGCAATATAGCCTTTCAATAGTGAAAAACGAAATTGGCAGTATTTCACTATCAGGACATGCCACACACTCCAGGGCATGTCCTACCTTTCACATACACTGCACCCTGCCCACAGGGGTACCTTGGGCCTACCTTAGGGGTGACTAACATGTACGAAAATGGAAGGTTAGGGCCTGGCAAGTGGGTGTACTTGCCAGGTCGACATGGCAGTTAACAAACTGCTTGCAGGCACTGCACTGGCAGGTCTGAGTTACCTTTTCAGGGCTACTCATGTGGGTGGCACAATCAGTTCTGCAGGCCCACTATTAGCATTTGATTTACCAGCCCTGGCACACTTAGTGCACTTTACTAGGGACTGACCAGTAAGTCAAATATGCCAATCCTGGATAACCAATCATGTTCACAATTTACACAGAGAGCATATGCACTTTAGCACTGATTAGCAGTAGTAAAGTGCCCAGAGTTCTAAATCCATCAACAACAGGTCAGGAAAAAATAGGAGGAAGAAGTAAAAAGTTTGGGGATAACCCTGCAAAAAGGGCCAAGTCCAACACAACCCCCTTCCAGCCTAAAGCCAGGGTAGACCAACCCATATCTCGATGGGCTTCCCTGCTTGGGGCGATAGAACATGGAACCTGGTCCGCAACAGCAGGGGTCTATTCCCGTTCTATGCCTTCCTGAACCAAGTTGGATCCCTCTATCCATACTCTCAGGGCCCACTAAGCTGACCCATGGGGAACCCTTCTCCTCACCTGTGAACCCCATCTGTGCAGCGCCTAAACTTACTTTGCTCACAGATGTGTCCCAACAGGCAGACAGTACCCACATAGCCAACATACTGGCACATGCATCAAGCTAGGATTTTGCAAGTCCTTAATAGCGAATATTAAGGATTCGCAATTAAGGATTCGCAAAATCCTATGCATGTAGGAATCGCTATAATAATAGCGATTCCTTCACATTCTTATTTGCGACTCTGCAAATTGCGAGTCGCAAATAAGGAATGGCTTCCATTCATTCCTATGGGCCTACAGGCCCATAGGAATGAATGGGAAATTGCGAACAGCTATTTGCGAGTACCAATAGGTACTCGCAAATTATGCATGCAATTTCAAGGGTGCAGGGGTGTCAAAAGGACACCCTGTTGCACCCCTGAAATTGATCCGTGCACATATAGTTGCGCACACACATGTCCCAAGGACATGTGTGTGTGTAACCTTCAACTTTGAAAAATGCACTTTAGTGCATTTCTCAAAGTTTTTGCAATTTACCATGAAGTTCAACTTCATGGTAAATTGCGCCCCTAGTAGCGAAATCGCTAATTTTTTACTTTGTTGCATTGCATTTAAGGAATCTCAATTTGCGATTCCTTAAATGCAATCGCAATTTAAGTAATCGCAATTGTGCGATTCCTTAAATTGCGATTTTTGCATTTGGGATGATGCATCCCAAATGCAAAAATACAGGTGCAAAGGGGCAGATTCTGCGAATCTGCCCGTTTGCGACCCGATTTTCGGATGATGCATGGGGCCCATAGTGGTGTGGCCCAGTCCACCCCCGGGGTGTGACTCCTGTCCCCCTCCCAGGGGCAACTCTGTTCACCAGGACAGCAAGCCACAGTGGCCACTGACAACTGTCAGTGATGAGAGCCAGGCCTCATGCCTTTCAGGCCTCTCTAACCTCTGTGGCATCAGAAAGTGGGGGGTGGTAGCCCCAGGTGCCTGGCACCGTTTCTCCACTCTTCCTCCTGCCAAGTCAGGTATGGCATCCTGACACTGGCCCACCAGCCCAGGGTCTGTACCCTGCGGCTGGACAAGAGACTGGGGTGGGCTCTCCTACACATTTTCTTCCTCCATGGGGCTCTGCACCCTCCCACCTGGAGCGGTACCCCCAGAAGACAACTTGGTAGGGGCACTGTTAGCAGTCGCCCCTTTCTCCAGGTCAGGGGGGACACCCTGAACCTGGTCCTCAAACCCAGGGTCTGTGCCCTTAGGCTGGACCTGTTCCTGGCAACCCAGGACTTCCGGGGGAGTACACCACCCCCCCTCCCAAGGGAAACACACTCCTCATGAGTTGTGTAAGAGTCTGCCTGGCGCATGTCTCCAGCCTCCTGTCCACTTGACAGAGCATGAAGGTCCCCCAGGCCAGAAGTGGCCTCACCAGGGTCAGTCCTGGGGTGCTCTGACCTCAGAGCTGGCAACCCCATATCCACTGGTCCTTCCACTGGGGACAGCATCCCCCCTCACCCTTTTCTCTGGACTCATGCACCCCCCACTGGAGCGGTGCAGCCAGACCACAGAACTGGTGGGATGCTTGCTACAGCAGTCCCCCACCCCCCAGTCCACCGGACACTTTGGGATCCCCCTCAGGGGATGGTCTCTCGGAACAGACTAGGCCCCCCTTCTGGTGTTCACTCATGGAACCAACCAGGCCCAGGGACTGGGTTTCAGGCACCTTGGGACACAGTCCACTCCCACTCCTTCTCCTCTGAGACAGGACGTGGGTCCCTACACCCCTCCCACTACTCCGGGACCTATCTGGGCTACCACAAACCTCCCCTACCTCACTTGGTTGGGGAAAACCTGAGGCACCCCCTTTCAGGATCATTCCCAAAAGCATCTTCAGACCCTCTGGAATCCACCAAAAGGTCTACCTCCAGTGCAAGCTCCCTGGGGTCAGAGAACTCACACTCTACTGGCTGTTGGCATAGCTCTGGAAAACAGGGACTTAAAATATGCTCTCCAGCAATTGAATCACACAGCCCCACACAAGTGTTGACCAAGCTACTCTTTGCCTCACCATCCAGTGCCTCACACAAGTACCTCACATCACCCTCCTGAGACTGGCAAAACAGTGTCTGACTGTTTCTGTCACTCAACCCACACTCTTCTGGGCGGTCTCCATACTCACATACCAAGGCTTCTACCATGGGGGAACCCCTCTCCCTGCACCTCTCATCTAGTCAGTGGAGTGTCCCTCCTACCACTAGGAATATGAACCCCTGTGCCAGTTCCCCAATCCACCTTAGGGACACTGTGCACCACTGGAGCTACCTCATAACCCTGAACCCCTTGGTGTATGTCAACCCCCCTCCTTCAAGTCAGGCACCATATCTCTGTGTGTGTGTACTACTCTCTCAGCACTAGACACTACATTTTTGCTGCCACCATCTGAGCTGGACTCCACCTCCAACACAGCAAGCTCACCTCATGAGCTAAACACTTTTCCTTTTTCTTGGCTAAGCCACTCATGGCCTCAAGCCTCTTGAGCTCCATATCAAGCTCTCTCATTCTCAATTCATGTGCCAAAAGCAACTTCCTTTCTTCCAAGGCACGAGCATTCTTGCTCTCCTCTGCCTTTAGTCTCATGACTTCCAATTCATGATCCCTGGCCTTTTGCCTTTCCTCCAAATCCTCTGGAGAAACATTCCTGGAAGAAGGATTGCTGTCAGCCCTAGAGGCTGCTCTCCCAACAGGCCAATCATGGGATCTGAAACGGCCTTCTGGCACACCCCCATCCACATCTGCATCATCTGTCTCCCCAGCTTCTCTGGCCTCCCACCAGGCCCCTAAGGCATTCTGTAGCTTCTCTTTCCTAGAGTTGCTCCTCATGGGACATCCAAAGCTCCTGCAGAACTGCTTGAGTTGCTCTACTTTGTAACTACTTAACATTTCAATGTCAAACTCCAATTCTGCAGCTTCACTTGCTGGTTTACTACTCAGAGACATGGTGCGTGGATACTCATGGGTCAGATCAAAAATAAAACAAAAATAAAACAGTATGTGGTTGCGTAGTGGTCTGCACTAAACTAGTGATGTACACCAATCACTGTGGGTCAAGTACAAATACAAGTTCAAATCCTCACCGCTGACCACCAATGTTAGAAATGGGGGTCTCTAGTTGGCAGAGATAGGTCCCTTTGTCCAAATAGGGACCCTTGCTTCTAGTCAGGGTAAGGGGGATACACACTTTAGATAACCCCTGCTCACCCCCTTGGTAGCTTGGCACGAGCAGACAGGCTTATCCCAAAGGCAATGTGTAAAGTATTTGTACCAACACTCACAGTAACACAGTGATATCACCACAAATGGACACCCCACCGGTTTAGAAAAATAAAGTATCTTTATCTATACTTAACAAGACCAAAACGACAAAAATCCAACATACAAGTATTAAGAAAAATGACTTAAAAAAGGTTTTAGCAACTGAGCCCATAGAATACTATGGATGTGTGATTTCTTGCAAAGTACCTGTCGTTGCGACAAAATTCACCAAGCCAAACAGCTGCAGCGATGGGAAGCGTCAAAAAACAAAGAGATGCGTCGATTCCTGAGACCTTCGTGGATGCGATGCGACAGTTCCGCTGGACACAGGGGAGCGGTGCGTTGGGTCCAGTCTGTAGGGGGAAGTGATGCGTCGATTCTGAGACGACTCTGATCCGCAAGTGATGCGCCGGGGAAAACTTGACGCACAGGGTCGATGCGTGGAAATCCCAGATGCGTTGGCAAACGTTGTGGCGGCGTCGTGCGGCGCAGCGTCGATTTCTTCAGCCACGATCCCTCGATACATCGATTCTTGCAACGGCGACAGGCGCTGCCTTGGTTTCAGCAGTGGCACGGCGGTGCATTGAGATTCTTCTCGCACCACGGAGCTGCGTCGGAAAAACTGTTGCAAGGAGAGCGATGCGTCGATTTTCTTGTTGTTGCTTTGCTTTCCAGCTCCCAGTAGCAGAAACAACCTCCAGAGGCCCCACACAGTCACAAGCACTTTTTGGCAGGTCAGAACTCCCAGCAAGGAAGTTCAGGGGACTGGGGGTTAAGTCTTTGTGTTCCTGAGACTTCAAAACAGGAGGCAAGCTCTACTCAAGCCCTTGAAGACTTTCCTCAAGCAGGGGACACAGCACACAGCAAAGTCCTTCTCCTTTCCTTGGTAGAAACAGCAACTGCAGGCCAACCCCAGACACACAGCAAGGGCAGTACTCCTCCTCAGTTTCTCCAGCTCTTCTGCTTGGCAAAGGTTCCTCTTGATTCCAGAAATAGTCTAAAGTTCAGGGGTTTTAGGTCTAATACTTATACCCCAAAATGTCTTTGTTCTCTTTGTGCAAGGGTCTCTGAGCCCAGTCCAAACCAGTTCTGTCCTCTCTGGTGCAGCTGCCCGGCAGGAGGTGGAGACAACATTGTGTAAGGCAGATGGGCCCAATTCAGGTCCAAGGGAAATCTCCTCCCACCACTCTAAATGCAGACCGGGCCTATTAAGGTGCTAGTGAGAACTCCTCCCCCTACTCTGAATGCAGCCCAGGTCTATTCAGCCCAGCCCTGACTCATTCAGGAAAGGCAGGACACACATCAACCCCCCCGGTGGCTGTCTAAGAGAATGCACCTCCCCAACCCCTGTCACTCCAAAACCAGACAGTCAATACACAAACATGCAGCGGCACACAGAATGGTTAAACAAGAAAATGCCTACTTTCTAAAAGTGGCATTTTCAAACACACAATTTAAAAACCATCTTTACTAAAAAATGTGTGTTAGACCTGGTACCATTGGCGTGAGTCTCCCTTCCATTTTTTCATTGATTGCCTCCTCTGTTTTTGATGTTTTGCTGGTTTAGATGCTTTGGACACTGTGCCACTGCTATTCAGTGCCACAGTGCAAGTGCTCCCTATGGTAAATTGATGTATTGATTAGTGACTCCATGACTGGATCATTTGATTTACTTGTCAGACCCTAGTATAGTGCACCAGGTGTGCCCAGGGCCTGTAAATCAAATGCTGCTGGTGGGCTTGCAGCACTGGTTGTGCCACCCACAGAAGCAGCTTGTAAAGTGTGTCTCAGGCCTGCCATTGCAGAGCCTGTGTGCAGTCTGTGACTGCCATGTCGACTTGGCAAGTGCACCCACTTGCCAGTCCCTAAACCTTCCCTTTTCTGCATATCAGTCACCCCTAAGGTAGGCCCAAGGGCAGGGTGCATTGTATGTAAAAGGTAGGACATGCCCTGGTGTGTGTAGCATGTCCTGATAGTGAATTACAGCCAATTTCGTTTTTCACTATTGCAAGGCTACCTGTCCCCATAGGCCAGAATGGGCAGTTTGATTATAACATCTTATAATCCTAACTGACCCAGGGAACATGGTAGAAAAACGAATTTAGTATGCCTGAACTCAGAATGATAAAATACATCTTTTAGTGAAGTTGGTTTTAACATTCTGTGTTTGAAAATACCACTTTTAGAAAGTAGGTATTTTCTTGCCTAAACCATCCAGCCTGCCTCTGCTAGCTTGTGTATTGTATGTCTGGTTTTGTGAGTGACAGGGGCTGGGGGCTCCAGGAGACAGGGTGAGTCAGCACAGGGCTGAATAGACCTATCTGCATGTAGAGTGGTGGGAGGAGTTGCACCTGGGCCTGAATAGGGCTGTGCCTGCCTTCCACAATGCTGGCTCCACCTCCTGTGGTGTGTCTGATGTCCCTGGCCCACACTGACAAAGGAAGAGGGTGTGCACTGGCAGGATGCACCCAGAACTGGTTTGGACTAGGTACAGGACCCTCTGCCTTCAGAGGACAAAGGATTTATGGGTATAAATATTGGGGCCCAGACCCCAGAACTTTAGATCACTTCTGGAAACAACAAGACAAACCTTTGCCAAGGAGAAGAACCAAGGAAGCTGCAGGAGTTTGGACTGCCCCTCTGCCAGTGTGCTGTTTGCTGGGTTGGCCTGCAGTGGTCTTCATTGCCAAGGAAAGGAGAAGGAACTTTTAAAGAACTTTCATCATCTTGCAGAATATTCTCCAAGGGCTTGAACTAGAGCTTGCCTCCTGCTGAAGTCTCAGGGCTACAAGACTTCACCACCAGCTCCCTCCTGAATTCCCTTGCTGGGGATTCTGTCTGCAGAAGCCTGCGTGTCGCTGGGAGCTGGAAGCGCGACGCAACGAGAAGAAGCGTGTCGCTGACGAAGCTGCTGCTGTCGCATCGCAGGAGAAGTGTGTCGCCGCCGCAGAGGCCGCCGCCGCATCACCAGAGAAGCGTGCCTTCGTCGCAGCTGCCTGCTGTCGCATCACCGGAGAAGCGTGTCGCCGTCGCAACTGCCTGCCGTCGCATCAACAGGGAAGCGTGTCGCCACCGCAAGGGTCGCCGTCGCATCCCCTGAGAAGCGTGTCGCCGACTAAGCTGCCTGCCGTCGCATCACCGGAGAAGCGTGTCGCAGGGCCTGTCGCGGCTCCAAAGATACAGAGTTCGCCGCACGGCCGTCGGGCGTGCACGCATCATCTTCACATCGTTGCATCGCATCAAGGGCGCACTTTCATCGCACCGCACCGGATCGTCGCACCGCATTGAGGCGCTTGCTCGCCGCATCGTCCTCCCTGCGGACCCTTTGTTTGTTTTGCGTTACGCATCCCAGGTACTTTTGAGAGAAACGTGTCGCATTTACCATCAACTTGAACTAAGTTACTTCTACCATCTTTAAGTCTATTTTGAGTACAGTATTGTGGATTTTTGTCGTTTGTGGTCTTGTGTTAAAGTCTATATAAAGAATACTTATTTTTATAAAACCTGTGTAGTGTCCATCTGTAGTGTTTTCACTGTATTACTGTATGTGTTCACAAATGCTTAACACACTGCCTCTGAGATAAGCCTGTCTGCTCGTGCCAAGCTACCAAGGGGGTGAGCAGGGGTTATTTTAGTAGTGTATCCCCCTTACCCTGACTAGAAGCAAGGGTCCCTATTTGGTCAAAGGTGTATACCATTGCCAACTAGAGACCCCCAGTTCTAACATTGGTGGTCAGCGGTGAGGATTCTGGACTTGCATTTGTGACTCATATACAGTGATTGGTGTACACTACTAGTGAGTGCAGACCAAACGCAACCACATACCTTTTTGGTAGAATTTTTTTTTTCTCCTTGGACTGTTATTTTTCTGAGAACTGCCAATTCTTATTGCCATGAGTCCACCAGCATCTATTGCATCTATGGATCCAGAGTTTGAGGAAGAGAGGTTGGATACCTATAATGCCAAACAGCTGAAAGCCTTCTGTAGAAAATTTAAAGTTGCTATTCCAGGCCTCACTAAAAAGGATGAGTTCCACAAGGCGCTGAGGGCCTGGGTGGAAGCAAGAAATGCATCTGAAAATGTGGAGCACCCTGTGGAGGAGGCAGAAGGGCAGCTAGATGGGCCCCTGGGTCCAGGGGGGGAGAAAGTACCTACCCCGCCAGGCAGCAGTGTTTCTTCCAAAGACCTGTCCCCAGGAGAGCTGGAGGATAGGGAGAGAAATAGAAGGCATAAAATGGAGCTGGCCAGGCTCAAAATGGAGGGTCAAAAGGACCTAGAGAATAAGAAGCTGGAGTTTGAAATTAACAAGTTAGCCTTGGAGAGAGAGAGAATGAGATTAGAGCATGAGAGAATGTTGAGGGAGTTGGAGATCAAAGCCAAAAGCTTAGATATTAATCCCTCTGGTGGCAGCACACCGTCTGTGCCTGCAGAAGGCAGGGTATATATCCCAAAGGATGTCATCAAAGATTTCCATAAGCATGAAGATATTGGGCAGTGGTTTGCAGCCTATGAGATAGCAATGTTGGCCCACCGGGTCCCTGAGAAGGATTGGGGAGCGGGGTTGTGGGGCCGCTTTGTGAGTGAGGGGAGGGATACATTGTTAGACCTACCCAGTGAGAATAGGATGTCTTATGCCCATATGAAAGAAGCCCTGATGACAAGGTATGGTTTGACCCCAGAACTCTATAGACAGAGGTTCAGGAATTGTAAAAAACTGGAGGCAACCACTTGGGTAGAATATGTATCTTTCTTTTGCAGAGCTATGGATGGTTGGGTGAAGGGTAGCAAAGTGAGTACTTTTGAGGAGCTCTATGATTTGTTTGCATGGGAGCACTTGTCTGGTAATTGTTTTCCAGAGCTACGCCAGCACCTTATTGATAGCAAGTTAACTAACCCTAGGAAGCTTGCTGAGGAGGCGGACCGCTGGGTCAGCACCCGGGTCCACAAGGGTCACGTGGGAGACTCCGCCAAAGGTGGGCAGGGTCCCCAGCAGAAGAGTGGGGGGACAAGGGTAAACAGAGGGAGTTCCAGAAAGGGCCCCAAAGTAATTCCCAAGGGAACCAAGGGAAGGGTTCCCAGCCTCCCCTGAGAAGAAGCAAGAGGCCCCGACAGGTAAACCTGTTCACAGGGGCCCCTACTAAGTGCTTCACGTGTGGTCAAATGGGCCACCGTTGGTATGATGCACAATGTCCCATGAGGGATTCCAAAGCACCACCACGTGCACCACCCCGTCAGATGGCGAGTGTAGCCCTGGGGGGAGGAGATGGGTGCCCAAGGTGGGTGGGGTCCCGCAGAGATGTCCCTTGTCTCTTTAGGAGACTTTGAAATGGTCCCTGAGACCCAGCTGCCTGATAACACTAAGAAGTACAGGCAGTGGGTGACCATCAATGGCCATAGGGTGGAAGCTCTCAGAGACACTGGGGCTAGTGTGACAGCTGTCAATTGCCGGCTGGTGTCCAGAGAGCAGGTTATCCCCCATGCATTCTTCCCTGTAGTTGCCACGGACAACTCACAGAGCCAGTATGAGGTGGCTCAAGTTCCCTTTGAGTGGGGGGGTCTCAGGTACTCTTCAAGTAGTTGTGAGGCCAGCCATGCCTGTTGATTGTCTGTTGGGAAATGATTTGGAGAGCTCCCCTTGGGCTAAGGTGGAGAGAAGGTCTCATTTGGAGATGTTGGGTCTGCCTGAGTGGGCGTGTGTGACCACTCGATCTATGGCAGCCAGTAAGGGTGTTGAAGCGGTTCTGGAGCCTGAAAATATGGCCCAGACCCCTGCCTTAAAGAGAAGAGGTGGGGGGCGTGGGAAACCGGCCCCCCTAGTTCCCACGGTCCAGGGGGAGGCAGACCTTGAGGGGGATGCCCTGGAACCTACAGGGGAACAAGTGGCCGAACTGGGGGACCTGCCTGAGCTGACCCATTGGCAGCAAGAAGGAGGCCCCTCCAGGGAGGAATTTTGTGAGGAGCAGAGGAAGTGCCCTTCTCTTGAGGGTTTGCGGCAACAGGCCACAGCCCAGGCAGCAGGTGATCAGTCTGGATCACATTGGATCTACTGGGAGAACGACCTCCTGTATAGCGAGCCTAAGGTTGCTGAGCCTGGGTCAGCCCGTGTGCTGGTGGTACCCCAGCGCTTCAGAGCCTTCCTACTGGGTTTGGCTCATGATGTGCCTTTAGCTGGACATCTGGGGCAGAACAAGACCTTTGAAAGGCTTGTCTCCCACTTTCATTGGCCCCAGATGCGGAAGAGTTCAGACACTCATTGTAGGACTTGTCAAACTTGCCAGGCAAGTGGGAAAAGTGGAAGGAAGCACAAGGCTCCTCTCCAACCTTTCCCTGTAGTCAGTACCCCCTTTGAACGGGTGGGCATTGACATTGTGGGGCCACTGGACCCCAAGACAGCCATGGGCAACAGGTTTATCCTGGTCTTGGTGGACCATGGTACCCGGAAGCCATCCCGCTCAGGACAGTGACGGCCCCCGTGGTGGGACGTGCACTGATGGGGATTTTCTCCCGTGTGGGGTTCCCCAGAGAGGTGGTGTCAGACCGTGGTACAAACTTCATATCCAACTATATGAAGTCCCTGTGGCAGGAGTGTGGTGTTACCTATAAGTTCACCACTCCTTACCACCCCCAAGGTAATGGGCTGGTTGAGAGATTCAACCGGACCCTCAAAGGCATGATAATGGGTCTTGAGGAACCTATGAGGCGTAAGTAGGACGTCCTCTTGCCATGCCTTCTGTTTGCTTACTGTGAGGTGCCACAGAAGTCCTTAGGGTTCAGTCCCTTTGAACTGCTCTATGGTCACCCGGTAAGAGGACCTTTGAGTCTGGTCAAGGAAGGCTGGGAGCAATCTCCCAGGAAACCTCCCCAGGATGTTTACAGTTACATGCTGGCCTTCAGGAACCAGACCAGGCGATTCAGGCAACTCGCTGAGGCGAATCTGGAAGCCAGCCAGGAAGAGATGAAGCGGTGGTACGATCAGAATGCCACTCTGATTGAGCTTCAGCCTGGTCAGAAAGTTTGGGTCATGGCCCCTGTAGAGCCCTGTGCGCTCCAGGACAGGTGGACCGGACCATTTGAGGTGGTGGAGCGCAAGAGTGATGTCACCTACCTGGTGAACTTGCGGTCTCCTAGGAACCCTTTGCAGGTCCTGCATTTTAACCGCCTGAAGCCCCACTTAGAAAGGTCCGAAGTGGGCATGCTCCTAGCAACGGATGATGGAATGGAGGAGGAGACCGAGCCTCTTCCTGACCTCCTGTCTGCAACAGAGCAAGATGGGTCAGTGGATGGTGTCCGCCTCTCTGCCACACTGACCCCTGAGCAGCTGCAAGATTGTCACCAACTGTTGGGACAATTCTCTGATTTGTTCTCCCTGGTTCCTGGTGTCACTGAGTGGTGCGTCCATGACGTGGATACTGGGGACAGTCCTCCTGTGAAGCACAAGGCTTACAGAGTGACTGACAGGGTCAGAGCTCACATCAAGGAGGAGGTCTCCAAGATGTTTGCATTAGGGGTGATTGAGTCCTCTCACAGCCCTTGGGCCAGCCCAGTGGTCTTGGTCCCAAAGGCTGCCGCGCCTGGTGCCACACCCGAACTCCGGTTCTGTGTGGACTACCGAGGACTCAATTCAGTCACCAGGACTGACGCGCACCCCATCCCCAGAGCTGATGAGCTCATTGATCGGTTGGGGGCTGCCCGGTACCTCAGCACGTTTGATTTAACGTCTGGGTACTGGCAAATCGCCTTAACTGATGGGGCCAAAGAGAGGTCAGCATTCTCCACACCAGATGGGCACTACCAATTCCGGGTTATGCCCTTTGGGATGAAGAATGCCCCTGCCACCTTTCAGAGGTTGGTCAACCAGGTGTTGGCTGGACTGGAGGATTTCAGTGCCGCCTACCTGGATGACATTGCAGTGTTCAGCGCCAGTTGGGAAGAACATCTGCGCCACCTCTGGGAAGTGTTGATGGCACTGCGCAAGGCAGGCCTCACGATCAAGGCGAGTAAGTGCCAGATCGGGCAGGGTTCCGTGGTGTACTTGGGACACCAGGTTGGGAGCGGCCAGGTGGCGCCCCTACAGCCCAAGATTGAGACCATCCTGGCTTGGGAACCCCCCAAAACCCAGACAGAGGTGAGAGCCTTTTAGGACTCACAGGGTACTACAGGAGGTTTGTCAAGGGGTATGGCAACATTGTTGCACCCTTGACTGAGCTGACTTCCAGGAAGCAGCCCAAGAAAGTGAACTGGACTGACACCTGTCAGAAAGCTTTTGACGCCCTGAAGACTGCCATGTGTACAGCACCCGTGCTTCAGGCGCCCAACTTCTCAAAGGAATTCATTGTCCAAACAGACGCTTCAGAGCATGGTGTGGGGGCTGTTCTATCACAGATTAATGAGGAGGGCCTAGACCAACCTGTAGCCTTCATCAGTAGGAGGTTACTTCCACGGGAACAGAGGTGGAGTGCAATTGAGCGTGAGGCATTTGCTGTGGTCTGGGCACTGAAGAAGTTGAGACCATACCTGTTTGGGACTCACTTCCGGGTTCAGACAGACCACAGGCCCCTCAGATGGTTGATGCAGATGAGGGGTGAGAATCCAAAGTTGTTGAGGTGGTCCATTTCCCTACAGGGGATGGACTTCACGGTGGAACACCGCCCTGGTACAGAACACGCCAATGCTGATGGTCTGTCCAGATTTTTCCACCTTAGTGAAGAGAACTCCCAAGGGGTTGGGTAGTTCTCCCCACATTTCAGCTGGAGGGGACACGTGTTAGACCTGGTACCATTGGCGTGAGTCTCCCTTCCATTTTTTCACTGATTGCCTCCTCTGTTTTTGATGTTTTGCTGGTTTAGATGCTTTGGGCACTGTGCCACTGCTATTCAGTGCCACAGTGCAAGTGCTCCCTATGGTAAATTGATGTATTGATTAGTGACTCCATGATTGGATCATTTGATTTACTTGTCAGACCCTAGTATAGTGCACCAGGTGTGCCCAGGGCCTGTAAATCAAATGCTGCTGGTGGGCTTGCAGCACTGGTTGTGCCACCCACAGAAGCAGCTTGTAAAGTGTGTCTCAGGCCTGCCATTGCAGAGCCTGTGTGCAGTCTGTGACTGCCATGTCGACTTGGCAAGTGCACCCACTTGCCAGTCCCTAAACCTTCCCTTTTCTGCATATCAGTCACCCCTAAGGTAGGCCCAAGGGCAGGGTGCATTGTATGTAAAAGGTAGGACATGCCCTGGTGTGTGTAGCATGTCCTGATAGTGAATTACAGCCAATTTCGTTTTTCACTATTGCAAGGCTACCTGTCCCCATAGGCCAGAATGGGCAGTTTGATTATAACATCTTATAATCCTAACTGACCCAGGGAACATGGTAGAAAAACGAATTTAGTATGCCTGAACTCAGAATGATAAAATACATCTTTTAGTGAAGTTGGTTTTAACATTCTGTGTTTGAAAATACCACTTTTAGAAAGTAGGTATTTTCTTGCCTAAACCATCCAGCCTGCCTCTGCTAGCTTGTGTATTGTATGTCTGGTTTTGTGAGTGACAGGGGCTGGGGGCTCCAGGAGACAGGGTGAGTCAGCACAGGGCTGAATAGACCTATCTGCATGTAGAGTGGTGGGAGGAGTAGCACCTGGGCCTGAATAGGGCTGTGCCTGCCTTCCACAATGCTGGCTCCACCTCCTGTGGTGTGTCTGATGTCCCTGGCCCACACTGACAAAGGAAGAGGGTGTGCACTGGCAGGATGCACCCAGAACTGGTTTGGACTAGGTACAGGACCCTCTGCCTTCAGAGGACAAAGGATTTATGGATATAAATATTGGGGCCCAGACCCCAGAACTTTAGATCACTTCTGGAAACAACAAGACGAACCTTTGCCAAGGAGAAGAACCAAGGAAGCTGCAGGAGTTTGGACTGCCCCTCTGCCAGTGTGCTGTTTGCTGGGTTGGCCTGCAGTGGTCTTCATTGCCAAGGAAAGGAGAAGGAACTTTTAAAGAACTTTCATCATCTTGCAGAATATTCTCCAAGGGCTTGAACTAGAGCTTGCCTCCTGCTGAAGTCTCAGGGCTACAAGACTTCACCACCAGCTCCCTCCTGAATTCCCTTGCTGGGGATTCTGTCTGCAGAAGCCTGCATGTCGCTGGGAGCTGGAAGCCTGACGCAACCAGAAGAAACGTGTCGCTGACGAAGCTGCTGCCGTCGCATCGCAGGAGAAGCGTGTCGCCGCCGCAGAGGCCGCCGCCGCATCACCAGAGAAGCGTGCCTTCGTCGCAGCTGCCTGCCGTCGCATCACCGGAGAAGCGTGTCGCCATCGCAACTGCCTACCGTCGCATCAACAGGGAAGCGTGTCGCCGTCGCAGCTGCCTGCCGTCGCATCACCTGAGAAGCGTGTCGCAGGGCCTGTTGCGGCTCCAAAGATACAGAGTTTGCCGCACGGCCGTCGGGCATGCACGCATCGTCTTCACATCGTCACATCGCATCAAGGGCACACTTTCATCGCACCGCACCGGATCGTCGCACCGCATCGAGGCGCTTGCTCCCCGCATCGTCCTCCCTGCGGACCCTTTGTTTGTTTTGCGTTACGCATCCCAGGTACTTTTGAGAGAAACGTGTCGCATTTACCATCAACTTGAACTAAGTTACTTCTACCATCTTTAAGTCTATTTTGAGTACAGTATTGTGGATTTTTGTCGTTTGTGGTCTTGTGTTAAAGTCTATATAAAGAATACTTATTTTTATAAAACCTGTGTAGTGTCCATCTGTAGTGTTTTCAATGTATTACTGTATGTGTTCACAAATGCTTAACACACTGCCTCTGAGATAAGCCTGTCTGCTCGTGCCAAGCTACCAAGGGGGTGAGCAGGGGTTATTTTAGTAGTGTATCCCCCTTACCCTGACTAGAAGCAAGGGTCCCTATTTGGTCAAAGGTGTATACCATTGCCAACTAGAGACCCCCAGTTCTAACAATGTTTTATTAAATTATGAGTTCAGAGAGCCTAAACTTTATTTCTCCATCTTGTTCCAATATGAAGTTATATTTATAAGATGTTATAAATAAACTCCCATTCTATCCTATGGGGGAAGATAGCCTTTCAATAGTGAAAAACGAAATTGGCAGTATTTCACTATCAGGACATGCCACACACACCAGGGCATGTCCTACCTTTCACATACACTGCACCCTGCCCACAGGGGTACCTTGGGCCTACCGTAGGGGTGACTAACATGTAAGAAAAGGGAATGTTAGGGCCTGGCAAGTGGGTGTACTTGCCAGGTCGATATGGCAGTTAACAAACTGCGCACAGGCACTGCACTGGCAGGTCTGAGTTACCTTTTCAGGGCTACTCATGTGGGTGGCACAATCAGTGCTGCAGGCCCACTAGTAGCATTCGATTTACCAGCCCTGGCACACTTAGTGCACTTTACTAGGAACTGACCAGAAAGTCAAATATGCCAATCATGGATAACCAATCATGTTCACAATTTACACAGAGAGCATATGCACTTTAGCACTGATTAGCAGTAGTAGAGTGCCCAGAGTCCTAAAACCAACAACAACAGGTCAGGAAAAAATAGGAGAAAGAAGCAAAAAGTTTGGGGATAACCCTGCAAAAAGGGCCAAGTCCGACACCTGTCATATCTTGTGCGCCCCAGAGTAATCCATCAGTAAGCGGCCCTCCAAGGGGTGGAATTCCGGAAGGCCATTCAACTGGCGAAGCAGAGGGGTCAGAGCGTGTTTCAACTGTAGATACTCCTAGAACTGCGTCCGATGGAGCTGAAACTCTTTGTAGTTGCTGAAATGATTTGAGGGTGGTACTCTGCACAATATCTCCTAATGTGGAGATGCACAGGAAGAACCATTTCTGGAAACCGGATAGTTCAGCAACAGGATGTAGATATGTTCCTTGCCACAGCGGGGTCGTCTGTGTCAGGCACCCTGACCAACCCATGTGCCTTACGGTGTATCACCAGAGTCGGATTACCATTCTGCTGGCCGGGGGTAGGAAGTCTAAGTTCATTTGGCTATACAAAAGCCTCTGGAGGGGAATGCTCCCCATCGCCAGGTGCTCCACCGCATATGCTGGGTCCGTATGTGGACTGTACCACACTTGTTAATGACCAGCAAATACGATGCCGTATACATCAGCCGCAGCGATCTTTCGCAGTATGTTGACTGTGTGCAAGTTCGAAGAGCCACTCGGATAGTGCCCCCGCTCCATAAAAACTTATTCAGGATTGCATTAACTTGGGCAAACCATGTGTGAGGGATATTATATGGGAAATTTTGCATCCGATAGAGTATCCAAGCCAAGGAGACCATCTTAAATATTGCTGATCGCCCATATAGAGACAGCAGTAAGTGGGACCATATCAGGGTCTCGTCCCTTATACTTGAAAGCAGTGGAGTAATATTATGTGTCCACGATACCGTGGGGCAGGGTGAGATACAAATGCCTAAATATTTAAAACCGTCCGTCGCGTGGGATAGCTGCGTGGCCCAGGTTCCGCGCCCCTGGTCCCCACATACAGGAAATAGCACTGATTTGGAGGGATTAGCTCCCAGGCCAGAAGTCTCCCCGAACACTCGAAGGATCTGAAGGATGCGGAGCCCCGAGAACCAGGGATCGGTCATGAAGAACAGCACATCGTCTGCATACAGTGCAATTCTGTCAGACCGCTCCCTTGACCACTCATATCCCCTGATCAGTGGATCCTGCTGCACCCAGGCAACCAGGGGCTCTATTGCCAGGGCAAATAATAAAGGGGACAGGGGGCAACCCTGCCTCGTGCCGCGGCATATAGGGAAGGGTGCCGACCTGTACCTGGCTATCCGCACTGAGGCCGAGAGGTCTGTATAGAGCAGCTGAACATATGCCAAAAGCGCGGGCCTAAATTAATGGATCGGAGGAGTTGAAATAGGTACGTCCGACTTAGGGTATCGAATGCCTTATCTATGTCGGCTAGGAGTATGGCCGCGGGGCGGCCCAACTCAGGGGCCCTTGCAATAGCGTTGTGGACTCGCCGGATATTGTGTCTGGTGGACTGATGTGGCATAAAGCCGGACTGGTCAGGATGAACCAGCTCATGAATGCACGAACGGAGACGGTCTACGAGGATTTACCCAAGAGTTTGGGTTCAAAATTGAGTAGGGATATGGGGCGATATGAGGATGGATCTTCCGGAGGGCGGCCGGGTTTGAGGAACCATACGATTTCGGCGTGAGGCCAATCAGGAGGTAAGATGTGTTGTTCAAGAGCCCCATGGAGGGCCTCCAGCAAGTGTGGACCTAGTGTAGTCATATGTGGCCGTAGAAAATGGCCGGGGAAGCCATTGGGACGGGGCGCCCGGCCGGGGTGTATGCTAGTTAATGCAGCTCTGAGTTCGTCTACAGTGATAGGAGAGTCTAATTGTTCACATACATGGTCAGGGAGCTTTTGGGGAGGTATATCTGTCAGAAAGTCTCCTATCAGAGCACTCGATATGCGTTCATTCTGCTTATATAGGGACGCATAGTAAGCTGCGAAGGCTTGGACCACTGCGTCAGGGGAAGTGCACAAGACTCCGTCAGCCTCCCGAAGCGCCAGATCAGGGGTGGGGGCCATCGAGGCCTGGCACAACCGATGGAGCATTTTACTAGATTTATCGCCCAATTGGTAAATCCTGTGTTGTGACGTCAGCCAAACCACGCGCGCCTCATTGGTGAGAAGTTGATGTATTTGTTGTTGTGTTTGGAGGAGATTACGTTGTGTTATTGGACTAGTACCTGTGATATATTGAGCTTCTAGGGACCTCTGGCGGTCTTCCAATTCAACAATTTGGGCGAGGCGTTTGTGCTTTTCGCCAGCACAGAAGCTGATGTCAACCCCCTATTGTGGGTTTAAGGGCTTTCCATAGGATAATACTGGACGGGGCCGTGGCAGCATTGGACGAGAGATATTCGGAAATGGCCTGACGGAGAACGTCTTGGTATTTCTGGTCTTGGAGATTCCAAGGGGACATACGCCATCTAAACAGAGGCTTGCGGGACCCTGTGCACAGCCTGAGCAAGACCGCGGAATGGTCTGACAGTCTCCCAGGCAAAACACAAGCATGGGACACTATATGTATATAGCTATCTGGCAAAAAGATATAGTCTAGCCTTGATAAAGAGCCATGCATGGTTGACAGGAATGTATAGCCCATCTCGTTGGGGTGATGGACTCGCCACGAATCCGACCAGCCCAGTGTATTAGCCAAGATATGGAGTTTGGAGCTACCCATGTGAGGCGCGTGTCCCGGCTCTCGCTGCCGATATAGGGGTGACATAACGTCGTTCCAAACCCCGCCCAGCAATGTCAGACCGTCCGGGAACTCCCCCCATAATTGTGAGATTTTGTCAACAAAAGTATGCCCCAGAGCAGGGGGAGTGTAGATGCTTCCTATAGTTATACATTCGCCATACAGTGTACTGGAGACAATGGTGAATCGACCCCCAAGGTCAAGCCACTGCTTGGATAATGTAAACGGAACCCGACGATGTATCAGGATAGCCATGCCCCAGGAGCCTCGTTTGAACCCCGAATGATAAACTGTGTTGTACCCGAATCTAGTGAGGCACTGGGTTTTGTTGCCTAGGAGGTGGGTCTCCTGCAAGAGGAGGATGTCGGCCTCGCAGCGCTTGGCTTGCCGGAGAACGGCGGCCCTCTTAATCTTGTTAAGCAGCCCTCTAACATTCCAGTATACTATGATCAGTTACCCAAGCTGGGGAGAGTGTGCGTGTGAGGTCATCTATCGTCAATGGAAATAGCTATTGCTTTTGTGTCTGTGAAACTGTGGTGTAGGCTCTGTGTGTGTGGGTGAAAACAGTAACAATATTAACATGGTGAGACTGAACTTTCCCCTCTCCCAACCCCCCACCCCAATACTTCAACAAACAAGGAGTATCTGTCACGGTGGAGATGGGCCCGGGCCTGCAATGGGGAGGACCGGGGGATCTCCGCCAATCATACCCAAACTTCCCCAAAGGCTTAAACATAAATGTTCAGGGGTGTATTAGTTCCTTGGATGGGCCCCCAAGCCGAAATGGTTCTCCATGCGGTGCTACAATTGTGGGAAGAGTGCTGGCGCTGATCAGGGCCAAGGGCCAGAGAGGCAGCGGGTTCAACTTGTGTTATTGTTCATCATCCTGGGTCTGGGAGCGCCAATTGGATCTGGACCTATGTCTCCTCTTGGAATTACCCCTCTTCTGCCTGTTTCTCTGTAATCCTTGTGAGGAATCAGATTCCAGCGGTGGAGGGGTATGCGGTTTAAGATGAATTGTCTCATCCGCCCAGGTGAAGACCGCCTCCGGCGAAACAAAGAAGAGGGATTTAGAGTTATGTGTGACTCTCATCCGGGCGGGATACAGCAGCACATATTGGACATTGAGTTCTTGGAGCCGACGCTTGGCAGCTGTGAATGACTGGCGCTGTTGCTGCACCAGTCTAGTGTAGTCCGGGAAGATCATAATGGGCTGGGACTCGAAGATAAGCTGCTCTCTGTAGTTTCTTGCATATTGGAGGGTGGAATCTCTGTCTGCGTAGTTCAACAGCCTTGCAATCACCGGCCTAAGGCGCTCCCCCAAAGGGGGCTACTTGGTTAGCGCCCTGTGAGAGCTCTCCACCACAAAACAGGAGGATAGGGAGTCTTCTGGCAAGAGGGCCCTCAGCCATTGCGTAAGGAAGCGGTCCATGGATGGGCCCTTGCATCCCTCGGGAAAGCCGATAAATCGTAAGTTATTGTGCCAAGACCGGCCTTCGGCATCTTCAACGCGGGACGCCAGCTCCTGCGCGACGACACTGAGCATATTCACCTTTTTCTGTAGAGAGGCCACAGTGTTTTCCACGGTCGAGACTCGGGTTTCTGCCTCCGTGATACAGTCTACAGCCTTGCGGAGGTCCTGGCTAACCGTGGGCGGAGAACTCCGCTCCGCTCGCGGAGTGTGCGGAGTTGTGCCTAACGCAGAGTAGGCACAACTCCGCACACTCCACGGCGGAGCGGAGTTGACCAGCCCTCGCCTCCACCCCTAGGAAGAATTACATAAACATACACTAAAGGTAAAAAAATAAACACTTACCTTGACTGCGGCGTCCCTGGGCTGCCGTCCTCCTCTTCCTCGGCGTTTCACGATGATCTGCGCGTGCGCGCGCATGCGCATTCCTTGCGAGAAATGCGCATGCGCGGGCACGCACGCATGCGCAGATTATCATGAAACGCCGGGGAAGAGGAGGACGGCAGCCCGGGGACGCCGCAGTCAAGGTAAGTGTTCATTTTTTTTACCTTTAATGTATATTTATGTAATTCTTACTAGGGGGGTGGAGGCGGGCGGCAGAGCGGAGTTTCCACGGAGTTGGTCCCCAACTCCGTGGACCTCCGTGTAGTGCCGCTCCGCCAGCTCCGCCCAGGGTTAGTCCTGGCGTAGAAATGAGACCTCAGACCCCAAGGCACCGATCTTTGCATCAAGGATATCTCGGGCTTGGGTGATGACAGCAAGAAGCGCCGCATTGTCGGGAGCCGAACCTCCAGCATCGCCACCCCCCGCACCGCTAGATGCGGTGGTGAACTGATCCAATGTGCTTTGTTTGGGGCCTGAGCCCGTCTGTTTATCTTTTCCCATGCTGGGAAGAGGGGGGGAATAAGGAGAGGGATGCACAGTGGGAAGCCTCCCCTCTCAGCCGACAGCGGCCTTTTGTCCGTATGAGCTTCTATAGGTGCCTGCTGTTATTCATTGGTGTTATCTGGGGATGACCTCCGTGGCACCCCAACAGGAGCTTCTCCAACCGTATTGCAGGCCGGGCCTCATGGAATCTGACCTCCTCAGGCCACAAGCCGCACCACGCCTAGCTTGGCCGCTTCTGCAGCCCCAGGAGGCCAGCCAAGTAGACCCCCTATCGGGATCAGACTCGTCGGACCCCCAGCCCGCAGGTCGCCCCAGTCTAATCCTTACATCTGGGCCGTGGGGTCATTGCTCCTCCTGAGTGTGGCTGTATGGCCGGAATGTTGCGGTCGCCCCCGGTAGGTGCGGGCCCCCTCAGTCGTCATCTGGCTGTCTGCGGCGGCGTATCCAATTATGTCTCCCAGGGCGAAGCCACGCCACATCAGCCCCATAGGATGGAATGCATCAGTCGGAATGCCCAGGGCCTGCTCAACGACGTGCCCTTTGTATGGGGCACGTCCCCTCCGTCAGGGGCCCAGCGCACACGCGGCCCAGCACAGTGGCGCGACCCCAGCCCGCCAGGCACCGCACCCGGGGCCCGATTTCCCCCCGCGGCCTGTTCTGGCTCTACAGTACTTGCAGGAATGCGAAAAAGGGGGGGCGGTCAGGACCCCACTTCCCCGGCTACCGCGTGTGCGACCGCGGGCCGGCTCCACTAAACTGCTCTCTGGGCCCCCCGGGCGCGGTATCAGGGTGGGGTTGGGCGCGGCCACAGGCCTAGATCTTCCCAGGGGCCTTCTCAACCGCGACACGGGCCTCCTTGTGGCTGGTGTTTACCGCTCCGCTGCCCGGGTCCGCCAAGGATGCAGGAAGGCATGCAAGAACCTCGGTAGGTCACGCAGCGACTGCAGGCACACAGACGCATCTGGCTCGGCCTCAACTTGGGCCGCAGCCTCCCCAGCAACAGCACTCCGCAGCGACGCCTCACCTTGGGGGCAGGGTCCACCGGTCGGATCACGATCTCTGCTAGGGCCGCACCCGGCGCCCGGGCGCCAGCAGTCGGGGGAGTACGTTTTCCAATGGCGGCCCAGGCCGCGCCCGCTCCTCTGTCGACCGCCGCCTGCTTCTAACTCCAGCCCACTGTCACTCGTACTGCGCTATATTGCAGCTCCGTTTGCTGCAATCAAATAGCGTGTCGGGCACGGGCCGCTGGAGAAAGGATTTATGGTGGATTTCAGCAGATTATCGGCTTGGGCGACCGGAGCCTCGTTAGACTACGTCTGCCACGATGGCCGTCCAAGCCAAACGATGTAATTTTAAACCTATTTTTATGAGATGATATTAATCTGTTGGTTTAAATGATTGGTCTTAACTTTTGATAAATTGTCATTTTAAATGTTATTCCTTTTAAACAATGTATCTCTTTTATGGTATGATAAAAACCGAAATAAGGGGTATTTTGATTAATTGATATTAAATATGAGCTTTTAACTGGAGGGACCGAAGGTTTTTATTCGTTAACAGCTGTTTTACAGCCTTTCCTAAAAGCATCTTAAAGGCCCCATAAGATATATTCAGATCCAATGGATGGTTCAATTCGAGTTCTTTCGAAAACGTCTGCACCACCCCACTACCTGCCAGGAAGATGCAGACGGATAATGGATTAAACAGATCTTTGCCCAGATGCAATTTAAAACTCCTGGCTTCGGCCTTCTTTAATTCAAACCAGAATTTCAATAAGGCGGCCCTTTGTGTCAAAATTTGTTTTTTAGGCCAAATTCTAGTCTTATCAGGGTTTCTCTAGTGGAATTTGGGAGCCTGAATATTTGGCAAAAGAGTCTAGATTGATTCTTATTTAACCAGCCCCCAAATCTATCTGGGAATGATTCAAATAACTATTTATAGTTCTTTAGGTTATGTATAGCTTCCATTGGAAACCATTGCCATGAATAAAAAGGTCAAAAAAATCTGGGTATTTACCATTTGATGTACATAACCAATGGAAGTGTTTACTTCCTGTGTGTTCCACTGCCTCGGCTGGGTCTCTAAAGACCCAAGTGAGGTGACAAAGTGGTAGCTGGCGGCCTTACCCTCTTTCTACTGACTATCTTAGGTTTCCAGAGACATTTCCATGTTAGAATCATATTGGCAAATCCGTGGTCACAAAGTAAGAAGTACAGCGCTGACCAGCGCCTCTCAAAGACCCACTTTTAGCCTGGCACCGGCTCTCCTCTCTCAATGTGAGAGTGGAGAGCATGGCTTTGGGCCGGGATGGGTTGTGATAGCACAGATAGTGGAGAGGGTGGATGGGAAGAGAATGTTTTTTTCTTTTTTTATATTTGGGGTGTGAGGGAGAGATTTGAAGAGGAGATGAGGTGGTGGGTGATTGGACACCAGATCATTTTTTTTCCCAATGCGGGTGGGCTAAATTAAGCAGGTGGTGGGGTGGGTGGCAGGAGGCCAGGTATTTTTCTTTTATCTTTGAAAGGGGGGTCCATGTTTTGCACGCCTCCCTTATTACTCCTGTGTCCTGTATAGATGTTGAAAGCCGGCCCAGATGATTTAGGGGTACCCATAACATAAAATGCACACAATTGTGGATCCCTAACAACATCGTTGATAACTGAATAATTTTCTGCCCACATTGTATGCCTACCTCTAGCTCCATGGATTTTATTTTTAACGAGCGTCTTGTGGACTGAATCCATAGCTATGTCTTTACAGCATTTTCGGAAAACTAGAAAGAGAATCTCAGATTTACATTTAGGAAGGCCTCTCCACGGGATGTAGAAATGCATTTTTCATGTAAATCCTCCTGAAGCCAGATCAGTAATTACATAAATTCGGCGAGGTAAATGTGTAGTTACTCAATTTATCACATTGTTTGGACGCACGCTCTTTCCAGCAACATTTTTATTTGCAATAGTAATTAGATGAAAGTCAGCTTGAATAGAGGAACTGCCACATGCGTGAATACAAAATTCGGCTGAGGAGATGATTATATTTGTGTCACGCAGTTTGAAAAAAATTAAACTCGTTTAGAGGTTGTTCTGCGATATGCCGGGTATTATTTTTTTTTAGCTAACAGTGTCATGAATTTTGTGTATCCTGTTGCTCGTTTCAGTGTGTGGATTTTGCAATATTGTTTATTTTCTAGGAATATGCAATTTTTGTGAAAAGTTGAAGATTTAATGTATTTTTAGCAATTGTTGAAAAGCACCGAATTCACAAAGATGTCATCAATCATCCAAGCGAATTACTTATTTTCTTTTATTAAGAAATGTGGATAAAGCACATAAAAATGACATAATCTAACTTAAAAATATTTCAAGAAAAGACTGTTTTATGTTCTCCTAATTTCATTTGAGATTCCAGCGAAGCTTAAAAATAAGTTTGCATTGGGTTTCTACTTGTGGACAAAATGCCTTGGGTTGAGGTGATGCGCTTGTGTATACATTAACAAAAATATAGCCGTCTGCCAGGGGGTATATAGGTCTTTAAAAGCCCCCTCCCTACACGGAGGCCACTTGCCTAGGGCACTTAAGAGTTTTATTGACAATCCCAACAGAAATCTTACCAGGGCCGGACAGGAAACCCAAACCAGCCCTGGCAAATATCATCAAACCAGCCCACGCTGCAAGAGGCAACCACTAAAAGTGGGCACTGGGGGGCATGATTGGGCCATGACAACCCTTCCTGCTCAGATAGCAGCCCCCCTAGACTGCAACCTACTGGGAAAATGCCGGAGTGGCCGTTCCGGCCCTGGTTCTCACAAACAAGGGTACCCGCAGGGGCGTAGCTTCCGTTGGTGCAGCAGGTGCAACGGCGCCGGGGCACAGAGGCCTGAGGGAAGCCAGACTATTGATGTATTTCACAGTTCAAACAGCAGACATGGGGCCCATTTCCTTTCTTGCACTAGGGCACATGACACACTGGCTACGCTACTGGGTACCCGAATTGAAGACAGAGCTTTTTTCTTGGAACGACTGCCTGTGTTGCGGATAAAAAGGTGTAAAATAGATTAATACATTATGTACTTGATATCAGGCTCGCAACGCCCATTGGGCTGAAAGGGCTTCAGCCTCCCCCCCCCGTCGTGTGTCTCAGCCCGGGCTGCTAGGGGCTCGGCTGGGCAGTGTCTGGAGTCTTATCTCCGGCACGCCCTAGTTTTTCACAGCTCTTTAAAGACCATTTGCATATTTACATACCTTTGTAAACCGGTTAGCGAGGCTTAGTTTTTTTTCTGGTTCCAGTACCCCCCTGGGCCCCCACTCTGCCTATTCTTTTGCTGTAGTGTGAGAATGCATTTCATGAAAAGGAATATAAAGTAGGGTTGCCAAAAGAAAAATGCCATCCATGTGTTGTTTAAAGAGCCTGCAAACATCTCGTCTTGACTAAATCAGGTTTTAAATAAAAAAAAGTATGTATTCATTTGTAATGTGTCTTTTCTGTCTTTGTTCCCTTTAATTATCAGTCATGGATCATTCAGGCAGCCCTAGAACACAATTAAAAGTGCTTTTTATTTATATTTGGTGTTCAAAGTATGCACAGATAAGTGCTGAAAATACGGCTTTAGGTGACTACTTATTTTTGTACAGCCTGGGACATCAATATAATGAGCTGGCAACCCTAATCATAAGACTGGAAGTTTGTTGCAGGATCAGCACATTATTTATTTCCTCCACCCTCGATCTCTGATTAATGCTATAATAGCAATAGTTTAACTTATATCTGAAACCCTACGCCGCCGTCAATAACATGCTGTTACTTCAAGTGTTGTCTCAATGCAGGGTGCATTCCCAGACACACTCCTCATTCTCACCCTTCACTTTTACGCTCACCCTGCACTTACAGCGATCACAATGCCCTCACACTGATCACCATGCACTCACACCAAGGTGCAATGGTGCTTGCGTTGGCGCTAGGCAGCTGAGTTTAGCGCCAGCACTAGGGAAAAGGCAGGGATGTGCCGTACCATTGTAAATAAGGCGCATCCCTGCGTTTTCAGAACGGCGGAGCGTGGCATTAGCAATTTTTGCTTAATGCCACACTTCACCATTCACCTGTAAATATGCCCCATTGTGCGGCTTGACCTTCTGGCGCCACTGTTGTGTGGGCTCCTACTTGTTGGGATCTTCAAATTGTGGCACGGGGAGATGCATGTTCCCCCTAGTTCACTCTATGTCTTTCTACTATCTTCTTTAAATCTCCCAAACTCTAAATTTTGCCCCTTGCCTTCCAGGATATATTTTATGTGTCACATCAGGGTCTCTGTGTCAATTTTACCTGGCCAGATTACACCATTGACAGTGATGCGCAGGAATTTCAGCCGTCATTGCCCTTTGCAAGTATTGCATTTTTTCCGGCCACAAAACTCGTTTACCAAAGATTTTTGCCAAAAGATATTGGGTTGCAAAATGTGTCCCTCAATCCCTCGCAGAGATGGCACTTGATATGATAGCAGACAAGCAGCTGCCCCTGTGAAAAGATGTCTGTTAAGAAAAATGCAAGGCACAGGGATTTGCCGGCGCACTGGTGACCATCAACCTCTGCTGCCATCATTTTCATCATAGTGCTGGAACATATAAGCCCTAATTAGGATGTGTGTTGGAAAGCCTCCGACCACAAGTCGGAGGCTTTCCGACCGACATCCTTGGTTTGACTTCCGACCACCATCTTACGATTACGGAGGTCGGAATTAAAACTGGCTGGTCATTCTGGCTGGCTTCCGACGGGCTCAAGGAGCCCGTTGGCCAGTCGGAACCGCCACCATAATCCCATGCGGACAGCATTTCTGCCGTTGGGATTATGATGTCGGTTTCCGACAGACCTTCCTTGTCGGGCTTTCCGACATGGAAAGCCTGTTGGAAAGTGACTTTGGGGGGCCCTAGCAGGGTCCCCCTTCTTCAGCGGCCTCCAATTGGGTGCCGAGGGGCACCTATGGTGTCCCCCTGTAAATCCCTGCACCGTGTGGCAGGCACTATGAGGTGCCTGCCACACGATGCAGGGATTTACAGTGACTCCCATTTCTCTATGGGAGCTTGTGCTGCAGCCGGTTTCCGACCGCCGCACAAGCTCCCATAGGGAAATGCAAGTTTGCGACCGCACCATGTACGGTTGCATCCTAATTGTGATTTTGGACTGCTGACCCATGGTCGGTTGGTTTTGAAACCGCATGGATGTCGGTCGGAGGCTACTTCGACCGCCATCCTAATTAGGGCCTTAATGTCAATGTAGATCATGTGAAAAATGTAAAGCATGTGCGCTTTCACTCAAACTTTTCTGCATATAATGTTAATAAATATCATACGAATGGGCATGAAGCTGACACACTTCAACTCACATGTTTTCCACTGATCATATTTTGGAAATATTTTGGAGAATAAAGGTTTGACCAGCCGAGCTTAAAAATAAATGGCAAGGCCACCAAACACTCTCAAACATTCAAGGCACAACTTTAAAAATTGGACTATGAAATAAATACTTTTTCAATCAGCATATGATACTGTCCAGAGAAATGGAGTAATCAGGGGATTCTAAAAACGGGCTTCTGAGCCCCAACATTCATCTGCAACTCCTGCTCCAGCCACCGAGGGGGCATTTACGGGCCGTCCGAGGCCCTTGGCAACTGGGCATTTTGACTCCCGCTGGGGTGGGACTCGGCCCCCAGCAGACCCTGCGGTGGTGCAGGAGGTGACGTCACCCTCCCGACGCCTTTTCTTCGGCTACTCTCTCCCGCAGCGCGGGATTCTAAAAATGGGCTTCTGAGCCCCAACATTCACCTGCAACTCCTGCTCCAGGCACCGAGGGGGCATTTACGGGCCGTCCGAAGCGCTTGGCAGCTAGGCATTTTGACTCCTGCTGGGGTGGGACTCGGTCCCCCATTAGGCCCTGCGGCGACGCGGGAGGTGACGTCACCCTCCTGACGCCTTTTCTTCGGCTGCGCTCTCCCGCAGTGCGGGATTCTAAAAACAGGCTTCTGAGCCCCAACATTCACCTGCAAATCCTGGTCCAGACACCGAGAGGGCTTTTACGGGCCGTCCGAGGCCCTTGGCAGCTGGGCATTTTGACTTCCGCTGGGGTGGGACTCGGTCCCCCAGCAGGCCCTGCAGCGGCGGCGCGGGAGGCGACGTCAGCCTCCCGAAGCCTTTTCTTCAGCTGCTCTCTCTCGCAGCGCTGGACGCGCGCGGGCGGGCCCATCCATGCCTGTCAGCTCCAGTAAGAGGCAGGGGTGGGCCCCGACTCTTGGTTGGGCGCTTCGACCAACCATCTTCACTGTCTCCCTATCGTTGTGGCTGATACCGTAAGTTTGTGACATTCACTGCCTCTACCTTTTCTGGTTTTATATTCTTTGTGTTTTATGTTATCCTGAATACAAGTCATTGCGTATATTGAACCATGGGGAAAAGGAAACATCCTAGTTCTGCTCTAGCTAAGTCCCCACCGAAATTGCGACAGTCCATCATGAATTATATTACAGGGGCAATGGGGGCTATCGAGAAACAGATCCTCAGTGTGGAGGAAACACTAACTACCTGCACTGAGGGTGGCCCTGACCTGATAAATCTGTGCTCTGCATCCCTAAACACTGTTCAATCCAACAACCACCTGGCTGTAAGACCTGGCACACCGGACAATGGCGAGAACACTTTGAGTTCTACCTTACTGGGCACCTCGAACTCTCATCCTCCCTCGAAACGCCCAAAAATCCCGGGGAGCCGTACTGTTGACCCTATTAAAGTTCCATGCGAGGGAACTGTAAAGGCAAAAAAAAGGGCAACTGTGCAGAGGCTGGCAGCTACTACTAAGCTTCTTAGAACTGGTAACAAATTACAGTCAGCTGCATCACTGGACTATTTCTCTTTGGCGGCATCAGTTCAAATGTTGTCAGACCTTATCAAGGCTTCTTTTTGTACCCTTACGGACAGACTCAAAGTTATCGAATGTGCTGTATTAACTTGTGTAGAACGATTGGGGTTGATTAATTCTCACTCTGACAGTCAGCCCTCGCACGAGGGTGGCACAGAAGGGCTAAAAGATCATTCTAATAATGTTGGTTTAAACCCCAGACATATTGTAATTCCTCTACTATTACAAACTGCTCCTGAGAATTCCAAGTTACCTAATTGCCCCCTGTCTAATTTGGTGCCACAGAGTCAACCAGCACCTGTCACAGAAGTGAGTAGGTCTTCTATAACAAAGGTATAATTCCCTTCCCCGTCTACCAATGGCTTTAGGGGAACTGTTTCTACTCTTTCTTCGTCTAATTCTGATAGATTAGATCTCCCCCCAGCTGCGACTCCCTATGTGATTGTTCTGGCCAGTGTTCCCACTCTTCTCGCTTCTACTCAAGAACCATGGGACTCGCTAAGAAACAAGTCACTCAATTGGCTGAATACAAGACTTGGGCTGGGGGATGCCCTTTTTGCATATTTTAAGATGGCTAGACAGGTCAGGTGGGTTGATAGGGGTCCCAAATTACTTCAGGGTGATTGTGTGGTGTTCTCCTTCAAAACACCAGGACTAGTTAATGCTATACTAGGAAAAGCAGGTGCAGTGTTCCTAAACCAAAACCAAATCTCTGTTTTACCCCTTGGGTTTTTTTTTATTGACCCCCTTCACAACCCTTTATTCATTCCAATACACACCTACAACGGATTTCTCAACCACAATCACTATCTCAACCATCAACATCCAATGCAAACTATGCTGGTCCTTTTATGTATCCTATTTCGACCACTAATATATTTGATTGTCTCTCCAGCCTTACTGGGGTGGATTGACTAAGGGTAGACAATACGAATGGAGCTATCCCGCGTGGATCTGCCCTTACAATCTTGACCCCTGTTTCCAGCCCACCAATAGATGATAACTTATTGAATCCCCAATCAACTGCTGAATTGCATCAAATAAGGAGTGAGGCAAATACGGATCCCACAACACCAAATGTAAGTGCCATCACAGTGTTATGCTGGAATGTAGCCGGGCTCCGTAGTAAGCATAATCTATTGGAATGGCTAGACTTTAAGACAGGTTTTAATACCATCTGCCTACACGAAACATGGACCGTCGAACCTATCCATCTCAATGGCTTCAAAACATTCCATTCTCCAGCCATTCCATCGAGACATGGTAGACTCAAGGGTGGTCTCTGTATTTATGTTTCTAATAAACTAGTCTCCTCCAATATTGCTGTAAAGTCCTCTAACTCCTTCTATCAAATTGTCTCCATAGATCTTTCAGTGTCTTTTTCGCTGATATTAGTAAACTTTTATAATAATGCCCACAATCTAGATATACTGAATGATTTAAGCCAACTCGATGTTGACCTGGAATCATTAATCCTTAAGGAGTCCAGAGATAAAATCCTCATATGGGGGGAGACTTTAATATTCAACCCTGCCTATTGCCAGCAAATAAAATCTGTGGTATGGCCTCCCCCACAAATGACGATGTCACTCATTTTTCACACACAGTGTATGTTGAGAAACTCAATGAGTTACTTTTTAAGTATGACCTGGGTTTTAGTAATGAGCTGGGAGCCAGTCCAGTTGATGTATTTTGTACATTCGACGGCAGTATGGGAAAAAGTGTTATTGATTTGTTGTTGTTCCCTAATCGTTATTCTGCTTTGATTAATAATTTTACATTACACGATTTTGCAATGAGTGATCATTTCCCCCAGAGCATAGAGTTGGACACCAATTGTGTAAAAAACCATGGGGGTTGTCATCATACCTTATCAGTGGAAAGCATAGAACTCTCTCGTCTGAATGGTTTTACTCTGCGCTGGTATATGGTTAATCCGACCATATTCTTAGAACAGCTAATTCAACATCAGAGGTGGGCTTTTGACGCTTGCTTAGATGAGTCAGCAGAAGCCACTACTGTTGTTGAGGCATTCAACCGAATAACAAAAGAAATCAAAGAAGGGCTTACCTCAAATCAGAAGAGAGGAGTTGAAAACACCAAGGGCTGTTTGACAATGCCTGTACTTAGGCTCATTAAAATCTGAAACGGGCCTTAAATATCTTACCCAGGAATATCCCTGAAGTACAATATTTGAGACGAGTTAACAGGCTTGCCCTAAAACATCGTAAAAAGGTCTGAAAGAGGAGGCCTGGTATAAATTGCACGAGGCCAGCCGTAATAAGGATACCACAGCATTTTGGCGGGTTATAAACTCCCCCTTCTTTAGTAATGTTGACAAGCCCAGAATTGAGGTTGCAGTGACCGAAGAAGATTGGTTAGCCCATTTCTCCAAACTATACACCAATACAACTGATTGGGGCTGTATTAGCCCAAGATTATGTTCTGTGGCTGATTCCTCTATGTCCACACCCCCCCCCCCCCATAATCAGTTTGACCTCAATTTCACTTTGGAAGAGGTCAATCTGGCTATAAGGTCACGTAAAGGAGGCAAAGCACCGGGCCCAGACGGGATATCGATTGACCTTTTCAAGGCTAATATTGATTTTTGGGGCCCCCTTCTGACTCTTGTCTTTAGATTCTGTCAGTGTGTTGGTTTCCCAAAATCCTGGTCTGAGTCTCATATTGTGCCAATATTTAAGAAAGGCGACCAAAATTGTCCAGCGCACTATAGACCCATCTCTTTGTTAGACTCTTTAGTCAAAGTGGTTGGTTGCATGCTTTTATGTAGACTACAGGAGTGGGCGGACTGTAATAACATCATTTCGGATATACAATATGGATTTTGACCAGAAATTAGGACCACGGAGCAAGCCATTAATCAGAATCTGCTGATTGGCAAATACGTACACATAAAACTTGGTAATTTGTTTATAGTTTGTGTTGACCTGTCCTCCGCTTTCGACTGTGTAGTACATGGGTACTCACAAACTTTCTCTCAGGGGCCAAAATTACAGTCTGGTTTGTGGCAGAGGGCCGCACCGATGGGCCTGCAGGTGGGGGCGGGGCTAGCAGGGGCGGGGCTAGGGTAAAAAACAATCGCCGCCTTTTCAAAACATTACTAGACACTATTTTATACTACTCAGTGTTAATAGTTCAGGAAATCTCTTCCCAAGGAACCTCTCCCCAAAGATACACAACACATGCTTTGTAAACACTTGTAACAATATTATTACTTCACAGGGGCTCTCTGGGACATTACACCATCCCATCTGTCACAAAATTTAAAGGGAACAGCTTTTTTGTCTCCTGTGGTGACCATAGTTAAGGCATCTATCTAAAATTCAGCAAGCAACCGATTAAAGAGGCCCAGAGGCCTAAGTGCAAAGACATAATGCAGTCTTGTTACAGAGAGAAAGCAAAAAAGAGAAAACATCGAAAATAGGGAGGCAGTAAACAGAACAAAGGGAGAGAGAAAGGTAAGAGGGAAAAAAGGATGAGAAAAGATAGAAAGATTGGAGCTAGAAAGCAGAAAGGACACATGGGAAAAGGCAAAAAGAAAGGGTAGAAGTAAGAAAATGTGAAAGGAAGTAAGAAGGGTAAAAGAAGAAAGGAAGAAATGGGGCAAGAATGAATGGAACTATGGATGAATGGATTGATCGATGGAAGGGTATTAGATAGACTGGTGGATGAATGAGTGAAATGACGAATACATGTGTATAGAATGGTGAAAGGATGAATGGAAGTGTGAAATGATAGAAAAATGGAGAAGTGTAAGGATGCATGAAAGGAGGATGGGTGGAACTATTCTAGGATGGGTCGCTTTTCTCACTCTGTGTCAACAGAGGTTTAGTTCTAAGTGGGGGGGTGCTTTTATTTTCTGGCTGCTTACTTGCAAACACACATAACGTTAACTCTGGAAGTGTTGCGTCAATCCCCCTCTTTGATCATAAGTTTGTGTTCTCCATAGTATATATCAGTGCAAGTGACCATTATAACCAGGAGTATTTTTTCGAAAAATGCAGGAGCTGGGCAGGTATAAATATGACGCCTATGGTGGAGAAAGAGCTATTGAAACCACACCTCGAGAGAGATAACAGCTGAATGGGTGCCCCCATCCAGCAAGGAGGCGGTTAAAACAGGACGAAGCGATAATGTGCAGAGAAAGAAGATGCACCGAGGCCTCCTCCCTCTTCCCTTTACTGTCTCACAGATACCAATTACGCCAGGCGAGGAATGCTACGAATGTCCATGGGTTTCCTTCCACTCAGCACTAGTCTCTTCAGGTCACCAATGAGTCGTCACCTCAGCCCCCAGCTTTGAAAAAATCTTCTCATCCCGAGATCGTTAGCCGGTTACCTCACCCAGAAACGCTTCAGGTGGTTCCAGAGACTGCCACTACCCCAGGGGTCTCTAGAAAGTGTTGTGTTTTTTCATCCCTGCCCTTTGCGCCGTCACTCGGAGACTCTACCCCCGTCATTGCACATCAAATCTTTTGCCACTGCGCCCCCCTGTGACCCAAACCTGTATCATAAACAGAGGCTCTCGGTAAACAGAGGAGGGCTGTTAGAGCATGCACGCTATTGCGCATGCTTCAGCGGCCCTCTTTTGTGTTTACTGGCCCTCTTGTAAAACACTAGTACTAGGACATTGACTGAAAAGGTCCGCGGGCCGCCAAGGAAGGTCTGCCGGGCCGCTGGTGGCCCGCGGGCCATACTATGAGTACCAGGGGTGTAGTACATGACAAACTCTGATCCGTTAAGAGTTCAATGGGTGTACATATCACTATAGTTAACTTTCTCAGATATTTATACTCCACTAGTTCCGCAAGGATTTGGTCTGAAAGGGGAATGTACACGAACCTTAAGTATTCAAAAAGGGGTCCGACGAGGGTGCGTACTCGCTCCTTTTTTGTTTAATTTGTACATTAATAGTTTGGGTAGCACTCTTGCTAATACATGTACGGACTTGCCCCAAGTAGGGCACCGGCCTATACCGGTCCTGCTTTATGCGGACGATGCAGTGCTTATGGCCCACACACCATTGGCTTTTCAGCGTCTCCTTGACAAATTTATACATTTCATGGAGAATCTGGGGCTACAAATCAATACAAGTAAAACCTTTGTTATGAAAGTAGGCCGAAAAATATCTAAATGGCATAACATTCAAATAGAGAAAGCTATTTTACCACAAACACCCGCTTTCTCGTACCTAGGGATTTTATTTGATTGTGAGGGGAAGTGGAGAAGTGCTGTAAACTCTAGAAGGCTACAATTCGTTAGATCTATTACGGCCCTGTGTAATTTCTCTACGAAATTAGGTTGGAAGCATCCTAAAGAAATGTTAACTATCTATAATGCTAAATGTCGACCTATTGCGATGTATGGTTCTGAGTTGTTGGTGTGTGTAAACGTGGACCCACTACAGCAGACAGAAAATTCCTTTTTTTTTAAATCTGCTTGCGCTCCCTAACAGCTGTTATAAATTTGTGTGCCACTCCGAGTTGGGTGCGACATACCTAGCAGACTTGATAAAGGTTCAACCAGTCCTACTCTGGCACAAGATTTGGACTTCGGACCACATGGAACTTAACCGTGTCATAGTAAAGGATTGTTGTAGTTCAGAGCTTGCCCAAAGAATTCCATGGTTAAAGTTTATAAAGCAATTCATGTCTGACAGCCACCCTGAATATTACAAGCATCCAGAAACTTTGAGTAGTATCACGAGGAAAGCATTAAAGTTAGATTGTTTAAACTTATTGGAGGAGTCGAGGTTGTCTGTTGAAATGGTGAAACCGACTGTTTTACATAATCAAATGGTTTTGACCACCTTTTCTATGCAACCCTATTTAGTCAACATTCTTAATGCTCAGCACAGGTTTGTTCTGCCACGTTTTAGGCTTGATATTTTTCACCGCCTGACAAGCTTTCCAAGCATTAATAATTGGTCACGTGAACTAATGAACTGTCCCTGTGACAAGATGTCCAAACAATAGACTATACATATATAGTTTTTTTGTAAATTTTCTACAGATTTGAGAAATTCTTTTATCAAGCCATTAATGAAATCTTCAAATTTTAAGCATTGTAGACCGGCTTTTTTACATTTGCAATTACTTCCAAATTTGAATACATGTATGGTTTTAGCAAGATTTTTAAGGGCTGCTATTTTCAGAAGAAAGTCGCTACCGGGCGAGCAGATTATTACTGCTGTATGCTAAACTGTGCTCCTATTTTGTCATTCTTGCTTTTAACCTGTTTGTATTCATTTTTATTGTATTGTATTTTATTATGTACGCTTTTATGATACACTTTGTGAATCGAATAAAGATGATTCTGATTCTGAGTAATCAGGCCAATTAAGAGATCCAGAGGGCCCCAGCGTCTAATTAGTGCCGCTGGCGGTTGGTGGTGTGCGCTGGCACTCTTTTTTGAGGACAGGGACTTGTTTTTCACCATCAGATTTTGACCCAGCGGAAGAGAGAGAGAAGAAAAAACAAAAGAGAAAGATATAGATAAGACAACTGTGACAGAGGGAGTAGCTTTAGAAGACAACATGCAAGAGTGAGATAACGAGATAGGAAGTGTAGTATGGTGAAAGAAAGAGGCATAAAATGAAATCAAGATTAGTCCGCGCTGGTGTTTGGCACCCCAACGTTCGGCAGTAATATCCAGATGCCTCCCGAGATGTATTTTATTGCACTGTTTCATAAACTGAGCACTGACTCCCCTCCCCTCCCCTTTGTTCCTGAAATGAGAGCTGTTAGCCTGCTCTTGGCGTATCAAGAAGTGGGTCAGGTCGAGGTTACTTCATGACACGAGACAGCGGTGTGTGGGGGGCGCTATTCTGCCGCAAACTGCACTTTGGGAGGGAGGGGGCAGACCAGACAAAAACCATTTTGTTGTGTGAAAAAGGCCGCTTTATTGAAACAGGTGCACATTACAAAGAACATACCTGGCAACTCAACTGCCTTACAAAACTAAACCTCACTATACATCCAAATACCTGACCTCTGACCCTGCCCCCGCCCCTACGATCCCCTCAACATGCCCCCACCCTGTCATTACCATATAAACAGCATTACAATGTATTGCAGTAAAATTATATACATTTATTAACCAACATCCTATGCCTGACTCTCTATAACAGTAAATCACCCAACCTTTCCAACTGAAGTTAAAATTCCCTGCCTACCCTTTCCCTGTCCCTGATCCCAACTTCAACGGTAACCAAAACTTCTGCCAACCCTGGCCAACTTTAAAAAACCCCGCACTGCACCTGTTCCAAGCGACAATACAACGACTACCCCTTGCTCACCTGTCCCAACGAAGATGCCATATTCCAAAACCATAGGTACAAAAAAGAAAAACCCCAAACACCAGAAAATTGGGGATGGGCAGGAGGTAAATTCTTTTTTCCTACTACTGCTGCGCTCCCAGCCACCAGGTCACCGAACCTAAAATGGTGGCTGGGAGCGTCCTCATGCTAAACTTAAATATTGGGCTACCCTTGGGCTACAAACTATATAGTCCAAAATTGACAAAATGGAGGAGCAGGGGACTGCCCCCGCTCCTCCCAAACCGCCCGGGGGGAAGACCTCACTGCGCTCGGCTACCCCCCCAAACCCCCTTGGGAGGGAGGGGGCTGACCAGACAAAAACCATTTTGTTGTGTGGAAAAAGGCCGCTTTATTGAAACAGGGGCACATCACAAAGAACATACCTGGCAACTGCCTTACAAAACTAAACCTCACTATACATCAAAATACCTGACCCCTGACCCCCGCCCCTACGATCCCCTCAACATGCCCCCACCCTGCCATTATCATATAAACAACATTACAATGTATTGCAGTAAAATTATATACATTTATTAACCAACATCCTATGCCTGCCTCTCTATAACAGTAAATCACCCAACCTTTCCAACTGAAAATAAAATTCCCTGCCTACCCGTTCCCTGTCCATGAACCCAACTTCAACGGTAACCAAAACTTCTGCCAACCCTGGCCAACTTTAAACAACCCCGCCACCCAGAAAAGGGGGAGACTTCTACCCATTTTCTGCCCCCCCTGCCTGAACTAGTCAGTGGGTCTTTCACTCAAGTGTTTCTGTACGTTCAAAGACCTGAACAACACTTCCCGAATTTCCAGAAGATATAGGTCCATGCCCAACCTAGACAAATGCATTATTGCATTATTTAACATGGTTAAGGAGCTTGCAGGTTCCAAAACACAATCTAGGCCCCCTTCACTCAACAAACAGCAATGCGAGGATCTGGCTGTTTTTTTTGTCCAGAAGGTTGAGAAAATATATTTGGACATAGTGCGTGCGCAGGGTGATAACCACCTTTTCCCTCTAGTAACATCAGCACCATCCTTTATGGACAATACGCTTGGTGATCAGGATAGGGCACCTAACATACCTTCTAGCCTCTTG
The DNA here is from genome assembly GCA_963921515.1 of Calotriton arnoldi. Classification (NCBI taxonomy): domain Eukaryota; kingdom Metazoa; phylum Chordata; class Amphibia; order Caudata; family Salamandridae; genus Calotriton; species Calotriton arnoldi. The sequence goes on along the minus strand of CAWUFW010003429.1, from coordinate 229,582 downwards.
GACACATGGCCCTTGTTAAACACAGCTACCCTTAAAAAGCTCTTAGATAGCATTAAATCAGGATCACCCAGTGATCCTTTGCCCATCTCCGTGCTCCAACAGCTGGAGCCGCCATCCCTGCTTGTTGTTTTGGACCTTTTGAATGCCTCCCTGCAGGAAGCCATTGTCCCGCCTGACTGGAAACATGCCATGATACTCCCTCTCCTCAAAAAGGCCAATGCCGACCCCGATTTATCCTCCAACTATCGGCCCATCTTGCTGCTACCGGCCTTTTCGAAAATCCTAGAGAAACATGTTCACGCACAGCTTTCTCTGTTTGAAGAAACCCAAAGGTTTCTACATCCCTCTCAATCGGGCTTCAGAGCTGGTTTCTCAACGGAAACTACCCTGTTGGGGGTAATGGAAAGGCTGCGCTGTTATCTGGATGCGGGAGACACAGTGGCCCTCATTCTGCTGGACTTAAGTGCAGCATTTGACACGGTGTCTCACACCGTGTTACTTAAAACTTTAAGATCTTTAGGCATCTGTGGCTTAGCTTTGAACTGGCTCACTTCCTTTCTTACAAATCGCACTTTTCAAGTCTTTTCCCCCACAGCTAGCTCTGACACTCACTCATCACCCCACGGGGTACCTCAGGGCTCCATTCTTAGCCCCTTACTTTTCAACCTATACGTCAGACCTCTTGCTGATGTTGCGGAAGATGCTGGGCTGACCCTGTTCTCCTATGCTGATGACTCCCAAATCATTTTCTCTCTTTCCATGAAGAGCACGGCCGGGCCATCACCCCTTCAGTTGGGCCTGAGCAAAATCGCATCATGGATGCAATCAAATTACCTCAAACTCAACGGTGAGAAAACCGAGGTCTTGATACTTGGGAAAATAAGGATCTCTGGGGCCCTCAACACTGGCCCAGCGAGATGGGTGTACTTCCTTTACCTTCCTGCCAAGTCCGCAACTTGTGCGTCATCGTGGATGACTCGCTCAGTATGCATCATCAAGCTGTCAAGGTAGCTGCCACATGTTTCACCATCCTGCAGTGGTTAAAAAAGATCATCTGGATGCTACCAGAGCCCACTCAGAGAACAGTAGTCCAGGCCTTGATCACCTCAAGGCTGGACTACGGAAATGTTCTCTACCTGGGTTCAAATAAGGAGGTGACTCGTAGGCTGCAGATGGTCCAAAACTCCGCTGCAAGGTTACTTTGCCGGGTTCCTAGAGCCACCTCTATCTCTGGCCATTTACGAGATTTGCACTGGCTCAGGGTGGAGAACCGAATCAAGTTCAAAGCCCTGAGCTACATGTTTAAAATCAAAATAGGGATTGCCCCGCAGTACTTGCAATCTCTGGTCCGCCCATATGTCCCTCCTCGCAATCTCCGCTCATCCACTCAGGGGAAGTTTTTCGTTCCCAAAACCAGACTATCTCGGATGGGTGGAAGGGCATTTGCATATCGAGGTCCCTCACTTTGGAATGCCCTGCCCATTGCTCTTCGAAATGAAACAGAGTACGTCCAATTTCGCAAATCATTGAAGACCTGGCTCTTTAACCAATAACCTGTTAGCCGTTCCATCTCAGTCTCTGATCTGCTTGGCGCCGGGAAACCCTTTTTGGGTAGCTGTTGCGCCTTATAAATGTAATAAATAAATAAATAAATAAATAAAATTGCCTCTAAAGAATTCCACCAAGTCAAAGCGAATCTCTGAGTGACTGATCCTTCCAAAGCTCAAGCTCCTGCAAAAACGTGCCATCTCTGTATTAACCTTTCGCCTAGCCCTATCAATAGCCCCGGGATTAACGGCTCAGGGCCAAACTCTGCGAGGTACAAACTCGGTCCATAACACTGAACAACCAGCCCACTGCTCTTTAATCAAGGCTAAATCTTTCTTCATAGCCCTCATCAACACCACACCCTTTTCCTTACACAGGTCGTTCTCATCCAGGTGTAACAATAAAATGTCCGGGCACCTCCCACCTGACAACCACTTATTAAGACAGGGAATTAACTCCTTCCAGTACATGTCCCCTTTTCCTCTCCATACAACTTTAAACATGCGGTGATTAAAGCCTAAGTTTACACCAAAGTAACTCTGCCGCGCCTGAACCTGCGCCCACTTCACGAAGGAGTGCCCCACGACCCAAATGGTAAATTCCTCCGCCCGTGGGCCGGGCACAGAACCTGAAACGAGAAAAATAACATGAGTTTCATACAATAGAAACTGGCGCACGCACCTCCCCTTCTCCCCTTCTCACATAGCGCCTGAATAATCTGAAGACCAGTGACCCAAATGCATGATCTCCTCCAGAGCCCAGCGCCTGTTGCTCGCCTCCGTTGCCACCCCAATGCAGAAAGAATGAGTCTCAAAACCAGCCCTTCTCTTGAGGACGCCTTTGCCCTGTGCCCCTTGAATCCCCTCTTCCCTGCCTTAAGGCCCTCCCATCTCGCTGAAGAGAACCCTCTTTTGCTAAGTAAGCATCTAATTGTCCCACCCTATCCAGGCCCCTCACCTCCTACTCATTCCATGCAGAAAATATTTCCAGGCCCTCCCAAGCCCGACTACCCCCTGCCGGCTCTAGTTCAAGCGGCAATTCGTCCTCCTCCCTTTCAAAAGAAACCCCCCCTTCTACTCGCCCAGAATCTCCCATTTCCCCCCACTCTGCTGACCTGGTACCCAGCTCTGCCCACCCCCATGCCCCAGCACCTGAGTCCTCCTCATCGAGGTAGGCCTCTTGCTCCCCCTCCTTGTCCTCCCCTTCTATGTACTGTGCCCCCCCTCCCCTACAGGAAGGCTTACCCAGTGCTCCCCTCCATTTTGGCTGTCTCCCGATAAAAACCCTGCCCCCCACCCCTTGCCCTGCTCCTTCTAGGTCTTTTTCGCCGAGCAGCTCCTTAGATACAGCTGGGAGGGGGCCCGTCTCTAGGCCCCTCCCCCCGCTGACAGGCCTGACATTCACCGGAGCTGTATGCTCCTTCTTCACAGCCCCGGTAGCCGGCATACTCTCGCCATGCTCTTGGGCTGTTCTGGCCAATAACTTTCGCCCTCTGCTGGCTTGAGCCGCGCTACCGCCACGCTTCATCTTGGCCCCACTGCCTGCCCCGAACTCGCATTGCTTGCCCCGGCCCCACGCTGATCGGACGACACCGGGGCCGCTCTCCTCGCATACGAGCGGCCCGCTGAATCACCGCTGCTGTCTTCCTCTTCTTCGGCGACGAGCATGCAGCGACAGCAGCAGCTACACCTGCCACCGCCTGCCGCGCTGGGCGCGCGGTCCCTGCGGCTTCAGGGAGCACGAGGTCCATGCACCTGGCTTCGCTCAGGAGCCTCAGCGCTTCAAGGACCCTGTAGTCTTCACCTGCCATGGTAAGGATAAACTACTATTCTAATGTAAATAATAAGGACCCCCTGCAGGCACTTCCAATTCCTAGGGCAGGGCAACAATACTTTTGAGGTAAATCCCCAGGCAATCGAAAAGGTCAAACAATAATCACCAACTCAATACAAAACCAAACATGATATAATAAACTCAGTGTTATTAATAAATATATTAATATCTCATCTTTTTATTATTATCTTTTAAAAAAAACATTTTTGGGAGTGCATATGATAAATACATGTAAGACATATTAAACAAATTATCAAAAATAAACAACATATAAATTACAAATTAACAATTTACACAAAACACCACAATAAATGAATTGTTGATTTTGACAGAAGACCAGAAACAATGAAAAGACAAAAACAATGGCTATGCGATGTTTTTTTTAAAAGATAATAATAAAAAGATGAGATTTTAATATATTTATTAATAACACTGAGTTTATTATATCATGTTTGGTTTTGTATTGAGTTGGTGATTATTGTTTGACCTTTTCGATTGCCTGGGGATTTACCTCAAAAGTAAACTACTATTCTAGCCTGCTTACTAAAATTAATCTCGCTAAACCCCCAAAAAAATTCCTACTACTACTGCGCTCCCAGCCACCAGGTCACCAAACCTAAAATGGTGGCTGGGAGCATCCTCACGCTAAACTTAAATATTGGGCTACAAACTTTATAGCCCAGAATTGACAAAATGGCCCCCGCTCCTCCCAAGCTGCCCCGGGGGGAGAACTCACTGCGCTCGGCGACCCCCCCAAATCCCCCCTTTTCACGACCCCTTGGTTTTATCTGCTCTTCAGGACTGAAATCTATGCATTAGATCTAAACATGGCTGAGAGGCTGAGTGGTTGAGAGTTTGGGATTTAATCATTTGAATTTCTCCATTGCTTTCTGCGAAAATGGAACCAATTAATCATAGTAATAATCCTCATCAGTGTTTATATTTGAAAAGGCCCTGGAGGCATTGTACTCGTTCAGTTACTTTTCCTAATACTAACACAACCTGTCCGTGTATGAAAATGACTGATTGTTAGTGGCGATCCCTTAGGAAACAGAGGCTCTAGCACTGCCATCCTTATCAAGAGTCTTCATAGCGATAATGAGAATGAGGAAATATATTATCTGCAAACTTCAATATCCTTAATTCTAAAAGAAAGCATGTAGATGACATCGTTTGATTATCACTGTGGCCTGCGGGTTAAGGTCGGCAATTTGCTTGCTGGAGAAGGATTCACCAGAGAAAGGTATGTTTGTTGTGTAATGATAGTTCAGCCAAAGTAACTACACATTTTTGAAGATAGTGCTATTGGACGGTAAGAGTTATGACTCTTTTTTATTAAATTAGAAAGTGATCATGAACCCAGGGAGCAAAAACGTAATCTGTGTGTCTTGAGATTGTGGTATCACAGCCAAAAATGGTGATTGTATATGGTATTGGTGGCCTGGAGTTGATAGTGAAGCAGAGAGACAATTAAGAACTTGTGCAACATGTGAAAACTCAGATAAGACTCAGGTAACGGTTAGACACCTGTTGTGTCCATTAAAGTCTCCAAGTGTGACATGGGAGAAGCTGGAAATTGACATGGGATCAATATGGCATGAGAATGTCAAAATGTGCCATTTGAGCAGATTATGAAGATGCAAGAACGATCCTTTTAGTAGTGGCGGACGCCACAAACAAAAAGTGGTGGGCAGGTGGTGGGGGCGCAGGAGGAAGGGCAGGAGGTTGAGCGGGGGGGGGGGTAATAATAATTAAAAAAGGAACTTACCTGAAGCTGCCGGCCGCCTCTCGCTTCGCGCCTCGGTGTTCTTCCTGGTCCCAGCATCACAGACTCCCTGTCCAATCCCCGTGCTTCTCTCATGCTATGAGAGCAGCGCAGGGATTGGCCTGAATGGGCTGCTTTGAAGCTCCGCTCAGGACAGGGAGTCTGTGCTGTTTCTCCAACCCGGCTGTTCAATACAGCCCAGTTGGAGAAACCTAAGTGCGCATGTGTGTTTGGCTGGCCTAAGACGGCCGGCCAAACACACATGCACACTTAGAAGTGCACAAACCAGTCCTCCTTCCCCCTCCCATGGCCCGGCCCCGCCCCTCCCTACGCATGCTGGCTCAGCCAGCAGGTGAAAAACAAAGTGATGATAGAATATCGTTTTATTTTTCACCTGCTGGCTCAGAGTCAATGGGGCAACGTTTCTCCGCCATTGCGGAAGAGCCGCCCCTTCCTTTTGGTTGACAAAATGCTGAATGTGTGAATAGCTGCTGGGAGGATGGCATTAGAGAGAAGTGTGTGGAAGAAACTACAAATGATTATTATGTCAATAATAGGGCTACCGCCTCAGAAAGTGGTATTAGGACACAGATTGGAAAGAACAGCAAGCTTGGAAGAATGATTATCAGACCTAAGAATTTGTCTGATTATATTTGTGATTGAAATTTATATATTATTATAACGGTATTTATTATAATTGAGCTTCGGTGTATATTGTTTTATGGAGGATTACGGTCTATTATTCATTCCTCCTTTTACCCATTTTAGAAGTTAAGCTTTTGTTACAAGGATGTAAATATGTGCAGTGTTTCTGCACAATCTGCTCTGGCGTCGATGGGTTCCATGTTTTAGAAGGTATGTATGTTCATGTAGTCGGTTGAAGCCAGAGCAGAGAATAGGAGAGTTGTACTTTCTGAGGCTGTGAGTAAAGTACTTTGTAAACTACCCGAGTTTCTCAACATCATTACACCTTCCTGTTGCAGTTCATTCTGACTGACTTTCTAGTGTTATCCCCACTGGAATTTTCTTCACCATGCTTGGCTGGAGGCTTTCATCTGCTGCGGTCCTACCTGCGGACTGCTGAGGGACTGTTTTAGATTTGTAGCTCTGCCGTGAGCACACGACTTTTTCTTTATCATTAATCAATGCTCATTTCCACTGAGGAAGACAAACTCAGAGCAATTGATACCGGCACTTCACCCTAGCCTTTCGATTGTGGTGACACCGCTTCTAGTGCTCATTTGCCTCTTTGAGTGGCTTCATGCATTTTTCCCAGTGCACAGTCACTGTTGAGACCCAACCAGTGACGTCTTCTCAACTGTTAGCGTCTAATCATAAGTTGTCGCCAATGGTTTGCAATATCACATGACACCTAGCACCTGGGGCCGTATTACGTATTGGCATTGTTTGCGCCCAGCGCATCTTTGAAAAGGTGAGCTGGGCGCAAACAATGCCAATGCGCCCCATTATGGTGAATGCGCTGCCCTGGGCGCATTCATGTGAAAACACTGAGCAGGTGCTCCGTGTTTTCATAGTGCAGGTGGCACCCGCCTGCACTTTCAAAGGGGATTAGAGATCCCCTTGCAGGCGGGTGCAGTCAGTGACTGCACCCGCCTGCAAGGGGATGTCTGAGGGGTCCATGGGACCCCCTTTACCCCCTGCAGAGGGCTGCTTTCAGGGGGCGCACTGACAGTGCGCCACCTTTTAAATGGCTCACTGTCAGTGCGCCTCCTGCAGGCTTCTTTGACTCTGCGCTCGCATCTATAAAATGGCGCGGGCGCAGAGTCAAAGGAATTCCCCTATTTGCATACGGCACGCCCCTATGCAAATGAGGGAGCACACTCTGTTGATAGCGCTGGCGCACTTAAAGCGCCAGCACTATCGGTATTACAGAAGGTGCCGCACAAGCATCTGCGCCCCCTTCTATATTACCAAAGTGCCCCAGGGGCGCACAAAGCGGGCGGAAACGCCTGTTGTGCCCCCGGGGCACCTTATGTAACACGGCCCCTGGTGGTTCAAACCTCACTATTGGTAGTGCACATTTGAACATTCGCTATTTGAGGCACAGTAGAAGGTCCTGTAGTGCAAGGACCATCCTCCGATACCCTTGAAAGATGGAAGGAAGATTTTTTGGCATCCTCTCGACCTGATTTAGACTTTGGCAGAGAGGGTTCTCTGTCACAAAGGTGATGGAGTACGCTCTCTGCCAAAACAAAGTTCCAGCCTCCTCATTTTGATCGGGCAGCACTTTAGTGTGTAGACGGTGGAGACTACTCCATCTCTGCCTCTTACATACACCTCTGACAGCCCGATGAAGTTGTCGGAGGTTTGGCCACGTATCCACCCGTCCTATTTAGAGTGGGAAAACGCATGGCCGTTTTCGCTTTCACATACCGCCATACAAAATGGGTGAAATGTGAAAGCGAAACCCTTTAAATTGCGCCCTCGCCATGGGGCCATTGTGTTTTTATTTTCAAAAACCAAAATCCCTCTTGGGATTTTGGTTTTTGAAAATAGAAAAAATATTGAAAGTTTGACGTATGGCCCTGCCATATTGACATATTGACAGAGCCTGCCAAACTTGCAATGCATTTACAGGAACCTCCCTGATGGCGTTTCCTGGAAATGCAAGAGATGTACGCTGGGCAGGCAGACATCTCAAAATTTGGTGAGCGTAGTACCCTCCCCATAGCCTGCGTAAAGTACTCCTCCATGACTAAGGTACATGCTCCATCCACCAAACTCCAAATCAAGCCTTATGATCCTAATGATGCAGACAAAATGCCAGTTGAAAGCAAAATATGATATTATTCCATTGCTTATGCTCTGATGGGTAATAGATTCGTAGGACTATGGCAGGAGATGGTGACCATTCCAAAATGGTTCTGATGAAGCCACAAGTGTATTAGAAAGGATTTCAAACTTTATATCAGTGTTACTTTGGAAAAGTGTCACTTCTACACCCTTGCTCAAAAGCCCAATGAATCATTTAAAATGAGTTCCTCATGCCTTTGAGGTGTTTAGCTAGCATTTGTAACTATGGTGTTTCTGTTAATGAAATGCTTGCGGACCAACTAATGACTGTAGGAAATTGGGTTATTAGCTGTGCAGAATGTGTGACCTGCACAAGCAATAGGTCCACAATTTCCCCTTACTGGGGACCAAGCACCCCATTGTAGCCTCTGACTCTCTCAGGGAAGCGAAGCAGAGCAGTCCAAAGACTACTTGGGGGAGGAGGTGTAGGTGAGCAATCACCATTCGCTGGCACGCAATAATAACACTCAATAAATGACTGTCCAGTCAGTGCTTTTTCCTTTTTCCTTTCAACTGGCTTTTAATTATGGGTGTCCATGTTCACTGGACTTCAGGGTGCTTCAGATGTTGGGGGCAGCCCGGTGTGCCCATTCCTGGCTACCCCAGCAGCTCCCCACCTGGCCAGCACTCTGTGTTGCCGGTGCAGGAGCCAGCAGCAGTGTTCTCCCTGACCGTGTTACTTCCTGGAGGCATGGGGAGTGAGGGCAGGCAGACCATCACTGGTAGGGAATGGAAGGATGCTCCCACTTTCTTCTTGGCTTTGGGGTCAGTGATGAGGTCCTGTTTACGGGGTATATGGCTCGGGGTATAAGAACCACGCACACCACTTCCCTGAAAAAAATCAATTAGTCAATCTAGCTCTGACACCCGGGCCCAGGCCCACCACAGGGGTAATTCTAGAAAAATCAGCAGAGTGCCATGTGCCCAGCTTCTCCAGGGGGTCAAAAGTCACAAACCTTAAAAAAGCCATAACTGGGGCCCGTTGGGCAATTCATATGTTCCTGGCCTTGTTTTACTTCTGGTGGTGAGCTCTAGCCACCAGGAGCAATTTCCACAGGCTCTCTGGCCTACAAAGTGGTGTATGTTGCAAGGACAGGGAGCTGGATCCACTGGCTCCGTGCACCAGCTTTCCTCCTGGTCTTTGAGTGCAGAAGTCCAGGGCTTTACCACAACTAGTCCTCAGGGCAAGTCTCACTGGCCCTTGGAGAGACCCACTGGTCCTGGGGTCAACTGGGGCAGAGTCCTTGGTACTTTTGGCATCAGGGGCTTTCTCCTTCCAGTTGTCCATGGCTGTAGGGTTCAAGCAGCAAAAGCCACAAACAGCAACAACAGTCCTTTCTCTCCCTGTGCAAGAGTTTTTAAAAGCGGGGGTGGAAGGTTCTTGAAGCCAGCCACCCCAGGCCAATCCTAGGGTGCCACATCACCTATCCACCCCTGTCCCGAAGCCTTCTGCACAGCATGCTGGGACAGTTCAAGATGGCGTCATCCAGGAGTCACTGGTCACATCTGCTCTTGGGGTCTCAGCTCCGTCCCTCACTGACATCACTGCCAGGGCCTTTCCCACCAAAACCTCAAAGAGGAGCCCCTCCTGTGTTGGTTCCTGTTGTCTGGGCTTCTTTCTTTGTTCAGTGGCCCTGGGCTTTCCCCAGCCCTGGTACAGTGTGATATGTTATTAACAGATGCAGATTTTAATCATCACCCCATTCCCCTTCAGGAGCTGAGGGTAGCACTGTTAATTGCTCCTTTTGTGTGGGGCCGCCTTTGTTCCTGCTGCTGGGAAGAAATGTATTTAACTTGGCCCAGCAGGGTTACAAAAGGCCTGGGCTCTGATCCTGAGTTGAGCCCGCGAAATATGACAATTCCGAAGACCCATAAGATGTACATGTATGGACTTGGGACTTTAGAATGTGAACTTGGCGCACCTGTTCCACTCCAGTTTCATACCTCAATGGACTTTGTAGGCCTACAGGAGGCGAATCTGCCCTCTAAATGCAAATTTCCCCCGGTGTATACAATAAAGTGTCACCGCAGACAAAACAGTAAATCACACTGACTTTACCTATAAGTGCCTACTAATATTATAAAGCATATCCCAGGTCAATATCTAACCCTGCAGAGTCCCATTTGTGGCAGGCTACCTGTGCGCAGTTACCGTGCTGTGCACAACGGTAGTCTCACAAGTGCAGCCCACGCAAGCATGCACTCGCGTGTGCACATGTGTTCACATGTAACCAGCCAAGTGCCCCTTACCCTAGCTGCATCGCAGCAGCCTTATCTTAAAAGGCGAACACTGACGGTAAACACTTACAGTCCATTTGCCATGTGATTACCGTAGGTGAGACTTATATAGTGAGACTTACTCACAGTAAAAAGTTCAAAACTGGGTAATCCAAAAAGCAAACAATCTGGGCCTATATAATGGGTGGAAACCATTTTGCATCAGTGCAAATACCAGTTCTAGGAAGATCCAATAATGGATATCGGCCATGCATAATCGCCACTATATATTAGGTCATTACATCTGCCAAAGTCGTTGAACAGTCAGCATCATGGGTCAAAAGAAGTTAATGAGAATAATTCTGAAAAGAAGCTGGCTGAAATGTATTCTTAACATGAAGTATGTAGAGCTTATGCGGAATTCTGCAAGGAGCGTCACCCAGCATTTAGTGCTATTTTCTTAGTGCAAAATGCACCTTCGCGTCCAAAATAGACCTGAGGATGCATTTTGCAGTGAGAAAATAGCGGTAAATGCAACAGAACACAAACTGCAGGAGCCAGCAGCCGCTCGTGCTCTCTAAGTTTTTCTTGTGTTCCTGCAGTAGAAATTTTGTGCCACTATTACCGACAATTACGCAAGCAGACTTAATTGTGTAATTTATTTGTAATTTGTGTGAAAGAGTAACATGGAATTAATGAAATTATGCCGATTACTCAGGTGTAATTAAAATCTTGCCCAGGCATACTCTTCCCATCACTAGGGTTCACGATTAACCTGAGTAGACACACCTGGCTCCTTCACAGAGGCTTCTTTTCTTAGGAGCCGCATTGAATACGGTGCAGTTCAAAGCTTTCCTTCTGTCACACTGAGCCCAGAATAGTTTGGCTATGTTTCAACCTCGGTTTTGGGTCTCTATGAGCGTGGTTCTGAGGCTTCTTGGCCTCTTGGCTTTCTGCACTGTGCTCATCGGTTTTGTCAGATGGCATATGTGGGCTCTACAGTAAAATCTAAAGTCCAGTACCAATTAAACCTGCCAGATTCCATCCAGGTTTTGCATGGACATCCATTCACCAAAATAACAGGGGTAGCGGAAGTCACATAACATGCTCTTTGACCTCAATGACACCCCAGGAAGTGACAGGATATGACCTTTTACCCGATGTCACCCTAGGAAGGAATGTCACTTGACATTTTACTCTGATGACATCAAAGAAGTGACATAACTGAAGGTAAGGTAGAAACCATGCAATATGTGCGAGGGTGATACAAGGAAGCAACAATTACAAATGCAGATAAATCTCTATTTTCGTTACCACCTATATTTCGAACTAGGATTCTACCAAACTAGGCCACGGGCAGAAATATCACCTCATCAGCTACAACCATCATATGCCAACAGTGGTGGCCATAAACAAACCACTTGCTTAGACCCTATAGTACATACAACAGCGGTAAGTACTACTGAAATCTACATAATGTTTGAACGTAGCTCCAAATGATCCATATACGCCTTAAAAAAAGCCCCAGACTAGCCTGCTACTATGGGGCAAAACACATGTTGACGTTCTCTGTAGCTTCACTGTCCTGAACTCCCCCCCCCGACCCTCCCCTCTCGCGCGACCCTCCCCTCTCGCGCGACCCTCCCCTCTCACGCGACCTTCCCCTCTCGCGTGACCCTCCCCTCTCGCGTGACCCTCCCCTCGTGACCCCCCTCCCGCGCTCCCCCCTTCATGCGACCCCCCTCATGCGAGACCCCCTTAGTGCGACCCCCCCTCGTGTGACTCCCCCTGGGTGACCCCCCTCGCGTGACCCCCCTCGCATGACCCCCCTCGCGTGACCCCCCCTCGTGTGACCCCCCCTCGTGTGACCCCCTTCGTGACTCCCCCTCCCCTCACGACTCCGCCTCCCCTCACGCATCCCCTCCCCGTGCTACCCCCATGCACTACCCCCACCACGAGCTACCCCCACCACACGCAACCCCCCACCACACGCTACCCCCCACCATGCGCTACCCCCCACCATGCGCTACCCCCCACCATGCGCTACCCCCCAGCGCTACCCCCCAAGCGACCCTTTCCCCCCGCAAGTCATGCCGGCTGCGACTGAACCCATTGTGCGTACATCAGTGAACAGGCGGTTACTTAAATAGACACTTACAAGGGACACCAACCAATCCCTGAATGTAGAGCAGCCCTGGCAAAAAGTCCAATTTCAAACTGAGTTCTGATACCCTAAAGCTATGCGAAATCAATCCTGTATGCCTACATGAGTTATCCACAACTAGACTGTTTGATTGAATTACAGTTTTAAAAACTTTAAGAAAATGTAATATCCAAACTGCCAACGGATATTCCAGTCGGTTTAACACAGAATATTCACAAATCATTTTTCTATTACATATTCGCATAATTTGTCCCGGGAATAAATGTAGATTACTGTAGAAGGTTAGTGAAGCACCTTCACCCCTCTCAAATCACGTTCATCCCTTGTTGATTGTCTTGTGTGTCTCTCTTCTCTTCTCTGTTCCTTACATTGTCTTGTTTTACTACTACTTTACTCTTTCTCTCACTGACCTCACTTTGCTCTCTTGCTCTCTCCTGACATTTTTGTGTCATTTCCTGCCTGTCCCATCCATCTGTGTCATCGGCTTCACTCTCTACATCTCCTTTCTTTCAAATGTATCTTTGTTCCTCAGCTGTCCCCACATTTGTGGCTGTTTCTCAAACGTATCTGTATGTTTCTCTTTTTGCACCCCTCTCTCAGCTACCTCCTTCTCATTTGTGTCTGTGTGTTTACCACATCTTTGTCTCACCTATCTCCCACTCTATATCAGTTGTCTCTTACTTACTTTTCACCGTCTCTTTCTCAGACCCCTCTCAGCAACTTCTGTCTCACTTCCTCAGCCATCTCTTTCTCACCTGTCTGTCTGTATATCACATCTCTAGCTCTCATCTGCCCTAAACCCAGTTGTGTCTCTATTAACCTTCTGTTGTGCACCTGTCTCCTCTTCTTTGTTTCTCTTTCACCTATCTCTACCTCTTTATCGCCACTCTCAAACGTGTTGATCACCTTTCTCTTCTGTTTCCTACTCAACAGTCACTGTGTCTTTATCTTCCTGTCACCTGTCTCTCCTCCCTTCCGGTTGTCTCTTTCTCATCGATCTGCCTCTTTATCAATGTACTGAAGTCTTTGCCTCTCGCAGCTCTCTCTCAACTGCTTCCATTTCTGTCATTGCTCTCACCTGCCTTTCCATCTTTTTCAACTGTCTCTTTGATGCCTATATTTCACTTGTCCATCCTCTCCACCTTTTTAAGTCATTTATTTATTAGCTGTCTCTTTATCACCCCACACTCTCTCACTGGTCGCTCTCTTACACCATTCTCCCACTATCTCTGAATAATATCTTTCTTTCCTCTCCCTCCCCTATCACCTATCGCCCTCTCTCTCAGATGTCTCTTTCTCATGTCTCTCCCCTGACTTCTTATTAGCGCTCTTTGCCTGTCTTACTCGTCTGTCTCACACTTCCTCAACCATCTCTTTCTCACCTTTCGGTCTTTATATCACCTACCTGCACTAGTGCCCTTCTCCATCTCTCTCTAATCTGCCTCTTATCTCTGTATCATGTTATCACCTCACTATAGATTGTTTCTGCCTCTCAATGAATGGTCTTTTTATCATTTATTTTTACCTGTCCTTTCGCTCAGCACACAGCTGTTTCTGTCTATTTTGTATGTCTCTTTATTACTCTCTACCTCTCACTTGAATCCCTTCTTTCCATGTGTCTCTCTCTGAGCTAGCTTACACTATTTGTTCTTTATCACCCTCACACACCTACTCTCCCTCTTTTTGTACTATGTCTTTCTCACCTGTCTCTCGCTCCCTCTCGTGGATGTCTCTTTTTCATCTGCCCTCCATCTCTGCTGTGTCTTTCTAGTCTGTCTTTTTATTGCCCCTTTTTCACACTTGTCTCCCCCTCTATTTATCTATTATGTCTTTCTCATTCTGTCTGCCTGTCACATCTTTCACCTATCTCATCCTCTGTCTCTGCTGTCTCTTTTTTTCCTGTCTTTGTCTTTATCACTTCTCTCTTCTGTATCTTCCTCTCTCACACCTGTCTATCACTCTCTCAAACATCTATCTATTCATCTCTTCATCTCTCCCAGGTGTTTCTTTATTTTTCTTTCTCTCTATCTCTTACTCACACACACACATACCTTTGTCTTACTCATCTGTTGTGTCTTGTTCCTCACCTATGGTGTCTCTGCTCGTCTTCTTTTCTTTCTTCTGTCTGTCTTATTTCCCTCGCCCCTGGTATAGGTATGATGTGCCCACAGATAGCAGAGAAAGTGAAACACCGATTTGCCTCTTAACTAGCAACAATAAATTAATTATGTTGCAAGTTTGTTATTTTCAGCTTGAATGCATCATGTTTTGTTCTTCTTTACAAAGCGTTCCTGGCCGTGACTTTGGTAACATCTTAGGCCTCAGAATGTTGTCCATGAGGTTTCAGAGAAGACTGTAACAGATCTACAGTGGTGGCTGCTGGACTACAACAGCCGCAGACCCCTCTCCCAGAGTTGACAGTGATGACAGATGCATCATTGCTGGATTGGGGAGGTCATGTGGGAAAGGTGGAGATCATAGGACTTAGGTGGAAACGCAACTTCACATCAGTCTGTTAAAGTTCCGGGCCCTTTGACTGGCATTGAAGGCCTTCCTAATGTACATCAAGGAGAGGCTGGTGCAGGTTTTCAACGACAGCACCACCACCCTGCGGCACTATAAAAAGCTGGGCAGCGTGGGGGTCTGGGCCCTGTGCCAAGAGGCTATATCCCTCAGGCGTTGGGTGTTGTATCAGCGTGTTCCCTTGATCGTTAACCTTCTGGTAGAATCTTTAAATGCCAGGGCGGACGAGCTCATACCGGCAGCACCTGATGGATATTAAATGGTGATTACACCCTAATGAAAGATATGGCATCTTCCAACAGTGGGGAGAACCCTGACTAGCAATTTTTCCACCATCGAGAATCTGTAACGTATTTATGTTTGCGAGTTGGAGTTTCCAAGACGAATCTTGCTTGGAGACTCATTCTGACTAGAGTGGAGCATAAGAATCCTGTACATCATTCCCCCTCTGCCTCTCCTGCCCCCAGTTCTGAAGAAGATCAGGAAGGACCGGGCCCAAGTCATCCTAGTGACTTTGGTTTGTGCAGGAGAATGTGGTATCTGTAACTTCTGAGCATTAGCATCTGTCCTCAAATCAGGCTACCACTTCGGGAGGATATTCTGTCACAGTGGTGATCCAGCGCGATATTAGCAAACAGCATTCATACACCATATACTCACTTGGGCCCATACATTCACACTACGCTAATACTTACGCTGGGTTTATCAGTTGTTACTCTTATCAAAAATCCCTGCTACCAATTACCTTCTGATTGAAGAGTAATGACTTACCGATGAATCCTTTGCTAATTGGGAAGTTTAAAATGAGTGACATTCATTATAATACAAAATCCTGAAATAACCACTGAGTCAGGAAGTTTTAAAATGTTTATCTAAAGATTTAGCAGAGTAAAATACAAAGCCACATGGTACTTGATCGAAAATACCCAAGATTAAGCATAGAAATGATTATTGCTAATCAATGACGGTGTTTAAAGAAGAGGAGAAGATAGAGACAGCAGCGCAACTAAAGGTTGCATTATATTTACCTAAGTGCGAGAACCAAACCCCTTAGCCAAGGAGTTGAAAAGATAGGACCCAGTAAGGATGAAGAGCAAAGACCTCCTCCAGGATCAGGACAGGACCGGTGACCTCTCTACAACGACGCCTGCGTCGTTCCCCTCTCTGATACTTGACTTCTCTCGATTCTCCCGTGCCTTCCTTCTAATGGACTCCGCCGCCCCCTCCTCAGGACCTCTTCCGGACAGGGATTCAGTCTGCAATCGATCAGCTCAGCAGTCTGGAGCTCCTGACTAATTAACTAATGCTATATTCTATTATACCCTTCTATGCCCATGTACCTCCCCTTAATGTTGCTAAAATATGGTACCACTACTTCTGATTGGACAGGGACAGGGGGTGGATTGTCGCACCATATTGATTTGTCCTAAATTGTAAAGCCTATTGTCCTTTACGTTCCCACCCCTTCAATTTAATACATTTGCTTTATTTCCCACCCGTCTCACGACAAATATTATACAATTTACAGGGGAAAAGTATCATTTTTGTCCACCAGAAACATCAAGTACAGTATCTTCGGCCAATGGGTCATGGCCTTGGGAGACGTCCAAGTTGACTTCACTTGGCAGGCACACATGATACATGCGCAGAACCATCGTCTCTCGAGTTACAAGTCACCAACCCAGGCCCAATTTTACCAATTACTAAAAGTGCAAGAAGGAAATATTAAAATCACAAATAAAATGTTTCACTGTATACCCACTATTTCTATTCTATTCCCATTTAAATATATATACTATCCCGCATTAGTAGCGTTAGGAAACGACAATTTAGTAATGACATGAGAGCAAGCTGAAGCATGTGAAAACTTCAAGCAGCCATTTTAATGCACACTGCGCAGAAGCAGAAGTTTCCCACCAAGCAAAGAAAGACGTCACACCATGTGATCAGGTTGCGACATGCGCAGAGAGGTTCCCGCGCTTTAGCGGCCATTTTGGATTACAGACAAGCGTTATTCATTAGCAAAACACATATGCAAGCGTCTCTCCCCTTTGTGTAGTGTATGCAAAGGTTAGTAATAACAATACAAGTTTAATAAATTAATACTATGAGGAGGATTGCGTACAAGCAAGTTTCATTTTTGAAACCTTGCTCCATCAATCCCCTCTCTGATGGCGTTTCTGAGCCATCAAAACACTACCCTCAATCAGATGCCAACTTCTAGCAATTCGTTTCATTCTCATTTTTACATTTTCTGTTTTTCACATCTCCTTTCAACTTTTTGTATAGTTCACTTCTCCATTCTTCAAGTTCTATTTCATCTAGTTTTCTCTTCTTTCCTTTTTCTGTCACTTTGTATGTTCCATTCTTTCTATAGCATTTGCACCATATCATTATTGCCGATATTATTATTGCTATCCCTGCTAAGGGTACTAATATTTGACCTATAAGTCCTTTTCCTACATTAGCAAACCAGGTTCCAATTGACGATATACTATTTGTCAATCTTTCCCATACACTATCAACTTCCAGTGGTTTAAGTTCTTTCTCAAGTTTAGTTATGTTCTGAATATACGTTCCAATTTCTGCACTCTTATCAGGAATATAAGTGCAACAATGTTTCGTCTTCAATAATTTACAGACTCCGCCCTCTTTTGCCAATATAATATCAAGAGCAAGTCGATTTTGCATCACCATAGATCTAATCGCAACCATTTCCGCATTAATCATTAGGAACCCTCCAGCAGTATCCGTTGATAAAGGATCAACTACTGTAGACAATTTACATATCTTCCTTGAGTTCAGAATTATTCCCACTGAAGGTATCAATGCACCAAATATATCACCTACAATTTCTGAAAAACTAGCTCTTTTACTACGTATTAATTCATTATTGTTTTCATTGCTTCCAGTGTTTCTTTTTACGTGGTATATCTTTGGAAATACTATTCCAAAATAACAACTTCCATACCACCGTGCAGGAAGCCTAAAGTAAGCCTTATTCCCACATACATAATAGATTCCAGGAAAAACTGAATCTGTTCCTCCTTTGAGTCCCCAACCTCCAATAATTAAAAAATTGTGTTCACATTCACTGGTACCGATGAAAACATTGTTATAATCAGTCTTTAACCTATGAAGACAAATTGTTCCTGTCTTTACAAAATCCAGAGTCATAGCAGCTTGAGCCTTTCCAGGTGTGTAACTCCCTTCTTTCTCTGCCCAAGGTGGTAAATGAGCCTTGTGCTCAGAAGCTTTCTTTTGAAATTCTTGTCTTCTATCTTCTACTAAATTCAAAAAGATCTTTTCTTCTTAATGTAAGGAACATGTTAGATTGTGTCTATGTGCATGTGTTATGTCTATCGATTTCATTGTTAAGAAAAATTCTCCCATAAACTGCGCGTCTTGACTACTAAGCACTGGGTTCATACTCTTGCGAATCGGAACCTCAGAAAATATCACATCTAAGTTTGAATAATAATACTGAAGTATCCCTGTTCTATGAAATAAACTAGACAAAACACTACATGATATGCCATATGTCAGTGGTAAGTGATGGTATGTTAATCCTTCTGCAACTGATTCAGGTAACTTCATACAGACATAACAATTACTAACTTCCATTGTCTCTACATATTGAAATAATAATTTTGTGAAAACGTTTAAACTAGTGTCGTTATCAGCTATTTCATGATGAATTTCTGGTTCATTCTCTGCCATTAGTTCTACTCTATTGCCCTTCATGTTTGCTGTCCACCCTTTAGTTTCATTATTAATCTTTTTATCTACTAGCATAAGGTAAGGAACTGCTACAATCAGGACTAACCATACTATAAGCACCATTACTAGACTACATATGCATATTGCACAGCATCTTCTACAACATTTCTGTTTTGGTCTCCCAGCAACTCTATCGTCAGGCATTTTTCGACAAGGAAGATTTCTCTTCTTATCTTTTCTTCTTTTCTTTAGCTTATTCTTTTGCTTAGTCAGGGTGGTCTTGTTTCTTCTTCGTACGTTAATTCTGCACTTGTTCCTTCGCCACCACTGTCACTTGACTCTGAACTTTCAAAATCTTCAAGAATTATATATGTCCAGTCAGGACCCTTGAATTTGTTATTCACAAGTCTCAGTCTTTTACTTTTTCTTTTTCCTGACTTTTTCTCTTGTTCAGTTTGACTTGTCACTTCAGGTACTTGTTCTGGATCTTCACTTCTGGTTGTTATGTGGTACTTCACTCTTTTAATGACACTTGGCCAATGATCTCCTTTTCTTGTTTTCTTTGTTGGCACTGCTTCCTTCTTTTTGTCATCAGAGATTTTGTTAATTTCACTTCTTTGCACTGTTTCGTGTTCTTCAATTACTGTGTTTCTTGTTTGCTCCTTTTCAGGTCTAATTGGTTTCTCTGTAACAGCTCCGCTGTGAGTTTCCAATAACTGACCTTGTTCTTTATTTATTTCTTCAAGTTCATGTTTTTCTAACTTGTTCTGATCAGGGCTTATTGCACTGTGAACTTCTGCAGCCTGACCGGATTCTTCTAAACCTGTCTGTCTCTGATCAAAGTCTATTAGGTCTTCACTGTTTCGAGTCCAGTTTCCTTTCCCTATCTGACCTTGTTCAGGATTTCTTAATGTCTTTTCTTCTTGTTCCTGAACTGCTTCTTCTTCACCTATCTAATCTTCTTCAATTTCTTCCAATTTTGTTTGACTTCTTGTTCTGTGGTATGCTTCAGGAACTTCTACCATGGGTATCCAATCCTGACTTGTGCTCGGTTGGTCTTCTTCAGCTTCTCTTGAATCTCGAGCTTGAGATTCCTCCGCTGGGCAACCTTCAGCTTCTTCAGTGATTGGCGTTGTCTGAAGATTTTCTTCTTCAGGATCTGGCACTCTTTTGGTGTGGCTTACGTGAATCCAATTAGGAAATCCGGCACACTTCACTGCTGTATTCGTTGTCCGTATGACTTGACATGGTCTGCCCCATCTAGGTGATAGACACGTTTCTCTGGTGTGATTCTTCACTACCACCCAGTCACCAGGATTCAGATCATGTTCTTGCTCGGGCTGCCTGGAAACTGCGTCTTCTCCAACCTGATGAGAGACAGAACGCACTAGATCAGCCAATCCTTTACAATAGTCCAGAAACATATCATCAGATATATTCACCAGTTTGTTTGTGGGAACATGTGTTTGTCTCATTGCTCTTCCCATCATTATTTCGTGGGGGCTCAATCCTGTGGTTCTGTCAGGTATACTTCTGAGTCCCATTAAAGCGAGTGGTAATGCATCTGGCCACTCTAATGATGTTGATGCACACATTTTTTCCAGTCTTGACTTTATAGTGCCATTCAATTGTTCAACCACTCCAGAAGCCTTTGGGCGATATGCACAATGCAGTTTCTGTTTGATTTGGAATGCTTCACAGATTATTTGAATCACTTCGCTGTTAAAATGTTTTCCTCTATCTGATTCCAAAGTTACTGGAAAACCAAATCTAGGAATGAGTTCTCGTAGCAACAGTTTTGCAACTGTAATGCTGTCATTTCTCCTAGTAGGGTAAGCCTCCACCCACTTTGAAAACAGACACACTATGACTAGTACATATTTCAGCCCTCTACATGGTGGTAACTGTATGAAATCAAACTGAAGTCTCATAAATGGACCCTCTGCCTTTCCAATTTTTCCAAATCCAATTACTGTCTTCCTCCCTGGATTATGCATCTGGCAAGTTAGACATCTCTGGCAAAGACTCTCTGCAACAGCTCTGAATTTGGGATTGTACCAATTTTGTCTGAACAGCCTAATCATTGCATCTCTCCCTATGTGTGTGTCTCCATGATGCATTCTAGCCATTTGTGAGAGCAAACAGTCTGGCATGACTGGTCTGCCATCAGCACTGATCCACACTTCATCATCTTCTCTTTGAGAACAACCCACTTTAATCCACAAATTCTTCTCACTTTCATCAACCTCATCTTGCAATTTCTTCACCTCATTCCAAGTTTCAGGTGGCATATACAGCATAAGTTGGCAGCTGATTCCCATTCTTTCCACCCTTTTATTGACTGACATTCTGGTTTTAGCACAATGTTGAGCCACCAGATCCACATATCTGTTGCCGACTACCACCCAGTCATCTCCTGACTGATGTGCGGCACATTTCACCACAGCCAATTCTTTTGGTGATTGTATTGCTTCTAGCAATTCCCTTACAAATTGTCCATTTTTAATGGGGGATCCTGAAGAAGTCATGAAATCCCTCTGCATCCACAGTTGGCCAAAATCATGCACGACCCCGTAACCATATTGACTATCTGTAAATATGGTCACTCTCTGATTCCTCCCAAATTTGCATGCTTTTATCAAAGCAATCAATTCAGCTACTTGTGCAGATTTGACTCCTGGTAAATAGGATGCTTCAACTATTCCAGTTAATTCACAAACCGCGTAGGCAGCAGTTAGTTTGCCATCTTCATGTCTTTGACATGAACCATCAACAAATAGCTCCCTGTCTGGCTTTTTAAGAGGCTGTTCCTCTATATCTGGACGTGGTTTTGTGCATAATTCTGCAATTTGTATACAATCATGTTCATCTTCTTCATCGTCTTTTATTCTTTCATGACATGGGTCTGGTAGTAAGGTTGCTGGATTTATTATAGTACACCTTACCATGTTCACATTTTTCGCACCCATTATTATTCTTTCATATTTAGTCAGCCGACTAGGAGTAAGATGCTGAGTTCGTGTTCTTGTCAATAGAATGACAACTGCATGTGGAACATACACTTTTACAGGGTGTCCCATCACAATTGACTCACTTTGTTCAATGCTCAGACAAGTAGCCGCTACTGCTTTTAAGCACCCTGGCAACGCGGCTGCTACTGGGTCCAATGTAGCAGAAAAATATGCTATAGGACGTCTTTCCAGTCCATGTCTTTGAGTTAGGACAGAAAGTGCACAATTTTCTCTCTCATGACAGAACAATGCAAATTCTCTTTTATAATCAGGCATGCCTAAGGCAGGTGCTGAACATAGGGCATTTCTCAATTTTACAAAAGCTTCTACACTTTCATCCTCCCACTCAACAGGGTCCTTTGCTTTCTTTTTCGTCATGTTAATTAAGGGCTTAGCTAATATGGAAAATCCTGGTATCCATTGTCGACAGTAACCTACTATTCCTAGGAACATTCGCACTTGTCTTTGGGTTACAGGCATTTGCATTCTCTTTATTAATTCTACTCTTTCAGAGGTTACTCTTCTTTTCCCCTCTCAATTTGATGTCCCAGATATTTAACAGCTGTCCTGCAAAACTGTAACTTTTCAGGTGAGACTTTATGCCCTTCCTCAGCCAAAAGATTTAATAATGCTATGGAGTCAACAACACAGTATTCTCTGGTGGTCGACGCCACCAATAAGTCGTCGATATATTGAACTAAGACTGAGCTTCGTGGCATCACTAGTTTTTCAAGGCACTTTTTCAGTATCTGGTTGAAGATGGAAGGACTTTCTGTGTACCCCTGAGGAACACGATTCCACACATAGACTTTGTTCTCAAATTTAAATGATAAAAGATACTGGCTGTCTGGATGTAATGGTATAGAAAAGAATGCTTGACACAAATCAATTACTGTGAACCATCCTGCATTCCATGGAATCTGGTATAGAATTACTGCAGGATTTGGTACTATGGGACAACATGGTTCTACAATCTTATTTATTTTCCTCAGGTCCTGAACAATCCTATATTTTCCACTAGGTTTCTTCAACCCCATTATAGGTGAATTACATGGACTACTCATTACTTCTTTTAAGATATTTTGTTCTACCATTCGATTTATTTCTTCAATTACTCCTGCTTTTACTTCTGCACTCATTTTGTACTGTTTGTTATTTGGGAAAATTGCACCTTCTTTTACAGTAATTTTAACTGGATCTATTTTATCCATAAGTCCTACTTCTTTTCCGGTGAAATCCCATACTATGGGGTTTACTGTACCTTTTAATTCTTCTGGCAACTCATCTTTTGTTATTAACGAAAACATTTCATCCACTTCTGTACCTTGTTTTGCAATCATAAATTTATATACATGATCTTCATCTGGTGTTTGAACTGCCACACCATCCGGTGTGCAGAAAATAGTACAATTCATCTTGCACAACAAATCCCTACCTAATAGGTTTACTGGACTAGAATCACACACTACAAATTGATGCATTTCTCTGAAATTTCCAATTTTAACTTCCATGGGTTCGGTAAGAGGTGTTCTAATTCATTGATTAGCTACCCCCACTACTTGGATATTTTCACCAGAGAGAGGAAGGTCTGGAATGTCTGCTGTTCTCACAGTAGACCGGGTAGCACCAGTGTCCAAAAAGAAAGTAATATTATTACCTTTCACATTCCCTTCAACATATGGACCTGACTGATCTACCTGTAAGGATGCGCCAAGTATGCACTCCTTCTTCCCCTCTCCTAGGCACCGTCATGAGTTGAATTCACAGTAATTGTCCTGCAAAAGAAATTGTGATGTCATATAATCATTCTTACCACTTCCTCCCTGATATCCGATGTCTGTACCATGCTTTGCTCTGCTTACATTACCCTGAATAGGAGCAGGTGGCAACTGACTCTGAGGATTTGCACCCTGCTGTGAGTCATTCTGCGTCTGTGGATTTAAATTTTGATTTGGGCCATTATTATTCCGAATCTTTTTACATTCATCCTTCCTATGCCCCAATTTTCTGCATCCATGACAAGGAAATTTCTTTTTAGCTTCTTCTCTACTCAGTCGTCCTCTAAATTTTCCACCATTCCCAGTATCACCATTCGTTCCAGAATCTTTTCCTGGATTTTCACTTGGATTTTCCAAATTGATTCCCTGTTTCTCAGCCATTTTCACCTGAGCCCACATTACTTTTTCCTGCAATTTCTTGTGTCTATCCTCAATATCGTCTCCACAATATTTTGCGTACTTCAAAATCTCATCTATGGGCTTTCCCTGCCAACACAGCATGTGTTGTTTAATCATCTGACAAATCTCTGGTTTCAAACCGTAAACAAACCGATACACGAACTGACTCATGTTCTTGTCTCCAATATCCTCAAATCCACTATACTGTTTAAATACCTGTAATAAACGTTCATAGTAGGAATGCACTGATTCATTAGCTTCTTGAGTAGTTCGATCTATTTTTACCCAATCTGTTTCTTTTGGTGGTATTTTCCCCTTCAGATAAGTTATCACTTGGTGGTACTTTTTCATTACATCATTTGACGGGGCACCTGTTTTCGGATCTCTAGGGTATTCATCACTTGGCCAATCCACTGTGATTTTGCAATCTGTCCATAAATCGGCAGGTACCACTATGTCAAACAACCCATCTAAATCCTTCAACAATACCTTCGACATCTTCACAAACCTGTCAACCTGCTTGTACCATTCAATAGGTTTTTCTCTCAACTTTGGAAAATCATTCGTAAATGATAAAATATCTTGTCTGCTCCATGGGACATGTACATATCCTCCTCCCGCAACTTCTCGCATTGGATACATTTGGTCTGTTTTCCCTGATTCCTTCATCACATATTCTGATGCTGTTCTACTTGTTCGTGCTTCTTCCTTTTTCTTGTCCCACCTAGTTTTCCATTTATCTAGGTCTCCCCATTTTTGTAAAACTAACATTAATTCTCTTATTTGTAATCTTCTTCCAGAGGCATTCATATTTTCTAAATCTTTGTCTGCAAATTCTGCTCTGTAGGGTTTCTGTAGCACCTTTGATCTCCCTATTTCTATGCCCATCTGTAGTGCTAAATTGGACAATTTTTCATGGAATATCTTTACATTTCTGGTGATACTCCTGCACAGGAATAATAATTCTTCTTCATCATAGGTATTTAAGCGTTCTAGTCCTATATTTCCTGCTATTATTTCTTCTAATTCGACTTTCAATTTATGAATGTCCATTATTTTCGGAGGTGTACACTGTTTAACTGACCCTTGCACCCATCTTTCCAGATCTTCAGATGTTACTATGGTAGCACTTTTTGTTCCTGATGAAGTTACTAAACTTACATCTTTTGAACCTCCAGGTACCTCTTTTCTGGGAGTACTATTTACAGAACCTTGAATAGGCAAGTCCATGAGTGATATTGTGGATTCACAGTCACTAAATTGATCCTCAATTATAACTGGAGCTTCAGGTTTGGGATTATTCACAGTAGTAGGGGTAAGTATCGGTGGAGGACAGCTTCCCTGAGTACCATATAATGGAACTACTGGACCAATTGTTACTGGTATGGTCAATGAATCAGGATGTACTTTTATCTGAGTTATTTTCTGTATCAATTCTGCTCTGGTCTTTTCTATGGCTTCTTTTTCTTTGTCATGAAGTATTCTACTCGTGGTGAATTCATGCATTACCTGTGGCACTAATGGAGTTTTTATCGGTGGTGCACTTGGGGTGCATCCACTTGTTCCTTCCTGATATGGTGGAGGGTTTCTTAACATTTCCTCCATAAATGACAAAAGGCAGATTGTCAATTTAAAATAGCCATGTCTTCAAGCCTTTGCAGAACGCAAGCAGAGAAGTACATTCCCTGAGGGATTTAGGAAGGGAGTTCCACAGTCTCAAACCCAACACTGCAAAAGAACATCCTCCCATCCGGGCCAGATGGAACCTAGGTACAGTGCAGAAGGCCAATTTGGAAGATCTTAAGGAACACGAGGAAATCAGTGGCGTAATGCCCCTGCAGCCCCCGTGGTGCGTGGGGGCCCGAGCTCCAGGGGGCCCCCTCCGGGACTGTGCACAGGCGGGGGCTCAGAGCTCCTGACTGGTTCCAGAGCGTGGGGGGCCCTCTATTTACTTTGCAGGGGTGCCCCCTCAAGTTTTGTTACGCCGCTGGAAGCAATAAGGTGTCACTATGTCCTGAAAGTAGCGTGGACCTGTTTCAGCTTTGGCCTTAAACATGTAGCAGAAAGCCTTAAATTAAATCCGTTTAGAGACTGTGAGCCAGTGCAGCTCAAGGAAATGATGAGAGTCTGACACGTGCTTAGGAAGCAGGAACTGCAGTCTAGCCGCCGAATTCTGGACCATCTGCAGTCCGCTGATAGAAGCCTGGTCTATTTCCAAATATAGGATATTGTCATAATTCAATCTAGATAGGATTAACCTCTTCGATGCTTATGACGAGCTGGACTCGTCATGGCACACAGTGGTCGTGTGCTCATGACGAGTCCAGCTCGTCATAAGACAACCCACGGGGGAAGCGCTGGCGCTCCCCCCGTGGGAATCCGATCGTTAGTTTTTTTTGGGGGGAGGCAGGGGAAGGGCTTCCCCTGCCTCCCTCGCCCTCCCCATCAATGACGTCAGCGCGCGAGGCGCGCTGACATCATTGAGGGTTTCCCTTTCTTCCCCGACGCGCTGGAAGCCATTTGCTTCCAGCGCGTCGGGGAAATCAGGTGAGTTTTGGCTCGGGGAGGGGGGGTTTGAATGAAAAGAGGCATCGAGGGAAAGGAAAACCCTTTCCTTTCCCTCGATGCCTCTTTTGTGCATTCCTGCTGCACGATCATGCGATCGTGCAGCAGGAATGCCCACTAGACACCAGGGAATTTCTTTTTTGTGTGGTTAAAAACGAATAAATACTGTTTTGGGGAGCGGCCCCTTGGGCAAGGGTCGCTCCCCTTTTGGGGGCCATATGTTTTTCGTGCTCTGCCCCCTCTGGGCCTTGAATCGGGCAAGTGTTGTGCACTGGCCTGGCAGGTTGCTGGCAGTGCATACACCCCCCCGTGTGTGGAAGCCCGGGCTGAAACAGCTTCCGGGCACATGTGCGTGATTTAGAGGTATACTGCAATAAGTGGCACTCAGAACACAATGAAGAGCGAACTAGAGGGGGCTGAGAGTGAAAGTATAGTGTCTTTGGAAGAGAAGAGATTTGAGGTCAGCTTTGAAGATCCGGGTAGAGGAGGTGGCACGGAGCAATGGGGGAAGCGATTCTCACTGGATTGCGCCATCGATCTTTCCCTTTTGAAGAGGGGGCGGGGTGCGCAAGCAGAAGCTTTTCCGCATTGCGAGCCACCGGACAATTTAAATTTATTCGCCAGGTAACGAGGGGAGGACGTGTGTAAGGCTTTGTGTGTGATGCAGGCAGTTTTGTAAATAGATCTTGCCTCGATCGGAAGCCATCGAAGAGAGGACAGGATAGGAGTGACCTGGTCGCTTCGTTTAGACCCTGAAATGAAGCGAGCTGCTGATTGGAGGATGGATTTGAGAGGGGAGAGGTGGGATTTGGGTAGGCCCGTCAGAAGAGAATTGCAATAATCCAGTCTTGAGAGAACCAGAGATTGTACCAAGGTTTTTAAGTCTTTCTCCGGGAAGAACCGACGGATCCCCCATAGAAGGCGCAACTGGTAACGTGCGTTCTTAGCAATAGAGTTGATGTGGGAGATTAGGTTGAGTCTTTTGTCAAGAATGACACCTAGGGATTTAGCGCTGTCGACAATGATGGGTTTGTTGTTGAGTAGGTTCAGCTGATCCATCCAAGATTGAACAGGAGGAGGTGAGAGAGAGGTAGAGAGGAGGAGGAATTCAGTTTTGGCGGGATTCAGAATGAGTTGGTGAGCTAACATCCAGTTGTGAATAGAGTTGAGAGTAGAGTTGAGTAGTGAGAGATCGTGTGCGAAAGATAAAGGTATCTTCCCACTAGTCCACAAGGCATTTATTTGTGGAGAGTGACCCCTTGGGTGGCAGAATAGCAGTATGTTTTTAGGCCCATCTGCCCCCAGGGAGGGCAGAAGCCACTAGACACCAGGGTTTTTTAATTTTTGTGTTGGGGAGTGGCCAAAGGGCAAGGGTTGCTCCCTTTTACGGGGGTGAATATTTTATTTATACTCTTTGGCCCACCTACCCCTTAGCTTGGCTGGTGGATTGTGTGTGGACTGGTGCATTATTTGCATATGTGATTGTAATGTTTTTTTCTCCTTTTTATTCTAGTGTAAAGCTTTTGATTCCTGTTTGCGGTTTCGGCAGTGGTTGTTCTGCAGTTTTGCGTAATTGCATTTATTTGGTAAGAAAAATATTTTTGTTGTGTGTACTCCAAATGAGTATTATTGTCATGCATGAATGAATTTTTTTGTAAGTGGTGTCATAATGGCAGCATATTTGTTAGTGTTCAGAGCATGAAATTCTTTGCAATGTTTTGCATTGTCTTATGTCTTTTTCTTCTTCTTTTTTAGTGGGATATTGTTGATCCTTACTGTGTCTGTGCAGAGTAGGTGGTGGTGAGTCTAGCTGCTTCTGTCACGTGAGTGGTATAGTGTTGGAGTATATAGGTCTTTGTGATAAAGCTACATTTTGTTTATTTCTTTTTTTTACAAAGGGTTTGTTGTTGTTGACTTGTTTGACAAGTAACCTTTATTAGTAAGCATTATGGCTAGCCATAGAATTACTGCTCAGCAGGTGGTTGGTTTGCTTCTTGAATCTTCCTCTGAGCAGGATTATGAGACTGACAGTGCGTCTGAGGGAGAGGAGGGAGGGGAAGATTCAGGCAGTGAGTTTTCTCTCACATGGAATCATCGGATGATGAAGGTACTCTCAGTGCAGATGAAGTGCCTGATTTAGAGGAGGATACTACTGTGCCGATGGTGCAAGAGGCATCTGGATTGCAGCCTGGGGCTGCTAGGCTTCCTACTGGAAGTGCTGGACTCTGGGTTGATCCAAACATGGTGCAGCCGGTGTTGCCTGCCTTTAGTGGTTATGCAGGGTGTAGAGTGGATTGTGAACATTATTTGCCTATACAGTATTTTCAGTTGTTTATGGATGATGTATTTTTGGGTGAGATTGTTGAGCAGACTAATTTGTATGCTGAACAGTTTTTGAGGGACAACAGTGCCAGACTTAGGCCCCATTCTAGAGCTACCCGGTGGAGTCCCACAAATCTGGAAGAGATGAAGAAGTTTTTGGGTTTGACTTTTTTAATGGGTTTGATAAGGAAGCCGTCCATGGGTTCATATTGGTCTACCAGTCCCTTGATGGCAACGGCCATATTTCCTGCAGTTATGACTCGTGATCGGTATTTACTTTTGCTTCGGATGCTGCATTTTGTTGATAATGGTTTGGTGTTGCCACGAGATCACCCTGAATGTGACCGTCTTTTTAAGATTCGGCCTGTTCTTGATCACTTTGTAGATCGATTTTCAGAGATCTATACTCCAGGGAAAGAAATATCTATTGATGAGTCTTTGGTCCTGTTCAAGGGCCGTTTGGTTTTTAGGCAGTACATTCCTAGCAAGAGGGCACGCTATGGAATTAAGCTGTATATGTTGTCTGAGAGTAGGACAGGATATGTTTTTAATTTGCGTGTGTACACTGGTAGGGATTCCACTATTGACCCCCTGGTTGTCCGTCCACTTTTGGAGTTTCAGAGAAAATTGTGTGGGATCTTGCTAGAGGACTGTTTAACAGAGGCCACCATTTGTACCTTGATAACTTCTACACTGCTGTGCAATTGTTTAAGGAATTGTTCAAAGTGGACACTTTTGCTTGTGGCACAATCCGCTCTAACCGTAAAGGTTATCCAAAGAGCTTGTTTGCAAAAAACTTCAGAGGGGACAGTGCAGTGCCTTGCGTAGTGAGGAACTGCTAGCTGTGAAATTTGTGGACAGGAGGGATGTGTACATGCTGACTACCATCCATGATGAGAGTACTTCACCTGTAGCTGTTTGGGGTCAGATTGCTGAAGTGCGCAAACCTGTGTGCATTTTAGACTACAATAAGCACATGGGTGGTGTTGATAGAGTAGATCAGAGGTTGGAACCTTACACTGCTATTCGTAAGTCTTACATTTGGTATAAGAAGTTGGCCATCCATCTCTTCAATTTAGCAACTTTCAATGCTTTTGTTGTGTTCAAGGAGTGTTCTCCTGCGTCAAAGTTGACTTTTGTTCAGTTTCAGCAGTCTGTCATAGGCAGCCTTGTTGTTGTGGAACAGGCAAGTGTTCCTAGAGTTGGAGTGGTGGAGGATGTGGCTCGATTGAAAGATCGCCACTTTCCTGATCACATTCCTCCTACACCCTCAAAAGACTTTCCCACTAGGAGATGTAGAGTCTGTTGGCGAAGAGGTACGCGGAAGGAGACTCGTATGTACTGCCCTGAGTGTCCTTCTAACCCTGGGCTGTGTGTGCCTGCTTGTTATAGAGCGTACCACAAGCAAAAGAATTATTGGGAGCAACCATGAGTGGTAAAGTGAACTGCCTGGTCTGTAATGTTTAAGAATTGTTGTTCTGTTTCAAGGTTGGCATTAGTGCAATGTATTTAGTTTCTGATTTTGTGTTAGTAGATTTGTATCTATTTGCAATTTGTTTGTGTTTTCTTTTTTGTATAAAAAAATCCTAAATGTGATGGTGGTGTGTGTAGGCTGGTGCTTGGCTGGCGGTGTGCGTGGAGTGGCGCTTGGCTGGCGGTGTGCATGGAGTGGCTCTTGGCTGGCGGTGTGCGTGGAGTGGCGCTTGGCTGGCGGTGTGCGTGGAGTGGCGCTTGGCTGGCGGTGTGCGTGGAGTGGCTCTTGGCTGGCGGTGTGCGTGGAGTGGCGCTTGGCTGGCGGTGTGCGTGGAGTGGCTCTTGTCTGACGGTGTGCGTGGAGTGACGCTTGGCTGGCGGTGTGCGTGGAGTGGCGCTTGGCTGGCGGTGTGCGTGGACTGGCGCTCGGCTGGCAGTGTGTGAGTAGTGACTTGCTGCTGGTCACTACACACACTGCTAGCCGAGCGACACTCCACGCAATCCATCAGCTTGTGTGGTTGCTGTGTTAGGAATGTGGGCGTGTGAAAGTGATGGGCCCTTGAATGGCGCTGTCTGCTGGTGTGAGTGTTGTAATGTGATGGGCCTGCGGCTGGTGGTGTGAATGGTTTTGTATTTGTCACACGTATGAAAGGTGTATGAATGGCCTGTAAAGAGGTTGGTGCCTTGTCGTGGCTTTACAGCTCACGAGCTGTGAGTCAATGGTTCCGTTTCTCGTCCTTTCAATTATTAACAGTGCATTTCATTTTTGTGAAATCACTTGTTAATACAATTGTATATACTGAACCATCACTCACCCTCGTGCCAAATCCAACCAGTATGTGTGTGTGTGCTTGAGGATTAGATGGCTGTGCAGTAATATTTTTTTTCTGTCTTTCTCAAGCAGGGTGTACCTTGTCCCTTTTTGTGAATGTTGTAATGTGTTTGTTTCGTGCCTGGTGGTGTGAATGGTCTTGTGTGTATCACGTATGAAAGGTGTGTGAATGGCCTGTAAAGCGGTTGGGGCCTTGACGTGGCTTTACAGCTCACGAGCTGCGAGTCACTGGTTCCGTTTTTTGTCCTTTCAATTATTGACAGTGCATTTCATTTTTGTGAAATCTCTTGTTAATAAAATTGTATATACTGAACCATCACTTGGCCTCGTGCCAAATCCAACCAGTATGTGTGTGTGCTTGAGGAATAGATGGCTATGCAGTAATCTTTGTATTTTTAGTCTGTCTGCCAAGGTGTACATTCCGTCTAAGAATAACCTACCAACTGTAGATATTGTCGTAAACGAAACACCCATGGGAGTACATGGTGATATCTCTCTTGTGGATCCCAACAAGTTGTGGTACCCACAATGTCCTGCAAACCTCAAAATGTCTGTCACATTTTCCTTGCAATATTATTGCCAAAATTTTCACGCTGCAGAAATAAACAACACATTATCTCAAAATGACCTGGTTTTGCAAGGGGGTCACCTGGGTTTTTGGCCCTGTGCTCGGCGGCCATCTAGGAAACCTACCAAACCCACACATTTCTGAAAAGTAGACACCCGGGGGCTTCCAGGGAGGTATGGCTTGCGTGGATCCCCCAACATTTCCTTACCCAGAATCCCCTGCAAACCTCAATTTTAGCTGAAAAAATCACTTTTTTCACACATTTTTGTGTGGGAAAGTGTGGCATCACTGGCCTCACACAAATTTCTTACCACCCAGCGTTTCCCCAGGTCTCCCGATAAAAATGGTGCCTCACTTGTGTGGGAGGCCCAAGTACCCGCGACATGCAAGGACACAAAACGTTTGGAGGCAACATCAACATTGCCTATCAAAAAATGTTTTGGGCCCTTGTCTGTCGCGGGTACTGGGCCTCCCACACAAGTGAGACACCATTTGTATCGGGAGACCTGAGGAACGCTGGGTGGTAGAAAATGTGAGGCCAGTGATGCCACACTCCCACACAAAATGTGTGAAAAAATGATTTTTTCAGCTAAATGAGGTTGCAGGGATTCTGAGGTAAGCGTTAGGGGATCCACGCAGCCATACTCCCTGGAAGCCCCGGTGTCTACTTTCAGAAATGTGTGGGTTTGATAGGTTTCCTAGATGGCCGCCGAGCACTGAGCCAAAGCCAGGTGACCTACTGCAAAACCAGGTCGATTTTGTGAAAGGCCATTTTGAGGTCGCCTCACTACGTTGTGGGCCCTTGCCTGTCGCGGGTACTTGGGCCTCCCACACAAGTGAGGCACCATTTTTATCCGGGAGACCTGGGGGAACGCTGGGTGGTAGGAAATTTGTGTGAGGCCAGTGATGCCACACTTTCCCACACAAAAATGTGTGAAAAAAGTGATTTTTTCAGCTAAAATTGAGGTTTGCAGGGGATTCTGGGTAAGGAAACGTTGGGAGATCCACGCAAGCCATACCTCCCTGGAAGCCCCCGGGTGTCTACTTTTCAGAAATGTGTGGGTTTGGTAGGTTTCCCTAGATGGCCGCCGAGCACAGGGCCAAAAACCCAGGTGACCCCCTTGCAAAACCAGGTCGTTTTGTGAAAGGCCATTTTGAGGTCGCCTCACTACGTTGTGGGCCCTTGCCTGTCGCGGGTACTTGGGCCTCCCACACAAGTGAGGCACCATTTTTATTGGGAGACCTGGGGGAACGCTGGGTGGTAGGAAATTTGTGTGAGGCCAATGATGCCACACTTTCCCACACAAACATGTGTGAAAAAAGTTATTTTTTCAGCTAAAATTGAGGTTTGCAGGGGATTCTGGGTAAGGAAACGTTGGGGGATCCACGCAAGCCATACCTCCCTGGAAGCCCCCGGGTGTCTACTTTTCAGAAATGTGTGGGTTTGGTAGGTTTCCCTAGGTGCCGGCAGAGCTAGGGTTCACAAACTACAGCTAGGCACTTTGCCAAAAAAGGGTCATTTTTCACTGCGAAATTGAGGTGTGACCACGTTGCGTTTTGCGCCGTTTCCTGTCGCAGGCACTAGGCCGACCCACACAAGTGAGGTACCATTTTTCTCGTAAGACTTTGGGGAACGCGGGGTGGGTGGAAATTTGTGGATCCACGCAGATTCCAGAACTTTCCACCACAGAAATGTGGGGGAAATGTGGTTTTTTTGAAAAAGTTTTATGTTTGCAAGGGATTCTGGGTAACAGAACCTGGTGGGAGGCAGTCAAGTCACCCCATCCTGGATTCCCCTGGGTGTCTAGTTTTAAAAAATGTATAGGTTTGCTAGGTTTCCCTAGGTGCCGGCAGAGCTAGGGTTCAAAAACTACAGCTAGGCACTTTGCCAAAAAAGGGTCATTTTTCACTGCGAAATTGAGGTGTGACCACGTTGCGTTTTGCGCCGTTTCCTGTCGCAGGCACTAGGCCGACCCACACAAGTGAGGTACCATTTTTCTCGTAAGACTTTGGGGAACGCGGGGTGGGTGGAAATTTGTGGATCCACGCAGATTCCAGAACTTTCCACCACAGAAATGTGGGGAAAATGTGTTTTGTTTGACAATTTGTTATGTTTGCAAGGGATTCTGGGTAACAGAACCTGGTGGGAGGCAGTCAAGTCACCCCATCCTGGATTCCCCTGGGTGTCTAGTTTTCAAAAATGTATAGGTTTGCTAGGTTTCCCTAGGTGCCGGCAGAGCTAGGGTTCAAAAACTACAGCTAGGCAGTTTGCCAAAAAAGGGTCATTTTTCACTGCGAAATTGAGGTGTGACCACGTTGCGTTTTGTGCCGTTTCCTGTCGCAGGCACTAGGCCGACCCACACAAGTGAGGTACCATTTTTCTCGTAAGACTTTGGGGAACGCGGGGTGGGTGGAAATTTGTGGATCCACGCAGATTCCAGAACTTTCCACCACAGAAATGTGGGGAAAATGTGGTTTGTTTGACAATTTTTTATGTTTGCAAGGGATTCTGGGTAACAGAACCTGGTGGGAGGCAGTCAAGTCACCCCATCCTGGATTCCCCTGGGTGTCTAGTTTTCAAAAATGTATAGGTTTGCTAGGTTTCCCTAGGTGCCGGCAGAGCTAGGGTTCAAAAACTACAGCTAGGCACTTTGCCAAAAAAGGGTCATTTTTCACTGCGAAATTGAGGTGTGACCACGTTGCGTTTTGCGCCGTTTCCTGTCGCAGGCACTAGGCCGACCCACACAAGTGAGGAACCATTTTTCTCGTAAGACTTTGGGGAACGCGGGGTGGGTGGAAATTTGTGGATCCACGCAGATTCCAGAACTTTCCACCACAGAAATGTGGGGAAAATGTGGTTTTTTTGACAATTGTTTAGGTTTGCAAGGGATTCTGGGTAACAGAACCTGGTGGGAGGCAGTCAAGTCACCCCATCCTGGATTCCCCTGGGTGTCTAGTTTTAAAAAATGTATAGGTTTGCTAGGTTTCCCTAGGTGCCGGCAGAGCTATGGTTCAAAAACTACAGCTAGGCACTTTGCCAAAAAAGGGTCATTTTTCACTGCGAAATTGAGGTGTGACCACGTTGCGTTTTGTGCCGTTTCCTGTCGCAGGCACTAGGCCGACCCACACAAGTGAGGTACCATTTTTCTCGTAAGACTTTGGGGAATGCGGGGTGGGTGGAAATTTGTGGATCCACGCAGATTCCAGAACTTTCCACCACAGAAATGTGGGGAAAATGTGGTTTTTTTGACAATCTTTTAGGTTTGCAATGGATTCTGGGTAACAGAACCTGGTGGGATTCAGTCAAGTCACCCCATCCTGGATTCCCCTGGGTGTCTAGTTTTCAAAAATGTATAGGTTTGCTAGGTTTCCCTAGGTGCCGGCAGAGCTAGGGTTCAAAAACTACAGCTAGGCACTTTGCCATAAAAGGGTCATTTTTCACTGCGAAATTGAGGTGTGACCACGTTGCGTTTTGCGCCGTTTCCTGTCGCAGGCACTAGGCCGACCCACACAAGTGAGGTACCATTTTTCTCGTAAGACTTTGGGGAACCCGGGGTGGGTGGAAATTTGTGGATCCACGCAGATTCCAGAACTTTCCACCACAGAAATGTGGGGAAAATGTGTTTTTTTTGACAATTTGTTATGTTTGCAAGGGATTCTGGGTAACAGAACCTGGTGGGAGGCAGTCAAGTCACCCCATCCTGGATTCCCCTGGATGTCTAGTTTTCAAAAATGTATAGGTTTGCTAGGTTTCCCTAGGTGCTGGCAGAGCTATGGTTCAAAAACTACAGCTAGGCACTTTGCCAAAAAAGGGTCATTTTTCACTGCGAAATTGAGGTGTGACCACGTTGCGTTTTGCGCCGTTTCCTGTCACAGGCATTAGGCCGACCCACACAAGTGAGGTACCATTTTTCTCGTAAGACTTTGGGGAACGCGGGGTGGGTGGAAATTTGTGGATCCACGCAGATTCCAGATCTTTCCACCACAGAAATTTGGGGAAAATGTGGTTTTTTTGACAATTTTTAGGTTTGCAAGGGATTCTGGGTAACAGAACCTGGTGGGAGGCAGTCCAGTCACCCCATCCTGGATTCCCCTGGGTGTCTAGTTTTCAAAAATGTATAGGTTTGCTAGGTTTCCCTAGGTGCCGGCAGAGCTAGGGTTCAAAAACTACAGCTAGGCACTTTGCCAAAAAGGGTCATTTTTCACTGCGAAATTGAGGTGTGACCACGTTGCGTTTTGCGCCGTTTCCTGTCGCAGGCACTAGGCCGACCCACACAAGTGAGGTACCATTTTTCTCGTAAGACTTTGGGGAACGCGGGGTGGGTGGAAATTTGTGGATCCACGCAGATTCCAGAACTTTCCACCACAGAAATGTGGGGAAAATGTGGTTTTTTTGACAATTGTTTAGGTTTGCAAGGGATTCTGGGTAACAGAACCTGGTGGGAGGCAGTCAAGTCACCCCATCCTGGATTCCCCTGGGTGTCTAGTTTTCAAAAATGTATAGGTTTGCTAGGTTTCCCTAGGTGCCGGCAGAGCTAGGGTTCAAAAACTACAGCTAGGCACTTTGCCAAAAAAGGGTCATTTTTCACTGCGAAATTGAGGTGTGACCACGTTGCGTTTTGCGCCGTTTCCTGTCGCAGGCACTAGGCCGACCCACACAAGTGAGGTACCATTTTTCTCGTAAGACTTTGGGGAACGCGGGGTGGGTGGAAATTTGTGGATCCACGCAGATTCCAAAACTTTCCACCACAGAAATGTGGGGAAAATGTGTTTTTTTTGACAATTTGTTAGGTTTGCAAGGGATTCTGGGTAACAGAACCTGATGGGAGGAAGTCAAGTCACCCCATCCTGGATTCCCCTGGGTGTCTAGGTTTCAAAAATGTATAGGTTTGCTAGGTTTCCCTAGGTGCCGGCAGAACTAGGGTTCAAAAACTACACCTAGGCACTTTGCCAAAAAAGGGTCATTTTTCACTGCGAAATTGAAGTGTGACCACGTTGCGTTTTGCGTCGTTTCCTGTCGCAGGCACTAGGCCGACCCACACAAGTGAGGTACCATTTTTCTCATCAGACTTTGGGGAACACGGGGTGGGTGGAAATTTGTGGATCCACGCAGATTCCAGAACTTTTCACCACAGAAATGTGGGGAAAATGTGTTTTTTTGGACAATTTTTTAGGTTTGCAAGGGATTCTGGGTAACAGAACCTAGTGGGAGGCAGTCAAGTCACCCCATACTGGATTCCCCTGGGTGTCTAGTTTTCAAAAATGTATAGGTTTGCTAGGTTTCCCTAGGTGCCGGCAGAGGTAGGGTTCAAAAACTACAGCTAGGCACTTTGCCAAAAAAGGGTCATTTTTCACTGCGAAATTGAGGTGTGACCACGTTGCGTTTTGCGCCGTTTCCTGTCGCAGGCACTAGGCCGACCCACACAAGTGAGGTACCATTTTTCTCGTAAGACTTTGGGGAACGCGGGGTGGGTGGAAATTTGTGGATCCACGCAGATTCCAGAACTTTCCACCACAGAAATGTGGGGAAAATGTGTTTTTTTTGACAATTATTTAGGTTTGCAAGGGATTCTGGGTAACAGAACCTGGTGGGAGGCAGTCAAGTCACCCCATCCTGGATTCCCCTGGGTGTCTAGTTTTCAAATATGTATAGGTTTGCTAGGTTTCCCTAGGTGCCGGCAGAGCTAGGGTTCAAAAACTACAACTAGGCACTTTGCAAAAAAAGGGTAATTTTTCATTGTGAAAATGTGGTACGTCCACGTTGCATTTTGAGCCATTTCCTGTTGTGGGCACAAGGGCTACCCACACAAGTGAGGTACCATTTTTATCGGGAGACTTAGGGTAACACAGAATTGTAGAGCAACTGTTATTACCTATTGACTTTCGATGCATTTCTGCCTTCCAAATGAAAGACAATGTGTAAAAAATAAGTCATTTTGAAAAATGACCTATAATTCTCATGCTAGTATGGGTACTCCCAATTTCGGAAATGTGCAAATATCTACTGTTTCTAAAATCTACATTTTGTTCCCATTTAAGAAATACATAGGTGTCTTTCATAACAATTTTTCCATGTATACATTTTCCCAAAATAATTGCTATATACCCGGTACATAATAAAAAACCATTGCAAGATGCTGCTCAGTTATTTGCTCTGGGTTCGTTGGGTTCTTGGTGAACCTACAAGTCCTATATATCCCCACAACCAGAAAGGTCCAGTGGATATAACGGTATATTGCTTTCAAATAGCTGTCATAATTAGAAGAAGTTACAGGTGAAAACGTTGACACAAATGGCTGTTTTTTTCAACTAATTTTCAATTTTTCCTTCATTTAACTGTTAGTTTCTATAAGGAAAACTTTAAGGATCTACACAAATGACCCCTTGCTGAATTCAGAATTTTGTCCACTTTTCAGAAATGTATGGATTTTTAGGATCCATTATTGGTTTCATACCCATTTCTACCATTAACTGGAAGGAGGTTGAAAGCACAAAAAATAGCAAAAATAGGCTATGTCCCAGAAAAATGCCAAAACTGTGTAAAAAAGTTGGTTTTCTGACAAAAGTCTGCTTGTCCCTGAAAGCTGGGAAGATGGTGATTTCAGCACCACAACCCCTTTTGATGCCATTTGCAGGGAAAAAACAAGACGCTTTCATCTGTAGCCCTTTTTTTGCATTTTTCCCCAAAAAAACAAAATTTTGCTGTATTTTGGCTAATTTCTGGGTCCCCTCCAGGGGAATCCACAAACCCTGGGTACCTTTACAATCCCCATGATGTTAGAAAAAAAGGACGCAAATTTGGCGTGGATACCTTATGTGGTCAAAAAGTTACAGGGGCCTAAGCCCGCACTACCCCAAATAGCCCAAAAAAGGCTTAGCACAGGGGGGGAAAAGGCCTAGCAGCGAAGGGGTTAATGCTTGAATTACAGTCCTTTGGGCAGACTGGGGATCATCCAGATGATCTTCCTCAGCCATTTCAGCACAGCGAAGCAGATGGAGGTAACCTTAGACACCTGAGGTTTAATTGAACGTTTTTCGTCAAGAAAAAAACCTAGGTTCTTTACCTTGGGAAACAGAATGAGAAGAGGCCCTAAGTAGTCTGGCCAGTGTTTGGGGCCCCAGAGATGAGCGTACTTACCCATGACCATGACCTCCGTCTAATCGCCATTAAGCTTGAGAGAGTTAGCACTCATCCAAGTGACCACTCAACTCAAGCCCAGGTTAAGATCAGAAGGTCCATGATCCTGTGCAGATGACAAAGAAAAATTATTTTGGTATCATCTGCGTAAGAAAAAAGGGTCAAACCGCAACTCTATCTATCGATCTATAGATGTTTTTGACTACAATAACACATACTCTCCCACTTATGTTAATTTACTGGGTAATGTTTTGGAGAGGATGTGGTGAAAGGGCAAGAGCTGCTGACTTTTGAACTGGGGATCCAGGATCGAGTCTCAACGTCGGCATCATGTTATTCTGGGCAAGTCACTTAATCTCCATGTTCCTTAAAAAAATTGACTGTGTCCTTGTGTAATGTAACTGGTACTCATGTAAAGTGCTCCAATACCTTTGGGCCAAGTTTGTGCTATATAAAACTGAAAAAAAACATTGGTTTTCTCTTGCTCCTTCCTTCCTTCCTCATCTTCCCTTGTTATGCAACACTCTTGGACGTGGATGTAAGCAGGTGCCATCCTTTGGACCGGAGATACTGCTCAGCTCATTTAATGATAAGCTCAAATGTCAGCTACTCTAGCACCTTTCAAATTAATTTACTTCCCACTCTTTTTGGCCATGGAAACTGATCCTCCCGTATATTGATTCTGGAGAAAAAAAAACTGTCAAGCTGGTGGTGTTCATCTTCGTCAGCCCTATAATAGGAAGCGAGTAAAATGCAACCATATCCCAAAGGATAATGACTAGGGCTTATGGTGTCCATGTGCTAGTGTATTTGTTCAAACCACTCACTGTTTTTGGAATTGTTTGTATAATACAGCATTTAGCAATTCCCTGGTTACTGGGGCCATTGGAGGTTTGGGGTTCAGAAAGTGGGTCAATGTTTTTTGTGGTTGGGAGAGAGCACCATTGAATGACTCGCAATCTTGGGATTCTATCTATAGTTTATGAATTTTCCCTTCAGTAGTGATCCGTGGTGGGGGGGGGATGGGTCTTATAAGCTTCCACATAACCTGTGCAAATTTGATCAATGTGGCTTGTCATTATGCCCTCTGCTCATGTTCTCGGCTATCCCTGTTCCAATTACTCTGTATGTAGTCAGTAAATGCTGGGCACTTCTCAGGTGAATGACTATGATTTGTCACTGGTGTTCTAGGCCTTAGATACTATTGTTCTGCTCAAAAGGTCCAAATGGCTTATTTGGGTATTGACTCTTTTGAGGTAGTGAGGTCCAAATGTTGAGACTTAGGGGCATATTCACAAAGAAATGACTCAGCGCGGTGCTGCAGGCAATTTAGCAGCGCTGCGTTATTTAAAAAATGCAGGATAAGTCGTAGTCACAAGAATACGGCACACCCCTGTGTATTACCTTGCGCCAGTGCTAAAAAAAGCTGCCTGGGGTCAATGCCGACACCCTTGCGCCATGGTGCAAGGGTGCCTGCATTGCAGGGAATCATCCTGCAACGCAGGCACCCTTGCACCGTGGTGCAAGGGTGCCTGCGTTGCAGGGATGATTTTTTATGTGCTGGGAGGGACACCATCCTGCACATAAACAATCATTAAAGGTGATTTGCTCCTTCTATGTGTGCTGCATATTGCAGCACACATAGAAAGAGCAAAGAACGAGGAGAAATAAAAGCATTTCTCCTCATTGTGCCACTCTAACGCCTGCTTTTCAGTGGCATTAGTTTTTGGCTCTGGTTTAGATTTACAGACCCTTGTATATCTGGGACAGCGTCAAAAAGCAATG
Source organism: Calotriton arnoldi (assembly GCA_963921515.1). Taxonomy (NCBI): domain Eukaryota; kingdom Metazoa; phylum Chordata; class Amphibia; order Caudata; family Salamandridae; genus Calotriton; species Calotriton arnoldi. The sequence continues at coordinate 189,127 of CAWUFW010003429.1, read as the reverse complement.
GGTGTTGCAATGGAACACCCACATCAACACCCATTGCACGCCCCTTTCACGCAGATACCTGCGTGAAAGGGTACGATATTTACAAAGCGGAGTTAAGCCACGCAAAGTGGTTTAGCGCCGCTTTGTAAATATGGAGTAGGGATTGTGCCACCAGAGCATTGGAAAAAGGGACGCTTCAGTGATGCAATGCCCTTATGAATGTGTCCCTTAATCTAGGATGTGATTGCAAGTTCGGACCTCAAATACAATTCACGTCAAACAATACTCAATAAAAATCCGAGCTTTAGTTTAGAAATTAAATATGGGGGTGAATATGATGGCGGTGAACCCGCCACCGGCAGCCTGCCGGTGGCGGGTTCACCGCCATCGTGCGGCCATTCTCTGCCCGCCAGATAAGGATGGCGGGTGGTGTGCTGGCGGACGGAAAGCCCATCCGCCATGGATCTGACACAGGCAATCATTACGATTGCCTGTCGGACCCACCCCGCATCCACAAAATGGTGGCGGTGCCTAGCAGGCACCGCCCGCCAGATGTGGATGCTACATTCCCACTAGCCTGTGTATGGCGGTTCAACCGCCATTCAAAGGCTGGCGGGGATGTACTTTGGGGGCCCGTTGCGGGCCCCCCTTTTGCAGGGGCATGTCACTTGTGCACGTGGGGGGCCATTTCCCTGCACCAGGTGGCAGGCACCGCGTGGTGCCTGCCACGTAGTGCAGGGAAATGCACAACATGCATTTTTCTCATTGCAGCGGGTGCTGCAACCAGCAGCACCCACCGCAATGGTAAACATGCACAATGCGACCGCCACAGTGGCGGTCGCATTGTAATTACATGTGCGGGACCGCTGCCATATAGGCTGCCGGTCCCAATTCCCGGGACGATGGCGGACGGACTTAAGTCCGTCTGTCATCGTAATCACCCCCTATGTCTTTATTTTTACACTGTATATTAGCAGATCTGCAATATGATGATCAACAAAGTGAACTGGATGCTTTTTTGGTCTGGGATGTAAACTTAAATACTATTGGTGTAGCCACATCTATGCTACTGAAGCTGTAATGTTGAACCCCTGTGGCTCACATGATATTAATCATAGACGTTGTTTTTGCAATAATGGCAGAGTCACGCGGATCAGCACCTCTGTTGTACTGAAATAGTTTCTATCCGCAGTTCACTTCTGTTAAGAGGAAGTAGAACAAGTTAATACATTTACTTGTAACACAGATGAAGTTTCTTGGTAGAGTTCAAATTAACTTTTTACTTCCTTCATTGTTGCGAATTGTCGGGTACCTTGTATATCCGCAGACACAGTCAGCTAACGTCTGGCTATTGGTGACTGATCCTAATGCTCTCGCCACTCTCATACAGGTCAGTTAAGTTATTGGGATACAGGGTAAAGGGAAATGGGGAAGAGAAATACCAAAGGAGCCACTCTCAGATCTTCTCTATTTTTTTTCAAGATATTGCCTTTTTTCTGATGTTCTTACTATCCTACCATCTTATCTTTTGACCAGTCTTTTTTCCTTTTATAGAAATAATAACACATTATAGTGGTAACTATTAAATTGATAATATTGATTTTGATACCAATAACTTCTCTGCCTCTGAATTATTATTACTTTCTTGCCTTATAGGCAGTGAAGTATCCTTCTTGGGATCCTATGTAGTTTGAATCTGAGTTATCTCTCTTTGCTTCTATCTCACACTAATACTATTTCACTTTAATCTAGAGTTCCATTTAATCAATGGCTATTAACTAAATGCTGTTCTAGTTTTTATATGTGATTTGTTTTAAAGGAAAATGTCTCAAGTGCTAAGCTAAATTTATAACCCAAACTCTAATATATTCCTATTAAGATTAACTCCTCTTAAATAAAAGTTAAATGATAATTCTCATGGTTAAGTGTTATTTCAGCTACCTAGTGAACCAGCACTTTCAAAGCAGTCTTGTGCAGTACTACTCCTATCACCAGTAGAGAACTACTCGAAATGTCACAAAGAGAGTCAATGTTCTCCAAAGATTTCCGACAATCCGCTATGGCCACCAAAGGATTTTTGTAAGCTGAGCTACAGTTCTGAGGTGAGTATTAGTAAATCCTACCTCTAAGCCTTTAAATCACAATGCGCTGTGATTTCTCAAGAGAAGTATTTGATGTTGAACACCAAAACCTCTAAAACATTGGGAATTGAAGCCCTAATTACGTAACTAGCTTTTAGAAATTCAACGTTCTAAGGCACTTCATTCCAATCCAGAACTAAACTGAGATTTCTATTCACATGAAGATATAAAACTGGAACTCCAACTCACCACCCTATCATGCCCTACTCTAAACCAATTACCCACTGTGAGGGGTCTGTGTTCTTTGACATCACCCCAGCTAGCCCTTAACTTGCATTTCCTGATGCTAAGGGACTCTAGGGATTTTGGTCAAAGGAAATCTCAAGTGAAAGGTTTGGACAAAAGATTCTTTTTTCAAATGTTCAGATACTTTTGTGCCTTGTCCGGGTCTGAATGAGACTGAAATATAAGAAATAAAGAGGGCAGTTTTTATTGTATATTACTTATGTTAATTGTTTGACTGTTATAATATGTTTTTTAGTTTAATTTAATGTACATGTAAATTTTAATTTTATTAGTAGTAACAGTAGGCTAGATTTTAGAAGCGCATTTTTGGGGTTGAAGGGAAATAGGGTAGGAGGTAATTAAAATAAAATGTATCTAAATGTATTATTACATTTTTATGTTAATTAAATATTTATTTGAATAATAATTATGTGTTACTTAATTTTTTAATCGTTTAATTTTTCTATTGTATTTCTTTGAATATGTAGTTTCATTTTTATATGTTTATCACAGTTTTATTTTTTAATACTGTAATTTTTTATGGGAAAAGGGTGGAGAGATATTACATTTACAATATTATTTATATTAATCGTTATTTATATGTAATTGATTCATTGATAATTTTGTATAATTTTACAGTTGTACTTATGATGTTAATTATTTGCTTTATTTGAATTCTTAATTAAATTAATGGTAAGTGCTTTGAAATCTTGCCTGTGGTATGATTTAAAAAAAAAAAATTTAAGTAAAATTTTAAATTAAATAGTTTGGTACTTATTTTAAAATGTTATAATTATTTTGTAGTTAGATAACTGAATGTTTTTATAAGTAAATTTACTTTTTCTTTGTTTAATTTTTATTTATATTTTTGTGAAACGATGTATTTTACTTAAATAACATGTATTTTTTCTATTTAGCATATATTATTACCTTTATTATTGGGTATTGAAATAGTTCAAGTAAATGATTAGGACTTGTATTATTATATGTAATCCTTTTGAAGTCCAACACTTCACCTGCTATTGCTTAGACTGGAGTGTGCATATTAAATCTAACACCTACGAAGTCCAACACTTTCTTTGCTGTTGGTGATATTGGATTTATTATAATATTATTATTTATTTATTTGCTTATTTCTCATATTGTTTGTTTTTATTCATTAGTTTTTGTTGGAATGCTTATATTATTTTTAGTAAAATGTGTTCTTTGAATTAATATTTCACCTTTTAATATATTGGTCCAATGAATTATTAAATTTTGTAATAGAATATTTAGCAATTTATTATTTTTACTTTTATATTATTTGTGTAGTTTCTTTAATTGTTTATATATTGTGTATATTTTGTATTATATATAAATATATTTATACAAGTTATTTTATTAAATTTTTAATTTGTACATTTACTTTCTAAATTTACAAATATTTTTATATTTTTCTAGTAATTTTGGTATGATTATAAATATTTACATTAGGGAATATTGCAATATTTTTTGTTAGTTGTATGCATGTTTTTTTTAACTCATAATATTTTAAATTACATTTATTTGAAAAATTGTATAATTATTATTGTTTTGATTTTTTCAATTGTGTTGGGGTTTGGAATGGACGTCTTTTATATATACATATGTGTGTGTGTTTATATAATATATAGAATGAAATTATCAGTGAAAACTATATAGCATTATATTAATTTTGTATAGTTTAATTCTTTAAATGTATTACTTTAAAGTGTATATATTTAAAAAAGCAATATATTTACCTGTTTTTGGATTATATTTGCTTGCACGATATTTCGGCATTTCCATTTTATGTATAGAAACACAATATTGTGGCAAACAGTATTTTTGACACTATGGGCATCATTAGGATGCCGGTCGGACGGGTGTCTGACCGGCACCATAGCCGAAGTGGGACCGCCGGACAAGGAGTCGACAGTCCCGCTGCCCTTATTACAATGCGGCCGCCTTAATGGCAGTCGCAAAGTATTTTTTTTTTCCAATACGGCTTGTGCTGCGGGCTGCAGCACAAGCTGCAATAGAAAATGTACACTTTTAAAACATCCCGACACCGTGTGGCAGGCACCAATGCGGTACCTGCCACATGGTGCTGGGATGTTTAGGGGGGCACCATAGATGCCCCCCAGGCCCCATAGCGGAAGGGCAGGGGGGAAGGGGGACCTGCTAGGGGCCCCCAAAGTCACTTTCCGCCTGCCTTTTCATGGTGGGCGAACCTCCGTGAAAGGTCAGGCGGAAAGGGACATTGTAATCACTACTGCGGGGCCTGAGCAGGCACCGCCCCTACTGTAGGGATTACTGACCCTCCGATGGTCGGAAAGCGTCGGACTGTCCCTCCGCCTGCTGCCTCCAACCGCACGCATTGTAATGCGGCGGTCAGACCGCAGCAGTAGATGGCGGTCTAACCACAACCGCCGAGCCATCGGTTGCGGTACGATGGACATCAGAATGACCCCCTGTATCTTTGTCAACTTTGTTCATTGAAATGAGTACCATTCTCACTTAAGATAGACTTCATTAGACCATCCCTTGGCAACACATCATCCAAACATTTGCTTTCAGTCTTCTAAGCTGCTTCCTTAAACACCATATATACTTCAGGCCATTTAGAAAACAAGCTCAACAATACAATCATATATTTGGATCCATTACCATCAGGAATGGGGCCCAAAACATCAATACGCAAGTCTTCCCAGGACAAATCTGGACATGGAATGGGGCTTAAGGGAGGACAGAAAGGGAATAAAGATTTGTCTGCACCACAACACTGGAACAGAAAAGTTGCAAAGTGGTATGAACTCCTGTGTGATGCAGAGGCCAAGGGCACAACTCCAGTTTACTGGAAGTGGAACCGATGCTTGCTGAATAAAGATATGGATGCACTATGACAAGTATCCTTTGAGCTCTTATATTCCATTGTAAGTCCTGCTACCCTTAAGAGGAACCATCTCTTTAATTTACATGGGGCCTACTGGATGCCAAAAAAAGTGGGGAGATGGGTGAAGACACGAGAAAGAATGTGTAAGAAGTGTGGCTTTCTAAATGCAGACGACATACATACGTTGGTAAGCTGCCACACCCTGATGGCTTATTTGGAGGACATAAGTACATTTATAACTGCAGCCATTAGATCCAAGTTTGAGGTCAACCCAACCATAATTTTGTTTGTTGTTGGTGATAAGTACGAAAGAGAGTAAGGACATAAAAGAATTGTTTTCTATTTTGTATTGGCGGGCAGGCATTTGATATGTAAAAGGTGGACTGACACTGCCCCTCGCTTTTTCTTTTTTTTTTTTTTTTAAACACAATTTTATTGTTTACAAAACAAGTCCATGCAATTAGCATCCATTATTATACAGGAGATTCAAGTTCTGTGTATCACAAATACAGGCGAACAATCTCCTCTACCCCCTCCCCTCTCCCCTTCTCTGGTGTGCCCCGGCAGGTATTATTACTAGATAAACAACAGTGCATCGACATCGTTCCTAATCATGCAATGGCGAGTATATATATATATAGGGGGATGTAGCATTGCTAATTACTATTGTCTCCTGGGACCGGCAGGCAGCCGTATGCTCATAGTCTGGAGGTAGTTATCCCATTATTCCGAGACCGTTCTATTCGGGGCCCGAGCTCTCAAGGCATAAATAGCTGCTCCTCCGCCACTGGGTCAGCTGGTTGCTTCATTTCCACTACTAATGCTTCCCATGCCCTGGCATTCTCAAGGGATCCCTGGCCCTGCCTGGCCTCATTTAGTCGTACTGTTGTATTCCTCTTAGGGTGTCCGTATATAGGTTTTCCTGTATCATGTCCTTATATAGGCACAATTCGCCCTGCCCTTATATAGGCATAAAATCCCAGTCCTTATTTAGGCATTAAACCGTGCACTCCAAATACAGGCATGGTCTCCGACATCCGTCCACCCTAACGTCACAACGAGTTCTTGAAGAACAGACCCTTAGGCTTCGGGAGTTTCCCTAGCACAGGACTATTGATTTCTTCAAGGACTCATCTATTATGCATGAACCGTTATACCTTAAGGGTTCATTCATGACGTCTTCCGCTGTCCGATTCACGTCAATGCTAACATTCTGAGGTACCTCTCAGGTATAAATATACCTTCCCTAGCCCTTGTAAATCAGAGGAGACCTCGACTTCAGAGGAGCCCGTTTCCCGGCCTGACACACTGAGAAGACGCTGTCATCCCTGCACGCAGAGAGTCCAGCTTCCAGTGATCTGACTTCCCTTGCGGGGTGTTGGAGTTCGAGTCTGGCAAGAGATTCCTACCTCTCTCATTCTTAAGGTATGGAGCTGACTAGAACCTAGAGGGACTCTTGGCATACTAGGCATACTGGGCATAACATACTCTTAGTACACCATAGTAAGGAATACTCCACCTACTTCATACCTCTCCCTACACCTAGGTTAGGTACATTGGGGTAGAACAAGCTTAGAAACGCATCGTATGAGTACTCGCATTTTTAGTATGTGTTATTTATGTAAATGAATATCTACTAAAGATCATGCTAGCGCAGTATTATTTATTTCTACTGCTTACGCTGTACATTATTTATCTTGCATACTGTCTTGTGATCGTAACAGCACATATTACTTACACGACAAACAAGACTGTTCAATAAATCTTTTATTGAAACACCAGTCTATTCTTTCTGTGTAACTTTGAGGAAAACTAAGCATGCACAATTGAGCTGAGTGAAACGGTTATCTATTGTTTCCACGACTCTGGGACACGTTCTGATTCTAAAGGGAAACAAAGTTGTCATGTTTTGCGGCTGCCAGAAACTACTCCCTTCTTGTTATCCAAGGAGTTTCTAGTGGCCTCTGAGCTAGCTGGCACAAGTAATTAAGTTTAATATACTCGATAGGGACATACCGACCTCAGTCCTATGTCAAGCCTATAGGGTATATTATTCCAATGCGCAGAGCCTATTAGGGAAATAGGAGCTACACTACATGGCGCCCAACGGTTTGGTAAGGCGGTAATTTAACGTTAGATACTGAGTAACTCAGCTGTGCTTTTTCTCTCAGAGACCCCTACCCATATACTCCAAAAAGACGTCTGGAGTGGGCAGGGTTAAGTATCCACCACGGCTACATAGGGAAACACCCTATATATTAGCTGTTTGGTTTGCTCAACGTTGAAGGATACAGTGTTCCAAAATATTGTGCACCTTATCTTTGTTTCCTTGAAACTTGTTCTGCATTTTTCAAAAAACAAAATGCCTGACTCCGACAACGGTGACGTTGCGGGTCAACCAGCTTAAACAGCTTATAACATTACAGGTTTAAATGAAACCGAGGAGGGTGTTATAGACATCCCTCCAAACTTAAGAAGAGCCATCACTATAAAACTCATAAAACACGGCCTACCACCAAGAGGCGGTAGAGCAGTTTTCGTGATAGAGGCACACGAATCCTTTCAGACAGAGGTATTCTATTCATGGGTAATATTTCCTGAATCCAATCCAGTTACAAAACTGTTTCACTTCTACAAAGAAGATGATCCACCAGAGGAATATATTCCTTTCGAGGATATTGAAATTCCACTAACATACCAGGAGCATCAGCTCTGGTTTAAAGTAGCCCTAAAACATCACAAAAACATTACCAGGCTCGGTCCACTAGGTAGACCAGGAGCAACATGGCCGATTCTAGCCGGCTACACACCTCATCCTGAACTGGATATAATGTCAGATGAGGGATTACTTACTCAAATCACAGAGTTAATAAAAATATACAGACAATTGGTCCAATATGTCATGCAGACTTTCACAGTCCAACCACCATTAACCATTCCAAATCAGACCCCTCAATCGGGGACTGCACTAAAAATTACACCACAGACTCTATACGCAGTCATAGGTAAAATGCCCACAAAACGTGAGCAAATTCCATTCTGGATAGCTCAAAAAATTACTCAAATCGAAGCAGTATTTCCAAATACTAGCCCGTATGAGAAACACAGAATACTAACAATCAGTTTACCAATGGGGATCACACCACAACTGGAAGACTGTACCACTTGGGGCTCAGTCTTTGCTGCCATCTATACTAAAACACATGGTATTCCATCAATTGCGGTAATACCAGATGTCCTGAAACAAATTCAAAACGAATACGGGGCAGAGCCTGCTCTGAATTTAGGTATGAAATTACTGAAAATTTTTGACCAGGTCTCAACAATAATATTATCTAATATTAAAGGGGAGGCAGCAGCAGTGGCGATCCGCCAACGATTAAGGGAATTCGATGTTACAGAACATCAAACTGAGCTACCCAGAATAATTGAACAATCATATGCAGAATTAGGCAGAGATAGTTTGGGTGGAAGACCAGTGAAACCAAAACTATCTGAAAGTCCTGAGAAGGACTCTATTAAACAAACTCCTACATCTTCTAAAAAGAAGTGGGAAACTACTAAACAAAACTCAAACGAGAAACGTTCTCAATCCCGAGGTAGGTCTCCTCAAAAGGAGCCCTCTGAAAGGAGGTATAACCTCAGGAATAGGGATAATTTGAGAAAACCTGACAGGTATCAAGATACTGATACACGTTCCTCTCGTACCTTTCAGATCTCGTCACGGACTTCGGAAAGAAGAGGACGATCAGAAAATAGAGAAGAACGCGTGAAATCCAAAGAAGATAAACACGCTCCAAAAAATAAAACAAAACCTCAATTCTCCAAAAAGAAAGTAGCAGGTCTAAAGATCAGACATGCCGAGAATACTGAGAACACAACTCAAGAACGGAGAATGGGCTCAGACCATGCTAATCAGTGCAGCAGAAGTCACAATAGTTCGCCAGAACCTGAAGGAACGTCTGGAGATAGTGGACTTGAATGAGTACATTACAGTTGAGACTGTAGACACCTGGGTTAGTACTCCACAAAGGTTATATGAAATAACACTCTGAATGGAGGGAGACATACCTAGACAGGTGAAAGCACTCTTTTGGGAAAAACTTTCAAGGGGCTATGACATACTTCTAGCAGAAAAAGACTGGCCACCACAATTTGTCATGGAGTGCCCACATGGCGAGGACATTATTATGCCTGCCTTCTCTAACCTTATTCCAATTCATCTAAAATATACTTATGCCAGGAAATGGGCAGTAGCCCAGGCCCCAGCATTATATAAAAATCATTTAGGATGGGATGAGGACTCACCTCACCATAAAATACATCTGAAACATGAACCAACTGCACAAAGGCAGTATCCAATAAAGCAAGAAGCTAAAAAACAGGTCAGGGAGATCTTAGATCAACTTGAATACCAAGGGGTGATTGAGACATGCACCTCCTCAATGAACAATCCTTTGTTTCCTGTCTCCAAACCAGACAACACCTATCGTCTAGTTTTGGATTACAGACACTTAAACACTTGTTGTAAAACATTTGCAGTGCAAAATGCACATAGCACAGTATTAATGAATAACATTGTGCGTAAAAATATAAAACCACATTGGACATCTCAAATGGTTTCTTTTGTCAAAACATAGCACCTGAAAGCAGGTACTTAACAGCATTCTCCATAATGGGGACCCAGCGTCAATTTTGTCGACTCCCACAAGGGTTCAAGAACAGCCCGGGGTTATTCTCAGCGAGAGTAACAGAGTTACTACAAATTTATGACAATGAGGCATTGTCCTATGTCGATGACATATATCTAACGGACGATGACCTGGACAAACACTTGAACAGGGTAAGCACCATTATACTGGGCTTCGCCTCTGAGGGCTACAAGTTCGACTTTAAAAAGTCCCGAATTGCCCATCTCAATGTCCTATTTCTAGGATATGAGCTTTCAAGTGAAGGCAAGAGCTTGGCAGCTAACTTTTAGAAAAGTGTGCGCTGCTCCAACCTCCAAAAACGCTAAAAAACTTACAATCCATCCTGGGTTTCCTAAATTTTGGAAGAACATACATTCTAAATTACGCAGAAAGGGTTAAACCTCTCTACGCATTAATCAAACCTGATTTTTCTATCAAGAATTGGACACAAGAACACACAGAAATCTTGCGTTCACTACAGGCTAACATGTTAGCAACAAATCACTTACAAACACGCGTAAGTCAACACAACCTGGTGATCCGAATAATTTCGGGTCAATGCGGATTCACCTACTTAACATTTAATGAGGGTGAAAAAATACCAATCGCATACAAATCTCATTTGTACACACAAGCGGAAATGCGCTTCACTTCAACTGAAATAATTCTGACAGCAGTTCAAATCGCTGTAGCAAAAGAAAGAGCCCTAGCCCAAGGGAAACGTATTATTGTCGTAACCCCAGTACCAGCTTTAGAAGCGGTCACAAAAGCAAGCATTCCAAATGCTAAAGCATTACATCCAAGATGGATACAGTGGGTTAATTCTCTTGCTGCAACAGATGTTGAATATGTTTTTGATCCTGATTTAAAAACACAAGCATTCCTGCAATATGATCAAGAATGTCCACTGCCCACTGAAATTCTGCCTCTCGATCAGTACAAATTCATAATTTACACTGACGGATCCGCACAACCTGCAACAGGGGGTAAGCAAGCTTACAGTGCAGCGTGTGCAATCGTTAAAGGTCGCATGCGAGATGGTATCTTCAGACCTATGGTCACAAAAACTCAATCTCTAGGAGATTGTACAGCTCAGCGAGCTGAACTACAAGCATTCAAACTGGCACTTGAAAGTACAGATCGAGAAGTCCCCACACTAATAGTGTGCGATTCCTTTTACTGTGTTCAGTCGTATAATGAATATATACAAAACTGGCTTGAAAATGGATTCAAAGATGCGAAAGGTGGCACAATAAAGCATAAAACGCTTTGGGAACAAGTAGTTCAGTTAGAAAACGAACTACCAAAGGCTCACGTGATCCACACACTGAGTCATCAACGTGATGGCGTTCACGTTGCAGGGAATTCATTGGCTGACGAAGCCACAAAGGGGGCTGTTCAGACAGCTTCCGTAGCTGCGATCACTCGTTCAAAAACAAAAATAGACAGTGAGATAATGTTGGCTGTCAATGCTACAAGCAAAGGCAGTGGTGCAGCGTTACCAAAAAAGTTTCCACTCAAGTACTCTTATGTAATTGATGCGAACAACGTTCCTTTTGCTCGAATCCCTGGAGTGGGGGTTAGGGTAATTCCAAACATGGAACGTAGAGCAGCTTTAATTTATGAAGCACATTTGGGGGAGGGTCTGTCACATCAAGGGATCTCTAAAACAATATTGACGTTAAAAGAGATGTACTGGTGGCCTGGAATGAATACACAGATTCACATCTTCATCAATGACTGCATAGACTGTAAAGTACAGCATGATGCAGAACGCCACCAGACACCATGCTACGAATGTAGCTGCCCAGTACAGACACCACTGTTAGACAGCATTAGACTATCTACGCGCATGCGTCCTTCTGGACAAATGCAATCCCACAAATACTGAATTTAGGTTCCTATGGATATGGCCTCAGCGCTCGGCTGACGCTCGAACTGTTATAAAAGATTTGCGAGTCTTTATCGGCACATACGCAATAGGCACACTACATTCTGACCAGGGCCCTGCGTTTAGCTCTCGGGCTTACAAAGAAGCCATGGCCAGTCTGGGCGTTGCATTGCGGTACTCCTCTCCATTCCACCCTGAGGGAAATTCGGTTGTGGAAAGGAAAACCGGGACATAAAGCAGTCTATAACAGCTAGGGTATTAGGTTCGGGTGATGGGTGGGTCAAACATCTTTATGGGGTCCAACGCTCATTAAACAACCTGCCAAGAAGTTCTCTAGGGGGGTCACTCCATATGAGGTCCTATTTGGGACAAGAATGTGGGTAGCAGACCTCGATCACGTAGGCACAGTGGTGGAAAAATAAACCCTTTGATATCAAAGATCGTTTGGCTGTTTTACAGGAACTCAATGAACTAAGATCGAAACAAAGCAATGTATTCCTGCAGCCAACCACCACTGGGGAAAAACCGACGGTCCCAGCAAGGCCTGTCTGGATTCCAAAAGTTGAGGATCTAGTCAGAGAAAAGATTGCGGACAAGAAGGAATTTGGACCTTACAGACAACCAGTACCTGTCCTAGCAGTTCAAGGAACAAGAACAGTACTTCTGCCGCCCCTTGCTGGAAAAAGGAGAAAAGATTTGTGTCCATCGACCTCATCAAACCACAGTATGTGGCCAATACTAAATAGTAGGCCTCGTGGACTCCGACCTAGTAGCAGAGACACTCCTCTCGCTACTATCCAAGAGGTTCAGACTGAAAGACTGATAACCATCGAGACTTCAGCAGTAACAGATGAAGGACTAAGCAACAATGCAATGGAACTCATCCCTCTTGAAAATCAAGTAACAGTTCGTCCAAATACACCTGTCTACACCAATGTAGCAAGTGATCAACTGGTTCAAGCGATTTCTACAAATCCTGATGCAATTTCAACAATTGACAGAACTGCTTCTGGCTATTTCATTAACTTTGATACGTTCTCAGAAGATCCGAGTGAACCTGAAACGACGCCAGCATCATTAACATTCAAGCAGCAAGCACAAGACTTTCTTCACTTTCTGAAAAAGACTTATCTGGTTTCACCATGGATTGAACTCTGGATTATTTCTGGAATATTTGTTTTCCTGCTTTGGCTAGCTTTGGTTATGACTATGAGCGTGCTTATAAATGGCAGATACATCCATGTGAACACAGAAAGAAAAGATCTGAACTTACTTTTGAAACCTCATAAATCTTCCCATCGTGAAGCAAGAGACTTGTCAACAGTGAACATCACAGCCGTTCCTATACAGGATGGTATAGTGTGGGACAAAACAGATTTTGATATTTTTGGCCCGACGGAACAATTGAACATTCCACATTTGTTTAAAATTTCACTAAGTGATCTCATTTCGTCCAGTACCTATTCTGATGATTGGGACTTTGAGACTGTTAACGACATAATGTTTGACCTAGAAAAATCTGCTGCATTTTCTAAAAATGAATATTTAGAGGGTTCATCAGACTATGAACAGCTGTATTGCTATAACCACTATGGTCATCATTATTTGCATAAATCTGCATACCCTAGAAATGTGTTTATGTTTAACCAATGGGAGCATTGTCCTACACCACCAAAAGGTAGTTCAAAAACATTTGTTAATAAGTTTTCAAATTTTTCAGGTTACAATACATCTGATCCAGAAACGTTTTACTATAAAAATGTAAACAAAACAGGACTGAAAATTATGTTAACAAATACAAAACAGATTTATTCTGCAGCATTTATTGCCCAACTGTCTAGACAGGGTTTCGACTTTTGGAAAGACACAATAGACACAAAAACTGTCTTGGGTACTAAAGATTGGCAAGTGCAGGGGATAGAAGCTTTATTTAGAGCCTGTATCATCCCTGAACAAATAATGTTTTTGAATGAAACTGTCCAACAAACATCTTGTCTTGGACTAGCCAAGATCAAAGAGATGAAAACACCTTCTGTACCAACACCTGCAAGTGATAACAATACACAGGCAGCGGTTACAGTTGACAAAATACTACAACTCAACAGATCTAATCCTGATTGGAGAAAATGGTTGATCTGGCCCACAGACACGAACAACTGTCAGGAAAGATTCCTGAATAAAACTCAGGGCTTTACTATTCATAGGCCAGACCCAAGATACGTCCAAAGACAGCATCCGGGGGTAGTAACAACATACAGTGTAGGTAAATTATGCCTCGATTGGCTGCAGAAATCTACACTACAGGATGTGAAACAACACATATCCTTACTTAAAGAAGACGCAGACCTTAGGGAATTCTTGCTTGGACCAAGAAAACCGCGTCAAAAAGTTTCATATATGCCGGCATTTATGCTGCCTATAATGAAGCATGGAAAGTATCACAGATGGAGGCCGCAGAACGAATACGTGAACTTGATCATATTAATTTAGAGCAAACACTCACTGTGGTCGACAATGAGTTAACAACTTTGTCCTCCAGAATATATTCATTGGATGGCATTGTATCCTCTGCTATCCGAATACTGGAACAAGACTTGCCGATGTTACAGCAAGGCCAATCTCAATTACGTTCTATTGTGTTATTAAGCTGGACGCTGCAATCTTTGCGAGCGGGCTATGTGCCTTGGCGTTTCATCAACACATCGGCTCTGTTTGCAGAATACAATCTAACTGATAAACAGATCGAACTGGCACAAAGAGGAGCAAAGTATACAGTGCTGAGCATTGAAAGACTGGAAGAGTTACCATTCAACGGTGGCAGAAAAACCAGCTACAGAATGGCTTATTCATGGCAAAATAACATTACCTGTGACTACTTTTCAGTTTCAGTATTGCCTCACACAGATGCAAGCAGGCAAATATGAAAGGTTGGGTAAGGAATACATTAAGACATCTTGGGATTTACCATATACATATAGATGTTGGAGTGGTGCATGGAAAGTGTCACAGATGGAGGCCGCAGAACGCATACGTGAACTTGATCGTATTAATTTAGAGAAAACTCTCTCTGTGGTCGACAATGGGTTAACAACTTTGTCCTCCAGAATATATTCACTGGACGGCATTGTATCCTCTGCTATCGACATACTGGAACAAGATTTGGCGATGTTACAACAAGGCCAATCTCAATTACGTTCTATTGTGTTATTAAGCTGGACGCTGCAATCTTTGCGTGCGGGCTATGTGCCTTGGCGTTTTATCAACACGTCAATTCTGTTTGCAGAATACAATCTAACTGATAAACAGATCGAACTGGCACAAAGAGGAGCAAGGTATACAGTGCTGGGCATTGAAAAACTGGAAAAGTTACCATTCACAGTGGCAGAAAAACCAGCTACAGAATGGCTTATTCATGGCAAAATCACACTACCTGTGACTACTTTTCAGTTTCAGTATTGCCTCAAACAAATGTAAGCAGGCAAATATGAAAGGTTGGGTAAGGAATACATTAAGATATCTTGGAATTTACCATACACATATAGATGTTGGAGTGGGGATCGTGAAGTGTTTCTGAGCGGTACACACTGTAAAAATGCACTGAGCGGTTCACTAATATGTCAGGACATTTCTTTACACGGGGCTTGTAATGGTTCTGTGGCAAATTTGTCTTGCCACCAGCAGGGTACACCAGCTGCTGTGATTAATCCAACGTTTGGACAACTTTCTAATGGTAGTTACCTCATGTTGAATGATCAGAGTTGCTGCAGCATGTTGCCAGGCATCCCATATCTAGTAACGGTCAACTCCAGGGTCACTTGCTGATTGCAAATATTGTTTGCCCCAATAGACACAGCCAGGGAGTCGCCTTTGTGGCCTTCGCTGAACGTCTCTTTTATATGATTTGATACTTTAAGCAGAATGAAAGCCATGCTTTTACAACAAACAGTGCCTTTGACCTCGGCCAAAGAAACCTATGATCTACAAGTTGCAAGGACTTCGGCTGAGATACAGACTTTAATACGTACAAACTGCCCTATACATTTCGTGGAAATGATAGGACGTATCTTTAACATGTCTGATACAAGCGGAATTGTACATGTATTTAAGAGCATCTGTTCCGGTCTGTTAACACCTTTCCAGGCAATACTCTGAATAATCCCAAACTTTGCACATTCAGTGTTTGGTGGCATACCATTAATTCTAGCACTTGTTGCCGGAATTCTATTTCTCTTCCTGCTATTACGCTATGGCCAGCCTATTCGCAGACATCACTCCGAGCGAAGTGGAGAAAGCTCTCCTGAACGAAAGTGCCGTAAGCGAATAGTACAGCTTTGGGCATGAATCGTCTACGGGAACTTAATACCACGTTGTTCCTGTCGTTCAGACCAATCTGGCAAGATTGCATCTTACCTGTTCTACGATGCCTGCTATGCGGTGAAGAATGCGTGTTGGACACCTGTCTAACATTTCCATCAGCTACGCCAACGGATATCGATACTCTGCTGGACCCGATAACGGCCCATGCTCTGTGTTGTCCCCAGAGGCTACCAATCCTGATGACGGCATTCATTGAGATCTCACAGACGCTTCCGGCTGCTGCTGAGGTACGAGTTGGATCTACAGGCACACAGGTAACAACGGACGCGAACATTGCTGCGGCATCCTATGCTGAAAGCGATGCTTCACATCTCTGTGCAATTAATCTACTACACGAGGTGTTCCGAATGTCACCAACTACAGTGGACGATATTTTGTCTACAGAAATAGATGATCTCTTGTTTACACCAGACCCATACACTGACTCTGATTCAGCCCACAGTGTTCCAGAGATGCAGTAAAAATTTGGCCTTCATGTTTCAAAAACTTGGAACTCTTCCCATATTGAACTTTTTTCCGTTTTTCAAATTAAATGGCACAACAATCTGCTTGAAGTAGAACTATTCTTATAGTACGGACTTCGCGGTACTTCCTCAGACACTTTGTCATCTTGTTAGTCTAAGAAGTTCATTAATTTCCATGACATGAAATGACTTTGATTTTGAACAACTTATCGATAATTTTTTTGTCACATGTAATTATTACTGCTTATTTCATTCCAATTGCATTTTTTATTTTCAAATATATGCCTGAAATGAGAAGCGATGCTTAAAATGTACAGTACTTTTTGCATTCTAATAGGGTTTTTAAAAAAATGCTTTTTAATGCTTTTAAGAAATATTTTTAGCAATATGCGGTACTCCATTTTATGTTTAGCATTTTAAATGTTTAGCATTTATATTATTATTGTACACACGAAAGTGGAGTGGGTGTTGTATTCCTCTTAGGGTGTCCGTATATAGGTTTTCCTGTATCATGTACTTATATAGGCACAATTCGCCCTGCCCTTATATAGGCATAAAATCCCAGTCCTTATTTAGGCATTAAACTGTGCACTCCAAATACAGGCATGGTCTCCGACATCCGTCCACCCTAACGTCACAACGAGTTCTTGAAGAACAGACCCTTAGGCTTCGGGAGTTTCCTAGCACAGGACTATTGATTTCTTCAAGGACTCATCTATTATGCATGAACCGTTATACCTTAAGGGTTCATTCATGACGTCTTCCGCTGTCCGATTCACGTCAATGCTAACATTCTGAGGTACCTCTCAGGTATAAATATACCTTCCCTGGCCCTTGTAAATCAGAGGATACCTCGACTTCAGAGGAGCCCGTTTCCCGGCCTGACGCACTGAGAAGACGCTGTCATCCCTGCACGCAGAGAGTCCAGCTTCCAGTGATCTGACTTCCCTTGCGGGGTGTTGGAGTTCGAGTCTGGCAAGAGATTCCTACCTCTCTCATTCTTAAGGTATGGAGCTGACTAGAACCTAGAGGGACTCTTGGCATACTAAGCATACTGGGCGTAACATACTCTTAGTATACCATAGTAAGGAATACTCCACCTACTTCATACCTCTCCCTACACCTAGGTTAGGTTAGGTACATTGGGGTAGAACTAGCTTAGAAACGCATCGTATGAGTACTCGCATTTTTAGTATGTGTTATTTATGTAAATGAATATCTACTAAAGATCATGCTAGCGCAGTATTATTTATTTCTACTGCTTACGCTGTACATTATTTATCTTGCATACTGTCTTCTGATCGTAACAGCACATATTACTTACACGAGAAACAAGACTGTTCAATAAATCTTTTATTGAAACGCCCGTCTATTCTTTCTGTGTAACTTTGAGGAAAACTAAGCATGCACGATTGAGCTGAGTGAAACGGTTATCTATTGTTTCCACGACTCTGGGACACGTTCTGATTCTAAAGGGAAACAAAGTTGTCATGTTTTGCGGCTGCCAGAAACTACTCCCTTCTTGTTATCCAAGGAGTTTCTAGTGGCCTCTGAGCTAGCTGGCACAAGTAATTAAGTTTAATATACTCGATAGGGACATACCGACCTCAGTCCTATGTCAAGCCTATAGGGTATATTATTCCAATGCGCAGAGCCTATTAGGGAAATAGGAGCTACACTACAGTACTGCCCCTTCATAATCTGCCCAACGTAATAGTTCTCTCCTCCAACTCTCTGCAGTGGGACCTCTCTGTGTTTTCCAGTTTCAGGCAACCTTTCTGTTTGCCAGGAGAAATGGCACGTCCTGAAAGTCACTCGTGACTTTGTTCTTGGGTGTGTGCAGGAACCAATGGAGTAGGCAATGTCCGGGTATGCAAGGGATCTCCCTCCCTGTCACCTCCGACAAAGTGTCTGCAACCGTCGTCCAGAATGTATTCAACTCCAGGCAACTCCAAAACATGTGGAGTAACTCAGCCCCCACTTCGCCACATCGGGGGCACTTGGCCTCTGCCATGGCAAAGTATCGGTTTATTCGTCCTGGCGTGAGGTATGCTGTATGAAGCACATAGAAATTAATCAGCTTAAATCGAGCATTCCTGGAGACTTTAGGAGCTCGGCTTAGGATTCCCTCCCAGGTTTTCTCATCTATGGGGGTCTCTAAGTCCTCTTCCCAATGCGTCCCCAAGTTAACTAGTGGGGGCAGTCTCTCTCTGTGGAGCCTCCGATAAAGGCAAGTGATTGCCTTGTATGTGCCCGCAGAAGGCACCACATATTGGCATCCCTCCACCAGTGGGGGCTCCGATAGTCCCGCCCACCAATGATTTTGGATTGCAGTGGTGAGTGCTCTGTGTAATAGGAAGTGCCCATGTGGTAACTCGACCTCTCTCCAAATTCCTCGAATGGTAATAGTGTACTTTCCTTGTATAATGTTCCTATCGTGGTCCCCCTGGCAGCTGTCCACTCCCTCAGTCCATTCCAACTGCCTCCATACGAGAGTTCCTCTAGAAACTCGAACGGTAACTCTGGTGCATACGGTTTCTTAACTTTAGTTCACTGGAGGCACCTAGTCCATCATTTTTGAAGTACATGAAACTCCAAGGTCCCCCTCGTGGGAGGAAGTCGTAGTATCAATCGTGCCAGTTGTCGAAGGTCCGGGACCCAGGGTCCCAGGTTTCCCGCTCGTCGATTTCTACCTGCTACCCACTGTGTGAGCCACTGGAGTTGGGCTGCCAGGTAGTAGCTTTCGAAATCTGGAAGGGACAGCCCGCCCTCTGTAGTAGGCCTCTGCAGCTAGGAAAGTGCCACCCTGCGTCTGCCTGACCCCCAAATGAAACTTATGGTTACCAAACCTAGATCGCAAAACGTATTCACGGGGATCCACACCGGGAGGGTTGCAAAGAAGTATAGCAGTCGTGGTAATGCTACCATTTTTAATAGGGCGACTCTACCAATCACCGATAGAGGCAAGGAAGCCCAGAATTCCATGCTTGTTTTCAATCCCCTTATGGCCTTCCCAATGTTACCCTCCAAGTTATCAGATGGGTCGTGGTACACCCTTACCCCAAGATACGAGAGACATCTGGGCTCCCATTTTGCATAATTTATTTTGGCTGTGCAGGCACTGTTAGTCAGCATTGGGAACAAAGACGATTTCTTCCAATTGACCCGTAAACTCGAAACTCTCCTGAGGTGTCTGAGCAATCCCTTTGCTCTGGCATAATCTTCTCTCACGGACTGGAGGAAGAGTAGGAGATCATCTGCATATAATGCTATATGGTGGCGTTCTCCAAGCGCCTCCAACCCATTATAGTGTGTCCCCGTCTTGGCATGGCAAGCCAAGGGCTCCATGGCCAGCTCGAAGAGGAGGGGTGACAAGGGGCACCCCTGCTGCGTGCCTCTATTCACTCGGTAGCACTCCAAAATAATCCGCCCAATTTTCACCCTGGCCACCGAGTCTCTATAAAGAAGCCTGGTCCAATCTACAAACCCCTGACCTAGGCCAAACCACAACATGACCCTATACAAGTAGGGCCACTCCAACCTATCAAAGGCCTTCTCCATATCTACTGCAAAAACTGTGGCCTCCTCTCTGTCATAGGAGCTCACCTCTAATACGCGCAGGAGTCTCCGCACATTGATAGCTGTATTACGGCCAGTTAAAAACCCGGACTGATCTCTGTGCACTAGTGTCACCATATGTGGGAGGAGCTGCATGGCCAGGATTTTACTCAAGATCTTGTACTCTATATTTAGCATTGACAGTGGGCGGTATGCTGTTTTATCAAAGGTGGGTTTGCCTGGCTTTAGAAGGGGCATCACTAAGGCCTCCCATGTGGTAGCAGGGAGGGTACCCCCCTCTCTTGCCGAGTTGTACAACGTCACCAATCGGGAGCCCAACTCCTCCACATACATCGAATAAAACTCCACCGGGAGTCCATCTGTACCTGGAGTCTTGTTCTTTGCCATGGCTTTAATGGCGGCCCTAACTTCTGGGAGCGTGATGTCTCCGCCTAAATCGTCTGCATCAGCAGTCGGTAGAGTTGGTACAGTCATCGGCCCTAACAAATTCCTCCATGTCCTCTTCTGTACATGCAACCTTGCTTTGATACAGGGCAGTATAATACTCTCCAAATGTTCAATTGATGTCATGCTGTCTACTTATGGGGGCATTCTCTTCCCTGAGTTCTAAAATCACAGAGCCTCCCTTAGCCGGATTGGCGAACCACGACAGTGACAGTGACAATGATGTTGTCTGCCGTGCCGGGGGTAACCTTAGGTAGCTCCACCTCTGAGTCATCTGCCGAACTAGTGTCCTTGTTGCCATTGGAGTTCTGGTCTTCCTGTTCACTGTTCAAATTGCATGGGCTCGTACCTGCATCGCTGAGCTTGGACTCCGCTTTCAATACATTGTTACGTTCTCTTCTAGTTTCTGCAATTGATGGTGCCCTTTTCTTGCTGATTCTGCTTCTGCGGCATGAAGGGGAGGAGTTCTGGGATCCCCTACCTGACTCGGGTTCCGGCCTTGATTCGATCCAATTCCAGGCTTCCTGTGGTGACAAAGTATTGGATTCCTGAGGACGTGACCACCCGCAGCCGGGCAGGAAACATCATGGCATATGGAATGTTCAGCTGGCGTAAGGGTTTCTTGACCGCCAGAAAGGTTGCTCTTTGTTTCTGCACTTCTCTGGAGAAGTCCTGGAATATCATAACCCTGCTATTTTCGATCTGGAGATCTCACCTTAGCCAGGCCTGTGTCGGTATATGATCCCGGTCTCTATAGTGGACGAGTCTGGCCACTATGGGACGAGGAGGTGCTCCGGGTCTAGGAGGGCGGGCAGGCACTCTATGTGCCCTCTCTAGCGCATAAAACGTAGATAGGCCTTCTGGTGCCACCTCCGCCTGGAGCCAGCCCTCCAGGAATACCAGCATATTAGCCCCTTCCGCCCGCTCGGGTACCCCAATAATATGAATATTGTTCCTACGGGCTCTGTTTTCACTATCCTCTGCCCGCAACTCCAGTGTCTTAACTCTGCTTTCCATGGTGGTCAACGATTTCTGCAGGGAGGCCGTTTACGGAGGTATATCTTCCAGTGTTCGTTCAGCAACTGTGACTCTTTTCTTGAGGCGCTTATGGTCATCTTTCAGTAGGTTGAAGTCTGAGCCTATCGAGTCTATCTTTGCTTCAAGCGCCTCGCGGGACTCTGTTATGGCCTGCATAATATCACATAGCGTCTGCTCAGTCTGTTGCTTCTCCAATATGGGAGGTCCATCCTCTCACGGACCATCAACCTGAATTGGTGGCATTGTTGGATCAGGTCCCTCCGGCCCTTTTTTCCTGGCGGTTTTCCCCATAGTACTCTGGTTCTGTGTGCTCAGTGCCCCAGATTTTGTCTCTTCTGTCAGGCCTACAGGGTTTGACCCGTGGGCGTGGGCAGGGATGGGCCTATTCACCTGGGGGGTAATGATCGTTTATGGTATCTCCCCGGGAGTGGTGGACTGGTTGCTCGAGCAATATTCTAGGTGCATACACTCTGCTGTTTCCAGTGGTGGGAAGAGACATTGTGGGCAAGGAAGGGGGGGGGGGCCTGCCTCATCAGATGGGACCCCTATTGCTCCGTGTGGACCTCATGGCAATGTGCGGTCGGGGGTGGGCTCTTCTATATGGGCGGCCTCGGAGCAGTTCCTCCCTCGATTTGTGCTTCCACTGCGGGCCACCACCCTCTTCAACAGCCCTGTTCACTTACTGTCGGTCCCGCTGCCTCTCTGGTGGTTCAGTGATTGAGTGCTGATATGATCAAGGCCCTTCTTCCTACTCAGTACCTTTGGTTAGTAGGCAGGGCCCCCCCAGCCAGCCCACAACACTGTAGGCCTGTTTCCTGCTCACCTCCTCTCAAGTGCACAGGTAAGCTGCATCTGCATGTCAGAGCCCCCACCGCAGTGTTGGCAGGCCGAGCTCTCACATGCAGGCCTCGGTTCCCTTATCAGTCAGCTGGTGCTTGTTGCTTCGCGGGGACCACCGGTGCGGCCAAGAATCCCTTGGTAGGGCTATCTCCGCTCTTCAGAGTGCGCGCGTGTTGAGGCTTAACACGGAGTTGTCCACCCCGCGGCCAACCACTTCCTCCACCAACGCAGCACGGGCCTTCTCTCTGTCACATGGGGGCTTTCACTGATCTCCCAGGTTTTGACACTGCCCATGGCAGTAGGTGGCTGTCACCCAGCGGCCCCTCCTCTTCCTCCTGGTTACCTGTTGATTTTTGCCCGTTAATCGCCCGTATTGGCGTTCTGTTCCAGGGCTTTCCACCTGTTCGGCCGTCAGGGAGTCACGCTTGTTCGCGGCCTTCAGTAGTCATGGGAGTGCTTTCCACCACAGGACAGCATCTCACGCCAGCCAGCCACACCTAAGCCACCGTCCCTGGATCAGGCAGGCCGTGCCTCAGCGCTGCCACCAATTCGCTTGGCGCACCTCCGCGATATCAGTGAGGAGACCGGTGACCGCCAGGGGATTACTCCCTCTGAATCCTCATTTGGTGGAGAAGTGTGGCTCAATGTTTAGAGCGGCAGACCCTGATGCAGAGATCTGGCCCGGGACCAGGGTTCAATTCCCGCCTCGGCGGGTCTTGGGCTCAATTTCCTCGGACCTGATAATTCTCGCCTCGGTACCTATTCTAATCATGGGTCCCACTCTGCAACTCTGGGCAATAGCTTGCTTAATCTCCACAATGGCCCCACCAGCGCTGGGATGCCTGGCTTCACCTTGGGGGTGCCCAGGAGTGGACATTTCACAGGGAAAAGCCAGGAAGGGTTCCACAGCGGTATGCGTACAGCGCCAGGACACCCCAGGGTATCAGTGCGCTTTACAAGTACAAATTTCATTTAATTTAATTTCATTTCATTTGCTCCTCCCGTCCACCTCAGGGGTTGAGCCTCGGGTATGCAGCCGCCATTTTGGGTGTCGCGGCTGGCCATTCTAAACCACGTAGGAGCTTACTGGGACAGTGTCAGGAGGCAGCCTGTCGAGCCTCATAAGAGATATGCCTCCTGGCCCCGTTGGGACTTTCATGGGGTCTCAGGACATCAGGATTCTAGTAGGTGAGGGGTTTGCCAGTAGGGAGCTCCTAGCTTTGCCTTTTACTCTATTGGCGTCTAGCCACACCCCTTGACACTGCCCCTCCTAATGTTAAATAATGGATTTTACTGATAAAAAGAACCAGTCGCGACTCGCAATACTCGCGGGTGGGTGGGGTGGGGTCACGCGGGTGTTCGTGCGGGGGGGGGTTAAAAGAGAAAAAAAACGTACCTGACCGGGTCCTGTGCCACCTCTCCAGGGCCAGGTCCCGCGTTTCGTTTTCCTGAACAGGCATGCTCCCTCCCCTCCCCTCCCGTGATCTGCAATGGCAGCTTTGTCATTGGTGCGGACAGCGCCCAGCCAGGCGCCTGTAGGGAGGCCATTTTCTCTATGTAGGCTGCATGCAGCCTACATAGAGAAAATGTAGAGAAAATGTAGAGTGCGCATGACTGGTTTGGCCGGCCCCAGAGGGCCGACCAAACAGTCAGGGTACTCAGAGTGGTGCAAGCCACTCCGGCCGGACCCACCCGCCCGCCCCCAACCAGGCATACCCTGCCTTCTGCTTTCTCGCAGTGCGAGAAGCAGAAACATAAAATGGTATTTAAAATACCATTTAATGTTTCTGCTTCTCGCACTGCGAGAAAGCATTGGGGCGACGCTCCTCCGCCCTAATGGAGGAGCCGCCCCTGGAAAGAACAAGTAATTACGATAGATCATGCTTTTGTGAAAAGAAAACACAATTTTGGCATCCAATAACAGACCGGCTAAGAAATGGCTGTAGATTGTGAGTCTGAATATTGTGCCATCAAGTGGTCCGGATAAAGGACCCTGAAGGCCCAGTCTGAATGTCCCGAGTGTGGGAATATTTCGGAAAACTGAACAGACATGCTGTTAAGTAAGTGGCTTGCCAACCTTGTTTTTGGTACAGTGCGCTCCGAGCTAGCATCTTTAGTTCAAAGGGGGATGAGAACTAAAGAATTGTTTTTTTTTTTTTTTAAAGTGATGTTCCAAATCTGCAATGGCAGGTTTGTTTTTAAGTGCAGCAACCTAGTCATCAATGGGTTCTGTACTCCCTTCTTTCTGCTCGAAAAAATCATACTTATCCACTGATGTTCGTCCAAACAGAGAAAACAATGATTTTTTTAAACACATCTGTCTCCTCTGGCTTGCAAGGTTTTATTTTTTTCTCATTTCGATTGTAGATCCTGAAACTATCAGAACTAAAGTCTACAAGAGAATTATTTTTCTAAATGGTGAGAACTCCTCATCTTCAATTAATGGAAATATAATTCATAAATGATTCTCTCCATTCTAGCCATTTCATGACTGGTTCTACTGGACAAGATGGAATGGCTTGGGGAGGAGTACGAGAAAAGGTCTGTGCCACACACACATAATATAAAATGATATAGCAGAACTATTAAATACTTACAGCATTTCACAAGAAGGATTGTATTGAGGAAAAATGGTTGATAACGTTTTTTTTTTTTATAAACTATTTTTATTGGTTTTTAACAGCCACGAGGTGGCCAACAGGAAACAAGGAACAAGGCACAGATATAGCATATAATATCACAGGTACATGTTGCAACCATGGAAGCCAGAGCACATACACACAAATGACAATTGGTCTCCCAGGTGTGGCAATTTGAATACAGTGAGTCAAAAGCTCAGCCATTTCCCCCACACGCGACCATATTTCTGAGGACATCCCCTTGCCTCAAACACCACCCTCTCCTGTTGGGCACACCAATCTACCCCAGGGCGCCACTGTGCAACAGTGAGGGGGGGAGGGATTCAGCCATTTTGCTGCAATATCACACTTTGCAACGAGAACGGCCGTACCCAGAAAGGCCTTTTCCGCCCTGGTGCCCCTCGTACACTCGGATTCTCTAAGAAGGATCAGGAGGGCGGAGAGGGTAATTTCCCACCCCAGCACCTCTGCAAGTTTATAAAGGTTTTATGTATAATTGTAGTATTACGAGAAATAGATAACATGTATGCAAAGCTGATTGCATTTATGCTAACATTTGTTAATGTAGGCCTCAATTTCAAAATGGCTGACGCTCTCAAACCATCTTTTCAGAATGTAATTTTTCCTTTTTCCTGTCTCATGCTGCACAGACGATTCTTGCACAAGAAACCCTGTAAGCACACAGTTTTGAGATGTAATGTCACTTTACCATGTAGAGAATGATGTTTCTTTTCTTTAGAGTTCTGTAGCTCAGTGTTTCACTGAGAGTGAATTGTTTCAAGGTCTCACCTATTGGTACCATGGTGTGACTTTCATGAGAACTTGTTCTTGGATAATAAGCATCAATATTTTCACTAAATCTTGAGGTGCCTGAAGAGCACTAGGGATGGGAACTGCATTATCTGAATCTGTGGGATAGTACTGAATAATGTGATTTCAGAAACTGTATCGTTTCTTTAACCTGATTGGTCCAGTTTGTGTGATATAATATAATTGTATTCATGTTAGGTTTCCTTGTTTTTTGCCTTATAAAAGAAGCCCATTCCTCAGGGTAGTGTGCTTACTTTCTTCTGAGGTGACACTATGTGGGTCTAACCTCGGATTTATGACATTTTTATTAGCTGAACTATGCTTGTTTGCTATTTTATTATTTGAATTTTATTCTGAGCTTCCCACTGTTACTTGAGTTAAATGACTCTTCGACTGACTTATAACCATTTATTTTGCCTTGTGTAATATTTTAATCCTTTAATAAACCTTCATGGTTTTATTTTAACTTTTTATCTTGTTTTAATTGTAAGCCTAATGTGCTTTGCTGCGTACATTGTAATTTGCATTGAAATTTGTTGATCAGGTCCAGTAGAGGAGCAACAAAATCCCTCGGAGATTAACACGGTTCCCGGTCCACCAGAAGTGCCTAAAATTTGGCAATAGTAGAAAAACGAGAGACACTTCCCACTGCTGCTGTTGAAGAAGAGTCAAAGTAATTGGAAAGACTCAGACATTTGCACAAACACTATACACAAAGTCCTAAATCCAATGAAATTGTCATATGATGAGGACAACAAAGATGGCAGCACATAAGCGGCAACTTTCTAATGTGTGTCACAAATGTTTTGAATGCTCCAATCTCTTCACGAACCAGAAGGACGTGTTATGCATGTGCAAAGGTAACTATTGAAGGGCACACGAGGAAATCAGATATGTGCAAACTCAAGAAGTAGAAAACATCACAAAATTACAAGGTCTGTACCACAGAGGTCAGTCACCCTGATCCATTTATGTTAGCACTTTGCTAGTATCAGCGGGAGAACACATTGTGAGGTTCTGTCTGAACCATTGCATTGGTCACTGACAAAGAACAGCACACCATGGACTCGTAGGTAGTGACACCACCACCACCACACACTCTCGGGACTAGCTTGCCACCAAAATGCAATGAAGAAGCTGGAAACAAGTGAGTAAACTTCCAAGATTCATTCCAATAAAGAAAGCCTTAGAACTGCAGCCGCTCAAGGAGATTGCCTCCACAATTGTTCCCCGGCATATTCCCTGAAATCTCCAATTCTAGAGTAAGAATTTTAACAAGAGCAACATGTGCACACACGCACATGTACATGAATCCCCAATACTACATTTACTTACCTGTAGCAATCGGTTAGCTGCTTGTAGTGCTGTTGATTGCCACGCACCCTCCCATTTATCCAGATTCAAGCTCACTGTGAGATGTGTTCTGCATACATTTTGCTCTACCGTTACACATAAACTTTACCTTGCATCACTACTTTTACCCGTATGGGAGAAAGACAATTTAAGGTGGAGTCTGTGTTCTGATGTATTGTGAGTTTCATGGGAGGTATCAGGATTCACTACCAAGAAAAACAGCTTGCAATGTCTGCTCCCAACTCTAGATAACAGCAGTCTGCACAGCATGTGAGCTGCAGAACTACAACCTGCAAACTGATTATTACAGGTAAGTAACATTTTCCTTCTGGTGGATACATAATCTTCCTGCAGATTCCTCATTACACTCCCACTTTCTCTGTTTAGCCAGATGGTATATAATAAGATCCATGTCAGAAGCCCTTCGAGAGAGACACAGGGAAAGCAGACACTACTGGGCCCAACTGTGGGGTTTGAGAGCTTTTACTCCCAATGTCTTGAGGCCCATACTACTAAATGCACTGAGTATCTGAGCCAAGTACTACCTTTTAGCACTTGACTTTCAGTGGTAGTGAGGGTCGAGCAGGCCAAGAGTCTTCAGGGGTTGTTAGGAGCAAGGTATGCAAGGGCACACAGCTCAAAATACCCACAACGACTCGAATAATTTAATTGTCTAGTCAATATTGATCTTTGGTATAAAAAGCAGCATGTATTATACTTACAAATCATGACACAAAATAAATACACGGTCCCACTTTTAAGGCAAGTGCCCAGGCATTGTCCCCCCTGTGGGACATTTCTTCTCACCCCTTTCCTTCACTCTGAACTCTGTGTCTACAAACCCTGGTGTGGCCCACACTAGTGTACCCATCAAAGTCTGGCTTTGGTCTTAAAAGGTGTACTTTAGGGTGGAAAACCACCAAGCTCTAACATGTCTCACATGGACCTAAAACCCTGCTTCCACTAGGCACCTCACACTCTGCTCACCAGGATCCCTGTGGGGCCTTGCTGACTCCAGGCTCTAACCTCCTTGTGTTTGCTTTGTTCGCCCTAATTTGGCAGGGTATGCCCAGAGGTGGGTCCCTTGCTCACTTTGCCACTGGATTCAAGCTAGCCTAGATGATGAGGGGTGTTACCCCGAAACTGGTCCCAGGATGCTTGTTTCCCGTCCAGGGAAGACCTGGCTTGGCAGTTCGGGCTGGACTATTCCCATAGGGAATAGGGTCAAGACTGATTTGCATATGGCTAGGTCTGAACTGGGGTGGCGAAGTGAGCTAAAGAATGATGATGGATTCAACCAAGATCTGTAACTGGAGGTGAGTGTCTGAAAATTTTCAGCGCTCCGTCCATCATCTCCTTGTGTTTGCTTTGTTTGACCTAAGTTAGCAGGGCATGCCCAGACGTCGGTCCCTTGCTCACTTTGCCACTGGATTCAAGCTAGCCTGGCTGACGAGGGGTGTTACCCTGAAACCGGTCCAAGGATGCTTGTTTCCGGTCCAGGGAAGACCTGGCTTGGCTGTGCGGGCTGGACTATTCCCATGAGGAATAGGGTCAAGACTGATTTGCATATGGCTGGGTCTGAACTGGGTTGGCGAAGTGAGCTAAAGAACGATGATGGATTCAACCCAGATCTTTGACTGGGGGTGAGTGTCTGAAAAGTTTCAGTGCTCCATCCATCGTCTCCTTGTGTTTGCTCTAACCTACTTCTCACAGGATACGCTGGTCTGGGTAGGCAGGCAGGCTTTTAAGCGATCTCCTCCTCACACAGACCACTGGTCTTGGCAGGCAGGCAGCAAGCTGGTGCTCCAGGCTCAGGGCAAGTGTTCTTGTCTTCTGTTTGATGGCCCCTCACCCAGATGGAAGACTGGCAGAACTTGGTCCCCAGTCTTGGTTCCAGTGATGGCTGGCATGTCCCAAGGGTGGTGGGCAGGTGGGATATCAAAAAAAGAAAATAATTAAATTAAAACCACTTACCTGCGAGCGGGACGTCCTCCTCGGTGGTCTCCTCTCCTCGAACCATGCATGCAGACTCGAAACTCCCAAGCAAATCCTGGCGCTGCACTCACCAGCATGAGAGCAGCACCAGGATTGGTGGAAGCAGCCTTTACCAGTGCTCAGAAGAGCACTGGAGGCTTTTGCTTTCTCTAACCCAGCTGTCTTAATACAGCTGGGTTAGAGAGGTTTAAAGTGCACATGTGTTGCTGGCCGTTGCAAGATGGCTGGCCAAAAAGACATGCACACTTTAAACTGAAAGTGCCTTGCTCTCTCTGCTGCTGCCAGACAGCAGTAGCCCCGCCCCCGTCCTGACACTCCATTCTGGACGGTGTGAAGAAAAATAAAATGGTAATGAATTAACTTCATTACTATTTTATTTTTCGTCTCTGGGGGCATTTCAGTGAGGCAACGTACCTCCACTTAAATGGAGGAGCCGCCACTGCCTGGTTCCAACAGCAAGGAAGGTTTGGTGATATTCTCTCTCCTGATCAGATGGTGCTGGTCAACAAAATATGGGGTACATGCTCTCATCTTTATAGTCCAAATCAAGACACATATGTGATTTAGTGTCTGGCCTTTGAAATTCGTGTTGGGGGTGTCAGATCCTATGAAGTGCTCTCTCCTGTGCA
Source organism: Calotriton arnoldi (assembly GCA_963921515.1). Taxonomy (NCBI): domain Eukaryota; kingdom Metazoa; phylum Chordata; class Amphibia; order Caudata; family Salamandridae; genus Calotriton; species Calotriton arnoldi. The sequence continues at coordinate 159,139 of CAWUFW010003429.1, read as the reverse complement.
ATGGCCTTTATAGAATGGACAGTCTGCCACAGCAGGAATGGCTCCAATGCTGAATGACCCACAACACAGGCCAAAGGAGTAACTAGGGATCACACCTGGCGTTAGGCTCCACTGAAATATGCCTCATAAAGTTTCAAAGGAGCTCTTCTTCCTCTCTATCAGATTTCCTTGCAATGTAAATGTATTCAGTGCCGCCATCACCCTGACAATGAGCACAGGCCTAGCTGACCAGTAACTCTTCCTGAAACCAAGGATGCTCTGCTCCTCTCACTTCAGTGTGTGTGTCCAACCCCTGCTCTCAGGAATGTCTGAAATATGCATCTCCTCTCTGGGGTTGCAGCCCTCGCCTCTCAAGCCTCTCCAGCCTATCCAGCCTATCCAGGCCATTGGCTTCCAAAATTAACCCACATATCTCTTTGTTATGTACTACATACAGGCACACAAATGCAACCTCCCTCGCACACATGTATCACGTGCTGTCCGGCTCTCCATGCATTCCATGTAGCCCGATGGTGAGTTTAGTACATAGCCATGGAGCCTTACATGAGTGGACCAGTAGGTCTCCAGGGGCAGCCCCCTCTCCATACCCATGCAGTGACCCAGGCTCTTTTTCTACTCTCCAACCGATGGGGGAGCTGCATCTTTCTGCTGGGCTACATCCCGTTTGGTAATGACGAGCCCCAGCTGGAGTAGCGCCCACTTGTGTTTGTTGCTGTCTAGGTCTTCGCTAGTGTGAAGCAGAATCAGTTTGGGATCCATTGGAACCCTCCAGTCCAGGACGGTGCCAAGGCATGAGGTAACATTCTTCCAAAATGGTTTCAGTCTGTCACAGTGTTGTAAGGATCATGTCTTCCAGCGCGGAGACCCCTGTTTCATTTTATTTTGAAGAAGTGTTATTGAACATGTATCAAGTGATACGTTGCTATCTCATTACATGCTCGTTTCTGGCATGTGCTTTTATTCTGTAAAGGTATCATGAATATCTCTGATAAGCAAGATCAATTAAAAACACTTTCAGTGATTCTATTATTTTAATCACTTGCTTTTAGGCTGCTTTCTTTTAGTCTTTGGTTCTGAAACACATACAGGACAGGTTTCATGTTAGCTACAGTTTCCATTTTAGTTATCCTGTGCAGCTTGTTTACCTATGTAGGCCTCAACTCCATCTTGACTAATGGAGGTCGCCATCTTCGCTCTCTCAAACAAAGGCAGTCACCATCTTTCCCGATTCATGCAGAATCATTGTCATGACTGCTATTAGAAAAAGATGTCGCCTGGCGTTATCTTTCTGAGAACCGTGAAAGCGTCAAGCCCTTCAATCAATGACACAAATACAACCAACAAGGCGACATTTGTTGTCTGGGTCAAATGTCTTTCTTCCACCAAGTCAAGGTTGATTAAAAACAAATATTGACATATAACCAAGATAGTGTAGTCTGAATTGATGTCCTCTCACCTTATATGTCAGTAAGAAAATATCTGGGATGCAGATAATCTATGTCAGACATTCCTCAACTTATGTCAGAAATTCCAACCTCTGATACGATTCAGTATATAAGGACTGTCACTTGACCATGTAGGTAGGAGAAAAACTTCACCCAGATTGCATATCCAGATGAGCACGGCACCAGATTCCATTTTGACCGAAAAAGCGTCAACCAAGAAAGAATTCCAGAAGCTCTGCAAAGCATTCCATTTTGTCTTTACAAACTGTTGCCAGGATTGTGTTCTCTCGTAGACACAATCTCCTAGCCCTTGTTCTTGTGCTCAAAATAGCTGACAGGCTATTCCAAACAGAACAAATCCTGTTGCATACCTGGGCATGCACACCACATCCGAAACTCAGGCTAAATATTTATTCATCGGCTAGAACTAGCATTGCTGTTAAGAGATAGCACAGTGAAGGTGTAAGGGCTATAAATTGTGATGTTATGATTTTTCCCTGTTTTCACTGTTATTTAGAAGGTTAGCTTCTTTTTATGGTCTTCTGTGATGTTACCAATATTATGTGCACTAGATACCAGAATTTTAAAATAACTATTTCAAAATAAATATGTTGCAATACATATTATGTTTCTAGTGATCTTGACTGTGTAAACAATTAATGAATGATTTTTGGATTACCATTGCTCCCTGTTAGTAACCCAAAAGCATTGACACCACCTCATTTATACAATAGGTAGGGTTGTGGTGGCCACAATAACCTGTCTTTCACATTCAGTACTGGTGCATTGGACTAAGTTCACTCATGTCACCCATGTGTGTGAAAATAAACTTTGTAGAGCCATGCCAGAGACTCAGTTTATGTAACATTGTCGCCCAAGCTGGATTTTCTGGAGTTTTTAGCAGTTTCTGATTACTCACTCAAAAGACCAATTTTATGCTTAAAAATGGATGTTCAAACCATCTGGCATGATATTGGTGTTAACTCCTACTTGATAAATAGGAAGCACCATATTTAACATATGTTTGTTAAGTACTTGACTTGATAAAAGGTTATTCTCCATTTGATTTCTGAGTAGGAATCTCATGTTTGTTGAATCTGTTTGCTAATATCGCGCAGTTGGCTTCGATTGTGATAGGAGTTATTTCCGGGCACACACACATATCTCTTGGCTAGATGTGTTCCTAACAGGAAGGGAGGGTAAATGCACACACTGCATACCTTTTTGAAATATTTGTAAATGCATTTGCTGCATTTCCTCTACCAATATACTTTCACTTATGAGTGGAGGTTTGGAGTTTGATGAAACTTACAGACCTACACAGTTTGTAGCTATATAGGTACTCTACTGAGACCTAGAAGTCTCTTTGAGACATCAAGTGCACCAGACATGTTTTGGCGGTCAATTGCCCCATACATCACAGAATATTAGTAGGGGTTTGCTAATTACTGACAAAGTCACCTGTTGGCTGGGTTTAGACCATGTGCTGACATACACAGTTTTACACTTCTACAAGTAACACACTTACTGAATGAAGTACTATCAGTCTAAAGGCGGTTTAGACAATTGGTCATAAAAATGATTTTTATAGGACTAGTTCCTACTGGACTTGCACAACATGTGCACACATACAATACATGTAAGTAATCCATATATAGCGCGTCACTCTAGCGCAGCAGATGTGGCAGCAGTTCACTAGAAGTTTGAAAGAACATCTGGATGTAAATTTGCCTAAATCATATACATATTGGGCCTGATTCACAGAACTAACTTACGTCAAAACGTAAAGTTAGTACTTTTGGTATTCACAGAATACACTTACTCATTTTGGTATTCACAGAATGAACTTACTCATTTCGGTATTCACAGAAGTTAGTAGTCCTAACTTTAGGACTCCTAAATGCCTTCTGTGAATACCGAAAGTCTTAAAGTTAGGATTTTTCTCAGTTTAGGAGTAGTAAAGTTAGGAGTCCTAACTTTAGGACTCCTAAATGCCTTCTGTGAATACCGAAAGTCTTAAAGTTAGGATTTTTCTCAGTTTAGGAGTAACTTTACTACTCCTAAACTGAGAAAAATCCTAACTTTAAGACTTTCGGTATTCCCAGAAGGCATTTAGGAGTCCTAAAGTTAGGACTACTAACTTCTGTGAATACCGAAATGAGTAAGTTCATTCTGTGAATATCAAAATGAGTAAGTGTATTCTGTGAATACCAAAGAGTACTAACTTTACGTTTTTGACGTAAGTTAGTTCTGTGAATCAGGCCCAGTGAATTGGGCATACCACACAAAATCAGGGCAACATTCTGGCTGCATTTACCTGATGTTTGAGACATAGGGGCAAATTTACAAGCCCCTTGCGCCAACTTTACGCCGCCGTTGCATCACTTCTGTGATGCAGCGGCGTCGTAAACAATGCGCCATGATGCGACAAATTTACAACGTGACGCATCTAGGGAGATGCGTCACGTTGTAAAGCCCTGCGCTACATTATACCTGCGTCAGGTATAATGTATGCAGGGTGGGCGTTCCGTCGCAAGGAAGCCTCGTAAAAGTGACTCAGTGAAATCTACAAGAGTTCACTGAGTGACTTTTACGACGCCACTGCGTCAAAACCTTGCGCCTGCTTGAAGCAGGCGTAAGGAGTGACGCAGGATGGTCGGAATAGGCATTCCTGACCATTGCTGGAGTTGCGTCGTGCTTACGATACGACTCCTGCAATGCTTTGCCTTTCCGACAAAAGATGCATCACGCATCTGTCTGTCCTTGCGCCACGGTGCGCCGCATTTACAATGCATGGTGGCGCAAGGCTATTTTTCCGTCACGCAAATGAACTGGCGCATTTCTGCAAATATGCAGAGATGCGCCAGCTCTTGTAAATCTGCCCCATAATGTTTTGGCATACTTTTTTGCAGAAGTTGACTGGCTTCCAGTTTTTATAAAGAGATACACTTCAAAGTGAGGAGGAAATAATATTGCCATTTTTCCTCCTTAGTACCTGAAGAACTCAGGGAAACAAAATTCAAGCAAGTAGGCTTTAAAATAAGTTCCAGCCCTGTACAGAAATAAAGCGGGGTGGGTAAAAGATACAGTTCCACATGTCATTCCTTTAAGGAGTGTGCCCCAAGTGCAGGCGTAATATCTTCTAAAGCTAAACATGACATAAAAGCTATTTTAAACTAACTACAACAGCAAGACATTAAAGTGCCGCCTTGTAGCTCTATAATGAGCACTCCTCTTTTTTCTGATTTTAATAAACCTGACAGACCCTATAAAATAGTTTTGAACTACATTAATTTAGACATGCAAGCACACTCACAACACAGGATTAGAAATTAACCTAAGAGAAAAAGTACTTTTGAAATAGCCCTGGACATTTCCAATGGGGTTTTCAGCTAAAACATATTACCCAAAAAACAGTATCCAACCGCTTTTCTTGTTCAAATAGTATTTTTTAGATTCCCATATAAAAGCGTTTATGGGCTAGTAATAGTCCTGATTTGGTTGCAGTAAAAAATTGATATCTCACAGGAAGATCCATACCTTAAAAGATTTACATCACAAATTATAATTGGTTTTTCTGAGCACCTGACTAGGGTAAAATATTACTGACCACACACAGTTACAAAATTTGCTTTAAAAAAATGCAAACTTGTGCACTCTACTGTAATTCCGCTTAGCTGAGCTTTATCCAGCACTGTACTACGTGATTATTTCACAGTCTATGTTACAAAAATATAAATAATCCCTGCTGAGGATTTCATACTTTTGAGAGTTTACTTGCTACATAGGTTCAGTAAGTGAAGCCATTTTGTAATGTTTTATTTTTCTCACGTTTCCTGAAATACATAGGCCGAAAACACGCATAGTTCTCTCACATGGACTAGAAGCCGACTGTTTGAGACAAAACAGAGAAATGTTTTTTCTCTCAGCACTTTTAGGCTAAATGCACAAAACATGAAGGTCGTACAGAAATTCTATTTATGTACTAATGACATTTTCACAGCTGAAAGCAAGCTTCACATCCGAACAGAGAATTCTGTGGTGCAGCAAGTTTCTTCTTTTAAACAGTGTACAATACAAAGTCTGTATCTCATCTCACGTAGTGCAAGCAGCAAGTTTTTTAAAATGCCTTTACACTGCTTTTATTAATAAACCATTACACATCATAAGCAACTCCTAAATGGTTTACCCATACAAGTACTACATAGCTGTTCTCTGTGAATGACTCCAAGTCTGGTGACTGGCTAGAGTCGCAGTGCAGGAAACATTTGGCACTAGCAACTTCAAAGCACTACACACACACTAAAGTGTTTTAGGTGTCTCCCCTGCACAACAATCCCCAATCCCTGTTACTTTCATTATGTAAAGCAGATCGTTCAGTTCCCACACTAGTGCAGTGTAGGGTTCTATTTAAATGCCCTTTACAGCTTACAATGTACATTGCATACATTGGACCCTAAACGGTTTCAGAGATTCAGAAGAGAGGTCATAATAAATAATAAAGGAATAGAAATTCTGGGAAAGGTGGCTGTCTTTCAGAGACAAGCTTCCATTGGTCTATACCACGTACCATGGACCATAAAAGTGAAGGAATTCACATGTAAGCGAACTGTGCTGCAAACTTTGCTTTGCTGCAGATCATACCTTTCTAAGAAATCTGCAGAGAACCCGATCTCAAGCCAAGATCAGCACAGATATTTTAACAGTGATTGAAGTAACTTAAAAAAGGAGATGAGTCTTTGGATCACTCCTACACATTCAATTCAGATAACACTCTAATAGTTTTAGAACCAGGAGTGAAAGAGAAGCATGCTCTTAGATGAGAAAGCTATGTTATATGTAATCACGGCAGCTCAGGGGGTTAAAGCATCTGCACATGCTGGTATAAAATCTGCAGTGTCCAAGCTAAAGCACCATAACTGGTGTCTAAGGTAGTCATCCTCAATTAAATAAATTAGAGGAAAAATAAATATGTGCAGTGATGAATAACTGACACATTTTATTTTTGTAAGACCCATGCAGAGTCCCCATACTATTTTGATTTCCCTTTTGCAGTGATCTTTCCCCTGACAATGTCAGGGCTAATCACTGATGTAACTAATATTATTTTATATTGGTTTCTGTTGAGTCAGGCTCCAGATGGGTTTAGACCACAAAGAAATGCTGATATGCTTAGGTGGTCAAAAAGACTTGTAGTATCGAAGCCACTGGAGCAGTTTTTATTTTTCTCATTCAGACAGTGGTCCTGCATTCGCCTCAAAGGCTTACAGGGATGTTACGTCTGCTCTGGGTGTTTATCTGAAATTCACCAACTTATTTCGAGTAGTAAGCAATTGGTTAGGGGAGCGAGCTTTGATATGTTCAACAAGTCTTGACTGTGGAGTATTGAATGCAGGACTGAGTTGGTTGCATAATCTGTAGGAAGTCTAGAGAGCACTAAATAATTTGTCTAGAGGAGAAATAGGTGGTTGCACTTCATATTATATGCTCTCCGGAGTATATACCTGTTCTGGATCGCCCTGGAAAGGTGACAGAAGCAAAAGTGTCTGACCCACAAACTGAACAAAAACTGTTGCAAAACATTCAAGAAGTCAGAACTAAACTATCCACTGTGACACATTGCAACTCTACCACCTTTGAAGTAAAGTTTTCCAAAGCTGCTGACGGAATTTTCATCAAAGTTTTAGAAACGATTCCTGATAAACAAGCATTTAAGTTATCTTTCAGAACACCCGTTCTGGTACTTGGGGTAGAAGGCACATGGACTGTAATCCTGCTTCCACTGCCTGAGACAAAGAAAAACAAGAAGGTGTCCATCACTCACATTAAAAGCATCATGTGTCCGATTCTGTTCAACAGATCCCCTTTTGACACCAAACTGACTTCAGAGTACAACCTCACAGCTCTCCCAGCTCTTGGAGAGCTACCCCAGGAAGAATACAGTGATGCCGGTATCCTGAGTCCCAATCCAGGGACTGCAGAGCCGACTGTGTCTCCAGCTTCACACAGAGTCCCAGATTCCACAAAGGAACCTGCTGCTGCAATTTCAGCAATTCTACGCTCTCAAATACTGCTCTGGTTTACCATGAACTTCAACATGAGTCCACATCAACATTGATGATGCCTTTTTGAGCAACAACGCTTTATGAAAATGAATCCGAATTCTACACAGAGGTCTTTACATCACAATCCACAGTCACTTTACGCCATCGATTTCTTCTTGCATAGCATTGTTTTTGTGACTTGATACCACTGTGGTCCTGTGTTTGGATCACTACAACAGTGTTTCTTCTTCATCCTGTGGCTAACAACGCTGACTGTTGTTCTACTGCTACTGAATGGACATTGCGTCTCTTAAAATACTGCTCCACAAACCGTGGTTTGAGAACTTTAACTGCATCTCTCATCCCTCAGAGCTCGACAACGTCTCTATGCTGCCAACATTACAGCTTATCCTGTGCCTGAAGTAATAGTCTTGGAAAGGGTTCCTTATTAAGTTAAGGGACCCACTGAGACATTGCAATTGTCATATGTATTGACATGTTTCATGAATTATTACTCCTGATTACTTTTTAGGTCTATGGGACTTTGATACTGTACAACTTATTATTGATTATTTTGTTTGAATATGACCGTTCATGTTTTCATGTTTTAAATGACAAAGAAAGGTACTGTGGTTATTACGAAATTTACAAAAGCATTGAATACTGAGAAATGTACAATTATACACAGCATACACAAGAGGAACACTGCAAAGCTTTACACACAAATAAACATAACATTTTCAGAGAACGTTTTGCTGCTGACGCATCAAGCACATCTCTTTTTTGCTACACGCAGATAACAGAGGAACTTCAGAGAAATCTGATTAAACATGAATAACATTCACAGATCTGTTACACTGCACATTTTGTTGCAGCTCTTATTGTCCAAGGCTATGAGCATTGGAACGAAACATTACTGATAGTAATTTAACTGAAACATTTCAGAATGGTATTTTCAATTTGACTGTATTCAGAATGGTGTTTTCCATTTGACTGTATGTGATTTTAATGTAAAGCTTTATGGCTTCAAGGTACATACATATGTTTCTAGGCAATGAATCATGTCTTATCATGCCTCTATAGCTTAATGTGCAAAAACAAATGAAAACGTTGTGATATTAATTTATTTTTCCTCATGAAAAAGATGGTTTTGAAAGTGTGCCTTGGAACAAAAATAGATTTGACAGAGTATGTGCATTGGCAAATTAAAAAGAGCTTGTTACTGCCTGAATTCCAAAAGAGGTATTTTAACCTCAAGCGGCAAGAAAATAGTTTTTTTGTGCAAAGAGTCTATTTTTTTATCTGCGAGTGAAAGACTTTCAAAAACTGGATTTGCTACTGATTTGGGGGGCCTGCTGCACAACAACCTCTATTTTTAAACACGCAATGTTGAATACAGTTATCTACAGAGGAGCAGTGCCATAAATGTGGCATTCCAGTTTCAGAGCACCTATCTGTGAGCACTTGACTTTTGTTAAAAGCAAAGGAACTGTTTCAAATTATTAGGTTGCACTAATCTGTTGCACTGTACTGCAGTGCCCCATCCTGAAGCATGCAGAAGTTGATGGGTTATCAAAATCACTGAATACTAAGTCACCAGCAGTGCCAAAAACTGCTCTCGCCAGAGTAAGGACACAAGACATCTCTTCTTTATTGGATTCCATCGACAGCGAGGATGTGCTTTGTCTGCTCCGGCAACATCGGAAAATTGTGTGCTTTCTCTGCTCTATTCAAATTGACAGCTGTGTTATCTAATCCAGCAGATGTTGTTCTATTTGCTCTGCTGTGTAACCATCACCAAAGACTAAACAATGTTGAACCTTCGAATTCAGTGGAGAGCTCACATCCACATCATCAACGGAAAGAAACAAATGTGACCGGATTGCATCCCTTTGCACAAAAGTAACTGCACCTTTTTTTTAAAACAGAAATAATTTTACACTTCTTTGCCTTCTTTATATTTTTTTCTCTATTTGCACCAAGCAGCAATAATTAGAAAATGAAAAAATGTGTCTAGTTCCTTTTTATTTTTAATTGCACATAAAACCTTGTTTATATTCCTTGCATATGGTTTTGTACATTATAGTGAATGTTTTTTTATGTATCTTTCTTATCAAGGGGGAATGTTGTAAGGATCATGTCTTCCAGTGCAGAGACCCCTTTTTCATTTCAATCGGAAGACGTGTTATTGAACATGTAAAAAGGGATAAATTGCTATCTCATCAAATGCACGTTTCTGGCATGCGCTTTTATTCTGTAAATTGTTATAATGAATATCTCTGCTAAGCAAGATCAATCAAAGACACATTCAGTGATAACTTAGTAACTATTTAGCTTAGAAATTATTCCAGCAATATCATAAATCTTATGACTGCTTCCCTCAATAATTCTATTATTTTAATCACTTGCTTTTAGGCTTCTTTCTTTTAGTTCTGAAACACATACAGGACATGTTCCAGTTTAGCTATAGTTTCCATTTTAGTTAGCCTGTCCACCTTGTTTACCTATGTAGGTCTCTAATCCATCTTGACTAATGGAGGTCGCCATCTTCTATTCTCTCAAACAATGGCAGTCACTGTCTTTCCTGATTCATGCAGAATCATTGTTATGACTGCTATTAGAAACAGTTGTAGCATGACCTTATCTTTGTGAGAACTGTGAAAGCGTCAAGCCCTTCGATCAAGGGAATAAATTCAACCAGCAAGGTGACGTTTGTCTGGGTCAAATGTCTATTTCCCACCATGTTAAGGTTGATTAAATACACATATCGACATATAACCAAGATAGTGTAGTCTGAATTGACGCCCTCTCACCTTATATGTCCATAAGGAAATGTCTGGGACATACATAACTATGTCAGACATTCCTCAACCTATGTCAGAAATGCCAACCTCTGATAAAATTCTGTATATAAGGACTGTCACTTAACCACTTAGGAAGGAGAGAAACTTCACCCAGGTTGCAGACACAGATCGCAGATCCAAATGAGCACCCCACCAAATTCCATCCTGACTGGAAGAGCCTCAAGCAAGACTCCCCGAAACTCTGCAAAGCATTCCATTCTGCTTTAAAGAACTGGTGCCAAGATTGTGTTTTCTCAGAGACACAATCGCCTAGCTCTTGGCCTTGTGTTCAAAATAGCTGGCAAGCTATTCCAAAGAGAGAAAAAATCCTGTTGTCCAGTATCCACACCACCTCAGAAACTCATTGTTTATTCATCTGCTAAAACTACCATAGCACTTAGAGATAGCACATGAAGGTGTAAGGGCTATAAATTGTGATGTTATGATTTTTCCCTGCTTTCACTGAAAAGCTTAACTGCTTTTTATTATCTTCTGTGATGTTACCAAATTTATGCGCACCAGATCCCAGCATTTTAAAATAAATATTTTAAAATAAATATGCTGAAATGCATATTCTGTTTCTACTGATCTTCAGTGTGAAAATCAATAATAAATTATTGCTTGGATTACCAGTGCTCCTTGTTAGTAACGCAAAAGCATTGACACCACCTCATTTATATATCGGGTGGGGTTGTGAGGGTCTACAATAACCTGTCTTTCACATTCAGCACTGGTGCATTGAACTCATGTCACCCATGGATGTGAAAACAAACCTTGTAGAGCTGAGCCAGAGACTCATTGTATGCAACTATAGCTCCAAACCCTGTGCAGGAAGTCCACCTTGTTGGTGTGACATCAGAGGCACGAGGAAGAGGCTATCACCCCCTTACCCCCCAGCCTCCACCTGGTAAGATAAACTCTGTGGAGGTGTTTTAATTGTATCAGGTGAAGTCTAACAGCTACCCGGGGACCTGGGGTGATTTTCTAACCTCTGCCCATTCCTCATCTGTGAGTTTTCCCACATCCGCCTCCCAGGTGGCGCGTAATGTGCCATGGGGGTCGTGCTGGTTTAGTGAGCAGTAGACCTTCATTAATTTATGGTCTTCCAACCTGCCCATCAGAAGTTTGCCCTCTTGCGGGTTGAATATGGGTAGGTCCTCTAGCTCTGCAGTATAGGGCTTGAAAGGGTGTCGGAGCTGTAGGTATCAGAAAGATTGTGTGCGATGAAGGGTGTATTCTCTCTGTAGGGCCTGAAATGATTTAAAGGTAGACCCCTCCATTACGTCCCTCAATGTTGTGATGCCCATGAGGCCCCATTGTCAGAAGCCCTCCAGCACGCCAGCTGTCACAGTCAGGTTCCCCCCCCACAGTGGTGTCTGCTTCATGAGTCTGCCTTCTCACCCCATCTGTGTCAGGGGGGACTTTCACATCCCCACCACCACCCTAGTCGCAGGCGGGAATGTCAAGCCTCAACCTCCATATAGTAGGAAATGAAATGTGTTATCACTGAGGATTTGCTTCTCTAAGGTGTATGCTGGGTCCAGGTGAGTGTCACTCCACCACTCATTGATGATCGATAGGTGTGATGCCCTGTAATAGGTTTCCATGTTTGCTGTAGCAATGTCCCCTAAGTATGTAGATTGGAAACATTTAACCAGGGCTATGCGAGGTAGCACCTGGTTCCACAGTAAGCTATATCGCATTGAGTTAATTTGACGGAAGAGGGAGCATGGGATTCCATAGGGGTAGCTCTGTAGCTGGTATGTTAATTTGGACAGGGGAACCATCTTGAAAATGGCGCATCTGCCCAGTAGTGACAGAGGCAGCGGGCCAAATGTTTTATGTTGGAGGCTAGCCTCTCCATGAGTGGCTGTATGTTATGCTCCCACGCCACCTTCGAGTCCCAAATTACATACACCCTCAGATGTCTAAACCCCTGCCAGACCACCAGTAAGTCTGCTGCTCACTCAAGGTTTTGGGGGTAGTAACTATCTGGGAACACCTAGGACTTAGCCACTTTGAGGTGTAAGCCTGAAGTCTCACCAAATACCTTAAAGATTTGTAAAGCTTTTGGACCTGTAAGCATGGGGTCTGTTAGGAAGATTAGCATGTCGTCAGCATATAATGCCACTCTGTCAGTCCCATTTGATTCCCCACATCTGGATGTACATCCAGAGCCAAACCCCCAGGGGCTCCATAACAATTGCAAAGAAGAGAGAGGACAGGGGCAGCCCTGTCCCATGCCCCTCTGTATCAGAATTAATCAGAGCAGTCATTCCCCACTCTCCCCACTGCTGTAAGATTGGTGTATAGTATCCATACATACATGATAAACTTAGCCTTGAAGTTAAGGCGACACAGGAAGGCAAATAGATATGACCAGCTTACTGATTTAAAAGCCATTTCCAGGTCAGCACGGAATATCGCCATTAGGCGTTCCAGGTTCTCTGCCCAAGCCAGTGCATTTTGGAGACGCCTAATATTATGTCCGGTGGCTCTGTGGGGCATAAAACCAGGTTGATTGGGATGTATCAGTGTGGGGATCACATTCAATAGTCTGTCTGCTAGTGCTTTAGCAATTATTTTGACCTCTAAATTGAGCAATGATATAGGACAGTATGACGAGCACTTGTCCAGAGGCTGCCCAGGTTTAGGGATGACAACTATTTCTGCTTTTTGGTAGTCAGGAGGAAGATGACCCACCTCTATGGCCTCCCTTAGGACTTCAGCAATAGGGTCCTGCAGTTTCTGCATACATTTGTTGAAAAATAAAGCTGGGAGGTCATTTGGGCTAGGGGTCTTAAGTTGGTTCAAGGCCTGTGACAGCTCGTCCTCTGTGAGGCCTCCCTCCATGAAGGTCTGTTCACTCGCTGAGAGGCATGGGAGCCGGAGATCAAAAGCAAACTCCTCTATTTGGTCTGTCGACACACTAACTCGTATAACTGTTGATAATATGATGTGAATTGTTGGGCAATTAGGTTGGGGGGTCTACACTTTTTTGCCTGTTTTGGTCTGTGATGTGTGGGATTCGAGTATGGTGTTTAATATTGGAGCACAGCCAGTGGAGTGGTTTGCTAATTTGTCTCCCCATTGATAAATGCAGCTCTGCGAGGCATGCCACATCCTCTTTGCTCCATTTGTCTGGATTTGTCGGTGGAGCTGTTGGGCATGTTCCAATTCCCCTTGGACCAGGCGGTCTGAGAAATGCCAGTTCTGCACCTCCAGGGAGGAAATACGGGATTCCAACTAGGTAGTAGATTGTGCCCACTACCGTATCTCCCCCATCATGAAACTGATAGCTATCCCAAGGAAGGTGGCTTTAAAAGCCTCCCAGAGGGTGCCCGGGGAGTCTACTGATCCCTGATTGGAGGAGAAATAGAAGTCAATGGATTAGCCTATGTGTGTCATGTACTGTGAGTCTTGTACGGACCATGTAGCAATATGCCAGTATACTGTAGGGCGCTGGTGCTGCAACAGCATGTGGAGGTTCACCGGTGAGGGATCCGACAAGCCGAAGACCAGTATAAGTGTCTGTGTAACTTTATATATCTGTGGTCGTGGCAGGAGGCAGTAGTCAAGCCGGGAGAAGGAGTGGTGTGCATGAGAATAAAACGAGTAGCCCTCCTGCCATGGATGTTGTAATCTCCAGATGTCTGCCAATCCTATGGCTTCTGCAAAGGTATCCACCCGGGAGCAACTATCTGTCCCCTATGCCACTGATCCTCTATCTCGTCCATCACCCTGTTCCAATCTCCCCCTACCACCAGAACACCCTTCGGCACCTCACCCAGCAGTCTTGTGATGGCCTCCATGTATGATGCTCCCAGTGGGGTAGAGGCATATACTGTGATCAGTGTCATAGTTTCACCACTTAGAAAGCCAGTTACCCCTGTATATCGCCTCCATTGGACAGACCAGACTTTCTGTAACAGGAATAGAATGTGATTTTTAATCAGTATGGCTTATGAATCCGTAGTTGGCGACCTTGTTAAAGCCATAACATGCGAGGCAGGGGGCCATGTTGCCCATCAAGTGTGTTTCCTGTAAAAACAGTATATCAGCCTCTAGTCTCTGGCCGTGTTTAAGAACCGCTCCTCATTTAATTTTGTCAAGCATGCTATTGACATTCCATCTGAAAATATGAAGCTGGTGTTGTGGGCCCTAACCTATAGTGTCACTCATTCAGCCGTGAGGGTGACTATTCCAGGGGTAGAGGCCTCCTGTTGCGATAGGGCACGATCCAATTCTGACTCTAATAACAAGTAAACTAACTTACCCAACTTCCCCTCCTCATACTTCTGCAACTTGAAGTACCTGCCACGTGGCAGACCGAGACCCATCACCAACAGGACTCCGGGCTGCCGTACCCCAATCAAATCCCATTCCCCCAACAGTGCCTTCTTCTGGAAAGAAAAAAGAAAGATGATTGTTCCGCTCAGGGTAGTTCTGGAGTGCATGAGCCATTCCTTTCCAAGCCCATGTCTCATGGCAAACTCCATTCCCCTTTCTAGGGACCATTCTTCCCCTCCAGGTGTGAAGAAGGAAGGGGGGAATATGTCAAGGGTGAGTTTTAAGCTGGAGCACGACCCCTCCAACCCTGTCGGATATAGGTCCCTGGTGCGGGGTATTCGCCCACCATGTTCAACTCCAAAGGGTAATGCGATCAGAGTTTAAGCCTGTCTTTTGGCATGGCAGTGACTATTCGGAGGCCAATATGTCATCTGTATTGATGATCCTTTTGTCTGCCCATTCTTCACGTTGGTCCCTTTGGCCATTGGGTTGATGCTGTCAGGATCTCCAGTTCATTCGAGGCCAATCTCCACTGTATGTGTGTCTCCTGGACCAGTAGGGGCCTCCACTGAGGGTGCGGTGTCTATCCTCGCCGGGGTGTGTGGCTTGATGTGGGCTCTTTTGTTTGTCCAGTTAAAAACTTCCTCTGCGCTTTGAAGAAGTATACCTGGAATTGGTACATGACTTTGAGTTTGACCAGATATAGAAGCATGTACCTTATATTAAGGTCACAAAGTTGTTTTTTAGCTGCTAGGAAGTTTTTCCTTTGGTGCTTGACCAGCTTGGTGTACTCAGGAAAGATCATTATGGGGGTGGGACTTATGCCGTATGAGGACCTAAGTTCTGGCTGCTTCAGTATGGCATCTCTGTCTAAATAGGATTTGGAGGAAGACGGAGAAGGGCACGCTCCAGGGGGGAAGTTTAAAAGCTAGGGCCCTGTGGGACCTCTCAATTGCAATCTCAGAGGACAGGGCTTCTTGCAGCATGAAGGATCTGAGCCAGTGATCAAGGAACTTCTCTGGAGAGGGCTATTCACACCCCTCTGGGAATCCCACAAAGTGCAAGTTATTCCTCGTTGCCCGTCCCTCTGCGTCTTCCACCCTGACAGCAAGTTCTCTGACAGTTGATGTAAGTTTTGCCACCATTTGTTGCATGGCTTTAACTGAGTCTTCTGTGCCGGAGATTCAGGTTTCTTCCTCATCAATTCTTTCCACAGCCTTCCAGAGGTCTTGGCGTATTAGCGTCATATCGCTGCCTACAGCTCCAATTTTTGCTTCCAGCATATCTATAGATTGATTGATGGCATCTAGAATGACAGCAGTGCCTGAAGGGGATGTGCTACTCCCGGTCTTATCACTTTTGGTTGCTCCCGGGTACTGGGGGAGTGTGGCACGGTCAGGCTGTGCAAATTTGTTCAATGTACCTTGTTTGGTCGCAAGGGACATTTTGTCTTTAGCCATGTTTGTATCAGTATACGACTGGGTGCAATGCGGTGTCTTCCCGGCCCCCTTGACATGTCTGGACCCGCCAGCCCCTGCGTTTCCTTTCAGGCAGAACAAGCAGTCCATCCGTTACCTTCAAATGAGGGGCACTTTGTACACTGCGACCTGGGGCACACAGATCGCTAGTACCCTGTACAATCCCCCTACCACCTGGCTGCAGGGGGGTGCTTAGGACCTCTCCACTTGACCTTTGTTTTTACTAATTTGAAATTACACAGATTAGTCCATTTTACTTTTTCATTTTCTGCATCACTGGCAGTCTTAGCAGAGACAGGACAAAACCTGGCTTCTTTCTGTCTAGGACAAGTTCTGATTCTGATTTAAAGTCGATGACGTCTCAGAGCTGATTGATGTCAGAAGTAGCTGTGGAACAGAAGGTTCTTTAGCTGGCAGTCAGTGTTGTACCTTTGTGCCTTGAGCAACATGTCCACCTTTATCAGCAAGCTGGTGATCCTCATCAGTGTGTTGAAAATGAGTGGATATGATGTCATAATGAACACAAAATGGGAGACTAGCAAGATGCACGTCTTCCTGCGAGATTCCTCTATGGGTGATGGGTCATACGTATCTTTAACTGCAAGATCCATCAGATAGGACTTTGACGGTTATTCTGAGGTGGAGCAAAGGAACCCATCTGCACCAAGGAACATGTTGTTACCCTTGTGAGAAAGGCTGCTGTGCCTCTGATACTGGTACTTGTTCTCTTACGTTAACTTCCTCTATGGCACACATGTTGCTTTATGCTATTCGCTGGTGTCAAACTTGGCTCATGGTGAACTGTTCATTGTTAATATTTTTAGGCATTTTTGGGGGTTTACAAAAAAACAATTAGTTACATATTTGCAGCAATCACAGTTCCACTAAAATGTAAAATTTACACATGTTATGAAAAGCTATTTAAATGAAAACACACTGGTTGAAATATCATGGGAATGTAGCCACTTAAGCCTCCTGCCTCACCATTAATTAAAATGTCAACCCCAGGGAAGAACTTAGGGTCACAAGTGCTTTTACAGTTGCAAAGGCTCAGATTCGCAGATCACAGGCTTTGTGCCCACAAAATCACAAGCAGTAAAGATAATTCTGACTGACAAAGTACCTTTTGTGACTGCCTCATTCCAAAGCACAAATAGGAGGAAGCGTGAAATAGATGCTCCTTGCCTCACGGTGACTCGCAATGGTATGTATCAATGCCTTCCTACCACAATTTTAGGTTACTAACACACGACATGAAGCCTGATTTAGAGTTGGGCAGAATTTGCAATAGGGTGGGTAACATTGTTGGTGGGAATTATAAGGTCCACGAAAAACACAATGGGTCTTTGGAACATGGAGAATTAATGGGCAAGCAGACTTAGAGTTAACCGATACCCCTAAAAATTTCTCAATCTTCAACCCATAACCACTGTTAGTTCAGCACTCACTGGAGTAAACAGGACCTCTGGTATCGCTAACAGTGATGGTGCTGAATTAACACACCCTACAGTGGAGCGCTCATTATGAGATCTAAGGAGTGGTAACTCATTTCCAAAGTGGACGCTGTCTTTCGGACAGCTTCCACCTTGTGAATGATGGTGGGGGGCATCTGAGGGAACAAACTGCCTGATGGTTACACTGTGTGCTTTCCTGGTTTCATTCCCTTCATGTATTCACACGGATGTCACAAAATGCCTTCTGCCTCATACACAATGATGAGTAGGTTTTGCAACCTCCTATGAATGTGCAATTTGGGATGCAGCAGATTAGTACATCAATTTCAGGGGGAAGATGGCAAGCCAGATGCTGAACAAAAAACACTAGTTTGCATTCTGCCCTTTGTTCATTAGGCCAACATTTCTTTTTCCCAGTTATCAGACCCAGGAAGGGCTCAACCTATACATCTAAAAAACTACAGGGAGCCTTCCAGTGCTGGAGTGGAGAAATGAATCTTGTAATTTTCATGGTGAGTGCACCCACATGTAGCTCCCTGTATGAAGCAAACTTCCATTTGTACATAGCACATCCATTTTTAGTACAGCAACCCATCATTGCTGAGAAACATTTGTGCAGTTTTTTTACCAGGGGTGTGGGGTGGTGTGAGGCATTATGGATGATATTGATTGAGATCCACTAGTAATAAACAGGTAAGTTGGAGGCTGCACCTACATCTGTGTCTGCAGAATTTGCCCAAGTGCAAGTGAACGGATGCAATAAATGCATCTACGCCAGCAGAACCCTTATATGTATTCTGATGATCACTTAATACAACACCTGCATCCTCCATTTTACCTACTTTCATAATCCCAGAGGATTCAATCTACTCTCACCTCTTGGGGAACATCATATGTATGTAGATACAATAATATAGTATTTCTATTTTGTACCAAATTTGTTTAAAAAAGCCGGGGCTAAAATAATTTCTTAGGAGGGCACTACCCATTTCCACCACTAGCACCACACATTACTAGTGTCTGTGCCACTATCTTTTGAAGCACTGTAAATTCCAGATGTTATCTTTACCTAATTGAACAGTACTCAATTGACAAACTTTGATAGATATTAACTGGGATAGCCTTGGCAGGACAGGACATCTCATGACTTGCCTCAAGGCTTTATTAACCACTCTAGACCCAATTAAAAACAGATAATATAACCGTTGCATCACAATACGCCATAGTTTTCGGTATTTAGATAAAAGCTCTTTGCTGGGAAATGCAGCTTTTAAAATATTTTTAAAGCAACATTATAAGTGCTAGAATGCAAAGTGATAGTGGCTAAAAGTCAAGAACTAGCTGAAGGTGTTGGGTGACATTGGGCCAGTTGCCTGCTGTGGGTGTTACTCTTCTCCAAATTCGAAGAAAAAAGTTTGGGTATAAATTTTTATGGTAATGTGTAGCAATGACAGGATCTGTTATCGTCATTTCTTAATTTAACAGAATTTTATGCCCAATTTGTGCAAGATTATGCTGCTAAAGTTGATCCGTTATGACTACTGTTAGAGATGAATGTGAAGTTTGAATGGGGTCAATGCCAACAAATGGCTTTTGAGCTGGTGAAAAAAGAAATTGTTGAGGTTCATTGTTTCATCTGTTGTGGGAAAGGAGTGTGTTGTCTTTTTTGGTGCTAGTAGTAGGTCTAGGTGCAGAGTTAATGCAAAGGGATAAAGGAAGAGAATGGTTTGTGTCATATGCTTCTCATACACTAATTAGTTCTGAGAGAAATTATGAGGTGATTGAAAAAGCATTGTTTCCGTGCAGTCTTTTCGGCAATTTCTTTGGGGAACTAGATTTGTTTCGAGGACTGATCACAAACCCCTTGTGAATATGTTATTGGCTGGTGGTGGAAGAACTCTGACTGCACGTTTGGCTCATTTAGCTGCTAAGCTTCAAGAAAATTAATGTGTTGTGCTATATGTTCCTGGACGTAATAATGTTCATGCTGATTGTATTTCCCGTTTTCCATTAGAGAGTTGTGAAGAATCAGCAGATGAGAAGGAATGTGATGTGGCTCATACAGTAAATGACCAAAATGAAGGGTGTGGCAATAAGACATTACAGTGTGTTTCATCCAAGGATGCATGGAAAGAATCATTTAACATGTTCAGGTTTTAGTTTTAGTTAAAAAATATTTGATTGATGGATGACCTGAAGAACGGAAATTGAGTGGGGATCTTGCTTCGCTTTTCAAAGTCATGGACACATTGATGAGCTATGATTTTCTCATAATGATGGGACACAAGGTTGTTCCTTCTCAGGATGTAAGAAAACAAATATTCTTCCTAGCACATGAAGGACATCCTGGTATGTCTAGTACTTAAAAAAGAATATGTGAATTTTACTAGTGGCTTAAAACTGATGACAGGATTGAAGACTGGGTAAGGGAATGTGTACCATGTGTCTCTAGCAGTAAATCTGTGAAAGCATATGTTGTTGTGGTGGGAGCAATTGGATATGCCAAGGGACCATGGAGGAGATTAGGTGTTAACATTTTTGGACCTTTTGTTGTACTTCTAAAGAAATTTGCTTTTGCTTTGCTTTTCTATTGGTAGATAATTTTTCAGAATAGCAGGAGGTAAGAATGGTGGCAAAATTTGATACGGATTGTGTTACTGAGTTTCTGGATGAAATTATTTGCAGAGAAGGATTGCCTGAAGAGTTGTTGTCAGACAATGGTCCCCGGTTCATAAAAGAGTGTCTAATGATCACCCTCAAATAAATAGTCAGGCAGAAAGATTTAATGGAGTGGTCAAAGATGTTACACGGTTGGTGGCCAACAGTGAGATGTGCTGGAGGAAAGCTTAACAGGTTACACTTTTGACATATAGAATTCCACCCAATTCAGGTATATCTCAATTCAAAAAGTTAAGATATAGTAAACCAGGAACTAAGAATTCCATGGTGGCTCAGAGGTAAGAAGGATTATGAAGCTGAAATGTATTACTTCAAACTTGACAAGAAGCATCAGGAAAAGGTAAATAGAAAAAGTGAATCTATTAAGAATTTTTGCGCAAGCTCAAGATTGAGAGAGGGTGATTTGAATAAAACTACTTTTTAAAGTGTGAAAGGGTCTACATAAGTTGTCTGGTGTTGTGAAAGCGAATGAGGTGTTTAGTAAAGCTGTTGGAGTGGAAAATGGAAACATTTGGAATTTCAGAAGAGTTTCATGTTCAGAGGAAGTTTGAGAAGGAGACAATGAGGAAGTTGGATGGAGGTTGTGCAAATGTTTTCATTGATTTTGTTGGAAAAGCAGTTGGTGCAAAAAATAAGTTTGGTAGTCCTGAAGCTCCGAATAATTAATTTAAATTGTAGTTAGATTCAGAAGGGGAAGATTTGTCCCATGATTCTAGTTAAACT
Organism: Calotriton arnoldi; assembly: GCA_963921515.1. Lineage (NCBI taxonomy): Eukaryota > Metazoa > Chordata > Amphibia > Caudata > Salamandridae > Calotriton > Calotriton arnoldi. The sequence goes on along the minus strand of CAWUFW010003429.1, from coordinate 138,183 downwards.
TTGCCTCAATCTTATAATTCCAAGTGAAGTTGTGAATGATTGTATAAACAATTCTCGGATGGATATTTTCCTTCGAATATAACAAGTTCAATGCAGAAGCAAAAGAATTAGATGTCCTGAGATATTTAAAGACTATGTGAAGAGTTAGTTAGAGAATGCACAAAAGTAGAAAAATGAGTAGCTATATTTTGTGATTTAATTTTTTAATGTATGTGATGAATGTTTATACTGCATGTAAATTAATACCACTTTAAGGGTTGAAATGTTTGGGAGGTAAAATGTTAAAGTGGGTAGAATGTTAGAGTGGGAAGAACGGTGTGGGGTTGGTCGAGGACTTGGAGCAGGGTAGTTGTTAAGCTACTCTTATAGTTTCCTGAACCTAATAAATCAACTATGATAGCGGTTCATAACCTTTTGACTTCTGAAGACACCCACTGAATCAACACTACAAGACGGGGACCCCCAAGCAATTTGTACGACTTAAACATTAAAATAGTAATTTGCAAAAAACACACAAACAAGTACACACTAAACAAATACTCATATTACTAAACATTTTATTATTGCATAACTGAAAAAATATACAAAATTCAACATTTTATTGGGAAGGTTGGTGCTGCTTCTTGGCGACTAACTTTTCAATGTTTGGTTTTATTTCTGAAAGTTGAATTCTCAGGTCAGATTCTACATTTCTCAAGCAATTTTTGTATTTATTTTTAGGTACATAAGATATGAGAAAACTTTATCACATAAATATGTGGTGGGGAAAGAAAGTAAAACCTTAAGTGCTTTGTACTATAACTCAGGACAATCTGCTCGTACATGCAGCCAAAAATTTGCCAGAGAATTTTCCTTGAATCGAAGTTTGAGTGCACTCGCTGCAAAGACTGCAATCAAACCTTTTTCTTCAGATGCTGTTAGCCTTGTTAAATTGTCAATATGTACATTAAAAGGATCTTTAATCCAGTTTTTGCTTTTATCTGGAAGTGGAAAGTACTCACAATAACAACATTGCGTATCTTGGAGATGCTGAATAAAAAATTCCAAGACTTTGTTTGATAATTCATCATCAGCAGATTCCAAGAATGCCTTCAGGTTTGCGAAAGAATCAAAAATTTCTTTTGGATAAGCGATGTGGCCACAAATCTAACTTTTTGATGATGGCCTCAATCTTGTTTTCGCCATTAAAATTGTGATACCTACTCCTTGCTTACTCAAATTGAGTGCATTTAAGTGAGTAAAGATGTCTGCCATATACAGAAGCATGGCTAACCTGGTATAGTCATTTATGTGCTCATCAAGTGCAAATGGAGATTTCAGCTTAGTGAAGAATACTCTGAATTCATTACTCAATTGAAAAGACAGAGATAAAACTTCACCACAGGACAGCCATCTGACTTTTTGTATGCAGCAAAAACTGATGATGATCACTATCCATAGGCTGATAGAGCTGCTCAAAAAGCCTTGAATTTAGTGACTTAGCTTTGAAATAATTTACAATTTTGACGGACTCATTCAATACCTTTTTAATTCCTCTGGCATCTTCTTAGTGGCTAATGATTCTTGATGAATGCAACAATGATGCCATGCAGCTGAAGGGGTATTTTCCCATAATTGTGCAACAAGTCCAGTTAGTCTCCACACATTATCTAGCAAAGGAGAAGGATCAAGGCACACAAGTCCTGCACCCGTCAACACAGAATAAAGAGAGTGAAATAAAGTTCACAGTGGTGCAACGAACCAGAGGTGCAACCCTTCTACACCTCTAAAGGGGAATTACTTCCCAAAATGAACATCAACAGCAGTGGTTCAGCACTCAATTTCAAGATTAATTATTATTAATGAATTATATGCACATCATAAGTCTTCAGTCCATAGTACACAATTCGGGATGATAAATCGTTGTCATCTCAATAAACAAATGTGAAAATTGTTTCTTCTTCCCAAAATTTTTTATTCATCATCTTTTTCTTAAAAACACAGCAAACGTGCAGTAGCCAACGCGTTTCGTCCACCAGGGACTTCTTCAGGGCTCAATATACAAGTTGTCGTCTCGCATATTCCTCATTATATGACTAGTGAAAATGGATGTTGTTTTTAGAAATTTTGGAGTACAATTGCTCGGGTTGAGTGCCAGCGTGGCGTCCGGTTCAGTAGAAAGAGAGTCCACACATGGCATACACACCATATGTGCTGATTCCTATGCATTTGGTTCACTGAATTCCATTTAATGCCAGAAATTCAGTCAAAGTGCAGCAGACCTCTTCAGCAGTGGTATGTATCAAATAGTGGCAGAACAGTACATTTTCAATAATGTTCCACTCAAACTTGTATCTAACATGACACAGGAAATTTTATTTTTTGCTATGTTCCTACATTTGTCTATTTGTAGTCTATAATGCTGAATTTTACAAATTCTTTCAATCCACTGTTCTTTTATGTTGTCTGACATTTTATCAATTTGCTTTCTTCTCCAACCCTTGCACTCACCATGGCTTTAGAAGCAGGTACTACTAATTCTTGAGCAATTCAATTAGGTTTTCCAGTTTTTGCTATGAGCATGCACACTTCATAAGTAGCTTTAAGAGCATACTGTTGCAGTATTTGCAATTATTTTTCTACTTTGTCTGAGCTCTTGCTCTCTATTTTTGAAGAATTCTGTGGAGTCGGTAGCACGTTCTTTATGTTTAGTTTCCAAGTGTCTTCGTAATTTAGAAGGTTTCATGGCCTCATTTGAAAAAGTTTCACAACATAGGCTGCATTGTGGTTGCTGTTTGTGTTCTTAGCCTGAACATGTAAAACCCATTGATAAATATACAACATTGTATTTGAGACACTTCATTTTATTGTGACTTAAATCACTTTACATTGAGCATGAGGAACCATCATTGAAGTCTTCAGTGGCTTTCCGCTTAAGTGTAAGCCAGCTGTGCATCCTCCTTTTTCTTTTCTAGGACATTCACAAAGGACAAGTCTATTGAATCACAATATTCGGTTACAGAATCAGTTTCTAGCAAAGCTATTTGGTAACGCGCGTAGGCCTTCAAAACTTTACCTACTATAGGTTGCCCTCATCAAATGTTTCCAAACTACATATGCTCTGAAGTTTAGAGATGAAGCAGCGTTTGTAGGTAGATTTAAAACTGCATCAGCACTGACTTTGTGGAAAAGACAGAGGCCACTAGCTAATCATATGCATTGATATGACAATCTTATGAACACTGCATTCAGATTGTTGCAGCGATTCCGTTTGGAAACATAACAGTGCCTTGGGAGAACAGGACATTAGAATGTAGGGATTGAGGGCCTTATTACGAGTTTGGCGGTTTTCCTGTTGGCCCGCCACCGCTGTGCCAACAGGAAGACCGCCGGGATAAAAACTGGACACCAAGTTGGAGTCCACAGTGGTGCAAAGGCGGAGAAATCTAAATGTGTCCTGTGTTCCAAACATTTAAGAATGTATCCACAGGCCCCACGCATGTTGTGCAATATGTAACGGTAACAGGTACATACCGAAGAGGGCACTGGCCCATTATTCGTAAGATTGTAATGAGATTTCTCCGCCTTTGCACCACTGTGGTCTCCAACTTGGTGTCCAGTTTTTATCCCAGATAATATCGCCCTGTCGGGTGGACTTTTTGGACTGTGTACATGCCAACTGTATTTTTCTGGAATTCCAATTTCCTTATATTGTATTTTCTCTTTCACGTTTTGATTGTGGTACACGGGTGTGTTTACATGTTTATATGCTTACTGAACCACACTCGATCATTGATTTCTCGGTAGTCCACGAAGAAATCACGTGGTCGCCGAAGCGAGGACTCTGGGGAATTTCGGCTACCCTTAAATGCTGCGTTTCTGAGGAGTATTGCAACTGGGTCTCGTTATAAACACATGTGACAATTATTCAAAAAATGGAATGCATTTTGTACACTTTGAGCCAGATTGTTGATACGAGGTATAAACTAACATGTTGCAAGATGGCCGCCGCAAACGTTATGTAATAGACCATGCTTGGCCAGTCCTCTGTCTATGATGTTTTTGCACGGTGTGGTTTACATGTATAAATCTATGACTGATTTCCATCTTCTTACGTGTGAGCAAGGCGTAACTGCCGAAACGCGAAGCGTAGAAGCATAATAAATTTCTTGAACTGGTGATATCGTATTGAGTCCTGAGAGTGCATTATTTCGCGACGCGAAGAACGTTTTGGACAATTATTTACCGGGTGCTCTCCCGGTGCATGCACCACCCTCCACGGGTCCCTGGTCTCGTCAAGAGTGTTGTTTCTGTGGATATATATATATATATATATATATATATATATATATATATATATATATATCACTTCTTTCCGCGTCAGGTATACAGGAATCCTCCTAACGACCACGAACCACGGACACGGACCAAAGTAAGTGCAAATAATTTTATTCCACCTCTGATGCCGCCATAACGTTTCGGCTCGTCCGAGCCTTGTTCACATGACATTGTACTCATGTTGAGCACCCAAATTTAAAGTGACAGTGCAATTCCCAAATAATCACGTGAGTGATTTGTTCATAGACATAGAAGACATATCGCTGTAAAATGGGTTGTCCACCATACGATATTATTTTTACATCAATTCTATAGGCAGATAAAAAAACATACTAAAATCCATAAAATAGCATTAAGAATAATAAGCTAAAATTCATATGTTTAAAAGCAAACTCATTGCTTCTCAAAAACAGAAGATAACTGTATAAATACATTATTAATCAAATGTTACCTTAATATAAAATGAATAACGGCATAATGCTCCTAATCCATCACATTAACTTGTGGTTAGGGTCTATTCGCTCGGTTGCCCTTAATGGAATGCGTATGTCATTTTATGCAATGTTGTTTATAACAATAAATGGTCCAATTCTGGGTTGAATCCCCTTATCAACATTACCTTGCCCATAATATTATGTCATACTTATCTAAGTAACAACTCCCTGTGCGTGTACGAATATTATAGTTGTGATGGATGGAACCTAAAACTTGTGACTGTTAAAAATAAGTATATTAAAACTTTCATTTTAAACCATGCACATTAAAGCACTGGCTCAATTGCAGAGTAAAAAGTGGCGAGAAACGATCTCAGTTGTTTTGACTTATTGGTAGTGAACCTTAAGGTAAATAGTATCTTACATGTCAGGTCGATTATATGCTCATCACTAAACTATTGTAATACTGTATATTATACATATAAACAATAAAACTCCCCCAAACAGAATCCGACGTTTCGTTGTTCCCATACCTACTCCCAAGGTGAGAACCGACATTGTCACTCATGTGTACCAGTACATAGAAACACTGTAACAGACTGCCTAAACATTTAAATATAAATATATAAATAGGTATACATTAATAAATATATAAATAAATATATAAATATAGAAATACCCATACAAATAGTTCATGAATCCTCGTCAAAGTTAAAAAGGAAAATAAAAGGATTTAAATAGCATAGTCGTTAAGTGTATATGTACCCGTAGTTGGTCAATTGGAATCCCTGGTGATATTTTATCCTAAACATGTGTGCAAGTCCTCAGTAGCATTAAGCCCCCCTGGGGTTTTGGAATCGAACTGTAGAATATACCTTGTCTCAAGTTTACGCAGTTTCGATTCCCTGTCACCACCTCTCCTGCTGGGTGAAATTGCATCTACCACAAAGTATTTGAGCCCCTCATTATTGCTGTTATGAAACTCCCTGAAATGTCGTGCCACCGGATATGTATTATCTTGGTTAGATATGGCACGAAGATGTTGCAAAATGCGTGTGTGTACAGGTAGCTTGGTGCTACCTACGTACTGTAGCCCACATGGACATATCAGCACGTATATAGCATATTCCGTTTTGCAAGTAAGGAGTTTGAGAATCTTATGCTCCTTGTCGCTAAAGGGGTTTGTGTAAGTTTTAGTGTTAATGCCATGTAGGCAAGCTTTACAAGTCTTACACTTAAAAAACCCACTATTGGTCTGAAGCCAAGTGGTTTTATCCATTATTTCGGGACTAGTATTAACCAACCTATCCCTCATAGATGGCCCCCTCCTATATGTGATGGATACCCTGGATGGTAGTATTGGTCCAACAATTGGATCACTGAGCACTATAGGCCAGTTTTTATTGATAATTCTATGGAGCCTGGAGTGCTGTCTACTGTAACCCATGATGAATCTCATCTGATTGGTTGCACCACTGACTCCTCCTCTGTTAGAGGTATAAACTAACATGTTGCAAGATGGCCGCCGCAAACGTTATGTAATAGACCATGCTTGGCCAGTCCTCTGTCTATGATGTTTTTGCACGGTGTGGTTTACATGTATAAATCTATGACTGATTTCCATCTTCTTACGTGTGAGCAAGGCGTAACTGCCGAAACGCGAAGCGTAGAAGCATAATAAATTTCCTGAACTGGTGATATTGTATTGAGTCCTGAGAGTGCATTATTTCGCGACGCGAAGAACGTTTTGGACAATTATTTACCGGGTGCTCTCCCGGTGCATGCACCACCCTCCACGGGTCCCTGGTCTCGTCAAGAGTGTTGTTTCTGTGGATGGATATATATATATATATATATATATATATACCCAAGCATCCACCCATTCACACCCTCAACCCTAAAAATACCCTTGCCACCCCAAAACCCATACCGACCCTAAACCCTAAAAAATACCCTTGCCACCCCAAAATCCATACTCACCCTAATCCCTAAAATTCCCTTGCCACCCAAAAACCCTTACCCACCCTAAACCCTAAAAATTATCTTGCCATCCAAAGACCCATACCCACCTTAAACCCTAAAAATCCCCTTGCCACCCAAAAACCCACACACTCCCACAGCCCTCAAAATTCCCTTGTCACCCAAAAACCCTTCCCCACCCTTAACCCTAAAATTCCCCTTGCCACCCAAAAACCCATACCCACCCTAAACCCTAAAAATCCCCTTGCCACTCAAAAACGTATACCCACCCTAAACCCTAAAATTTCCCTTGCCATCCAAAAACCCATACCCACCCTAAACCCTAAAATTACCCTTGCATCAAAAAACCCATACCCACCCTAAACCCAAAAAATACCCTTGGCACCCATACCCACCCTAAGCCCTAAAACCACTTACAACCCAAAAACCCATACCCAGCCTAAACCCTAAAAACCCCTTACCACACAAAAACGCATATCCACCCTAAACGCTAAAAACCCTAACAACCCAAAAACCCATATACTCTTACCCGCCCTAAACCCTAAAAAAGACCTTTCCCCTATATATAAATAGATGTGTGTGTGTAAAAAACACGAAATACCTAAAACACTTAAGACTTACCTGTACTTACCTTTAAAACTTTAACAACGAATATGCCTTTACCATTCATGCCTTTACAATGAAATTCGTTGTAATGGCATGTGTGGTAAAGGCATATTAGTTGCAAAGACTTGCGTGATAATGGCATGCATGGTAGTTTCACATGCGTGGTAAAGCCTGCGTGGTAAAGGCATGCAGGGATCCAGCTTTGTTGTAAAGGCTATTTCCCCAGGAGCAAAGGGACTCCAAAGGGTCATATTATGCACTTCCGGCACAGCTGGGCCGGAAGTAGTTCCAGTACCACCGGGCTTTGAAATGGAACATCCATTGCGGGGTAGCAAAAATATAATCGAAATGTCGCATATGAGGAATAACAGCAAGGGTATGCCTCCAAACACACTAGAAAATTATGACTGGATAATATGCAGGTATTACTCAAAAAATGTGTTGGAAGGTACTGACCAAGCCAGTTTCAAATATTTTTAAAATGTGTGCAATTCCAGCAGTTGGAAGCATTAAATATTCGGTGCACTAGTTCGCTGAAGTGTAATGGAAGATGGTATTCAGCAAGGACTGTATTTCGCGGATGTCCTTGCAACCTACAGTTCAAACGTTTCTAGAGGCACCCTTGTCTACAGACCCCCTGGGCCCCGACCCCAGTTCAGCGACTCCATCGCCGACTTCATCAGCACGCACGCCCTGACCTCTACCGACTACATCCTCCTCGGAGACCTGAACTTTCACCTGGAGAACAACAACGACAGCAACTCCACCACCCTGATCGACAGCCTCGCCAACCTCGGCCTGAGCCAGCTGGTCACAACACCGACCCACTGCGCCGGCCACACGCTTGACCCCATCTTCTCCTCAAGCTCCCACGTCTCCTTCAGCCACACCACGGAACTCCTCTGGACCGACCACCGCTGCATCCATTTCACCTTCCAGAAACCCACCACACACCACCGCACCCAACAGATCCCACGCTGCTGCTGGAGCAAAGTCACCGAAGACCAACTCCGGGCAACCCTCGCTCTCAGCCCTCCCTCCGACCCATCCAACACCGACGACGCTGCCTGCAACCTCAGACGATGGATGGACGACTGTGCCAACACCCTCGCCCGCTGAAAAGCTCACCTACAGCGACACCACCAAAAGAGCCAGCTGGTTCACCTCGGAACTCCTAGCTTCCAAGCGCACCTGCCGGAAACTAGAGAAGAAATGGCACAGCGATAAGACACCGGACAGCCACACAGCCCACAAAGACGCCATCCGTAACCACCACCACCTCATCAGGTCCGCCAAGAGAATCTCCTTCAAAGACCGCCTCGACAACAACGCACACAACAGCAAGGAGCTTTTCAACATCGTGAAGGAACTCTCCAACCCCAGCTCCAACACCAACGACATCCCGCCGTCGCAACCCCTGTGCGATTCCCTCACCACCTTTTTTCACCGCAAGATCGCCGACATCCACGACAGCTTTGACACCCAGACAACCCCAACTAAGATCGACCCGCCACACACCATCGACCACGACCCCCTGCCAGCCTGGGCCAGCGTGAACATCGGGGACACCATCAAGACCATGAGCACAATACACTCCGGCTCCCCGTCAGACCCTTTCCCGCACCACATCTTCAACAAAGCCAGAAGCTCCATCGCACCCCACCTGTGCAACATCATCAACCTCTCCTTCGAGACCGCGACCTTCCCAGAGAGCTGGAAACACGCAGAGATCAACGCCCTACTCAAAAAACCCAAGGCGGACCCGAGAGACCTCAAGAACTTCCGGCCCATCTCTCTGCTTCCGTTCCCAGCCAAGGTCATCGAGAAGATCGTCAACAAACAGCTAACCCGATACCTCGAAGAAAACAGCATCCTGGACCCATCCCAATCAGGGTTCCGCAGCAACCACAGCACTGAGACTGCCCTCATCGCCGCCACCGACGACATCAGGATCCTGCTGGACAATGGTGAGACCGCAGCCCTCATCCTGCTGGACCTCTACGCCGCCTTCGACACTGTCTGCCATCGCACTCTACGCGCACGCCTCCACGACACAGGGATCCGAGACAAGGCCCTGGAATGGACCATCTCCTTCCTCGACGGCAGAACCCAGAGAGTCCGCCTCCCACCCTTCCGATCCGAAGCCTCCGAGATCATCTGCGGCGTACCCCAGGGATCGTCCCTCAGCCCAACACTGTTCAACATCTACATGGCCCCGCTCGCACGCATCGCCAGACAACACGACCTCAACATTATCTCCTACGCCGACGACACTCAACTGATCCTCTCCCTCACCAAGGACCCCCTCGCCGCCAAAGCCAAACTCCATGAAGGAATGAAGGCCGTCGCCGATTGGATGAAGATCAGCCGACTAAAGCTGAACACGGACAAAACGGAGGTCCTCATCCTCAGCTCCAACACCTCAGCCTGGGACGACTCCTGGTGGCCAAAGACGCTGGGAGCAGCCCCGACACCCACCGACCACGCACGCAACCTGGGAGTCATCCTCGACTCAACGCTCTCCATGACCAAGCAAGTCAACGCAGTCTCCTCCTCCTGCTTCAACACCCTCCGCATGCTTCGCAAGATCTACAGGTGGATCCCGACAGACACAAGAAGAACAGTCACCCAGGCCCTCGTCAGTAGCAGACTCGACTATGGGAACGCCCTCTAAGCGGGAGCCCCGGCCAAGCTCATCAAGTGACTGCAACGCATACAAAACGCCTCCGCACGACTGATCCTCGACGTACCACGCCACAGCCACATCACCCCCCACTTGAGGAACCTGCACTGGCTCCCCGTCGACAGGAGGATCACCTTCAAACTCCTCACCCACGCACACAAGGCACTCCACAAAACTGGCCCAGCCTACCTCAACAGACGGCTCTTCTTCTACGTCCCCAACCGCCAGCTCCGCTCCGCCGACCTCTCCCTCGCCACCGTCCCCCGCATTCGAAGAACAACCACCGGCGGCAGATCCTTCTCACACCTCGCCGCCAAGACCTGGAACACCCTTCCACTAAGCCTACGAAAGACCCAAGACCTGCTGACCTTCAGGAGGCTACTCAAGACCTGGCTGTTCGACCAGTAGCAGCATCCCCCCCCCCTTCCCTCTCCCCAGCGCCTTGAGACCCTCGCGGGTAAGTAGTGCGCTCTACAAATTCTGTGATTGATTGATTGATTAATGCCACATCCTTTTTAAACATTAAGGCTTTGAGTCAGCTTAGCTTGTTAAAATCTGCCTTCAAAGTTGGAATTGAATGCCACATTGTAGCATCCGAGACTGTATGCATAGGAGGAAAAAGCACATTATGGCATCAGGTCACTATCTGGGAGACCGATAAAATATATGTGATCCTGGCTTAAACAGCTTCCATTTGAAAGGACAGTAATGAGGGGGAGAATTGTACGGGCTGGTATTCCTTTTAGATAACCAGCCAAATTCGCTACTGATGCATTACATGGGCTGTGAACGGTAACGTGTTTACAGACAAGTGAGTGACTAACAGAAGAGTTGCATTCCTTCCCAGTACGAAATACCTCTTTCTCAGCCTGCTCACATCAATAAGAGAATGAGAGTGACCATAACTCATAAATAAAGCTCCCTCTAGGGCTTCATATCTACTCCTTGGGAAATGTTTCATACAAGCTGTGAACTGGAATGCTAAAATTGGCAAAGATATTAGGCCATCTATCAGCCACACTGCGGACGGTGTTCCTGCTATTGTGAATGGAAGCTGTTCTAACTTCTATAGATGTAACACTGTGTATGTGGCATCTTTTTTTTGCCATGAGCTGTTGTTTGCATACCAGATTGAAAGGCAAGAATAGTTGTGTAGAATTAGGTTAGCACCATGGCACATGACCACTTTTGAGGACCTGAAGTGCCAGCAAAACTGCATGATAGATCTAAGCTGACTTTGCCCGTGGTACAATGAAGACATGTCTCTGTGCATTATATCGATAACAGACGACACCATTTCTATTAAGTTGTAAATGTGAGAAGACAATGTATTAATGCTATTATCAACAACAGCAAGTACTTTATCCAAATTATCTTGATAGATTTGTCTTAAATTTGCAGCAGCTTCCATTTGTGATAATTTCCAAATTTCACCATAGATTGCAAAAATAATTTGTTTGGAACGCGGAGACTTAGGACCCAGTAGAAAATCAAATAGGACCATGTCTTCCGAAAGGAGAGAAAGATATTGTTTTACTGCAGACAGTGTGGAATGTTTCAACCATTGTTGGCACAGTTTCTGAGTAGGTGGTGACAATACCTGAATATTGAGAGTGGGAATAACGAGGGTCCGCCTGCTTGTCCTAAACCCCGGTGTGGAATTTAAAAAAAGAGCATAACAACTACTTGTGTTCACTGGTTACAATAACCAATCGTTTGGACCTGAAAGTGTGGAATTAAATGTGCCACTCCATAACATACTATTGAGTTGAAATTCAGTGTAATTTGTGAGATGTTGCCAATTATCAAATCAGGCAAAGGAAGGAATGTTAGGGGCATGCATGTCTTTAATTTTTGCCAGTCCTAGACCAGTAGTCTGTTGAACTGTGTCATTCAAAAAAATCATTTGTTTTGGAATTAAACAAGCTCGGAAAAACGTGTCTGTCCCCTGAACTTGCCAAGGTTTGGTACTACAAATTGATTTCATATCAATGGTATCGTTCCAATAATCATAGCCTTTCACAGCTAATTGTGTAACAAACAAGTCTATATATATATTAGCTTAGTCTGTGTAATCATATATTTCTTTGATGGTGTAGGGACAAGTTTAAAATAGAAGGATTTCAGGTCTGATGCATCATGCCCAGAAAAATAATCCCTGAATGTTTTGGAGCGCCCTTCCGGGGGAGTAGAACAATGTTCTCATTGTGCATAATTAAAAAGTATGCATTGAACACTAACTCGATGTGCATAGTGATATCCATAATAATGATAACAGAAGATTTCACCATAATTAGCAGTATTCAAGTACAGATCCTCTGATTCAAAAACAGTACAGTATTCCAGCTCCAAGAGCATGGAGTTTACAGTCTCAACATCCCAATCATCAGAATGTAACCCAGGTACAATTATATCACCCATTGAAACTCTAAACACATAAAGAATCTCCAGTATTTCTGTCGGTCTGAATATATCGTAAGGCAGTTTATCCCAAACAATTCCATTGGTTACTGGAACAGCTGAAATGTTCATAAGGGGCAAGCCTCTTTTTAGCTAATGTGAAGATGAATGAGGCATTAACACCTTGTCAACCAGTTCTGTGGCAGAGCTTTTGGAAGGTAATGGCCATTTATCAGCAAGAAGAAAACATTAACAAATCCAATCCAAAGGATTAGCAAAACCAAGGAAAGTGCTTTCCAAACATATATCCAATGAGTGACTACATAAGTGTGCTTCAGCCATGAAAAGAAAACACTAGCCTTTGTAGGCGGAGTGTCTAAAATGGAGTAAGTTTCAAAAGAGTCAGAAGAAAAATATTCTGAACCCACATAATTACCAGAAGCTGTTCATTGAAAAAACAGTGCCACAGGTACAGTAAGAGAACCGGAAGTCCTATAAGACAGCACAACGATTATTTACGTCAAAGGGCGTGGCTGCTGCCACAATGTCCGGACTGTCAAGGTCTGGTATACATATTGATGCCAAAAAGGACCTTGTATAGGGTCGGGTCACCCAGAGATCTTTTCAAGAGATTGTTAAGTGCTCGTTTGTTAGGTTTGAAAATCCCATTCTCGCTATGCACTTGTTCTACGTTATATCAGGTTAGCAGTGTGCGGCTAAATTAGACACCATTCGTATCCACGTTATGCAACCCACTGAGTTATCCCTGCAATGTGCGAGCTTCAGTTAGCGAGTGTGACTCCATTTTGAATTTCGTAATCCCTATTAGGCTGTGTCTGTACTAGGCCTCATTATTTGTATTGCTTGCCTCAGCAGAACACTGTATTCATTATTATTTTCTCTTCTGTTCAAGGTTGCCTTCTGACTTACTAATGAATAGGCCATTCTGCCCTCGCATACCTATCCTTGTGTGTAGCTCTGCTCCCACGTTAGGAGATGCCAAAACCCAGCACGGCAACCTTGAGATAGTGATAGCGTGTACCTATCTAGTAGGTGGTAGCCCATCCTTCTGTGCCTCCCTTGTTCATGTTCGGCCTAAGCCGGTACCTTTCCATTGTGGGCGTGGTTGGGAGGTCCTTGGGAGAAATGATAATGCGTTGCAAACTGTTGGGGGGCTAGTCCCTCGGCAGACATCTTAGGGTGCAGGTCAGATTGGACTCCTCTGCAGAGTATTGCTAATAAACAACTGTTTGTATTCTCTACTGTCTGACCGACTCTTCATTTGGTGGAAGGCGATTAGGAGGTTGTAGATAACCCGGGTGGCCCTTTTTGGGCCACTTCCTTCAGTTGGCGCCCGAACAGGGACTCTGCAAGGTGACCCAACTCGCCCGTAATCGGGTTGTAGGGTCGGGGTTGCGTCCGGTCGATCGGGCAGGCGGATTGGGGATCCCCACACGATAAGATCCCTGTTCTCTTGGCTGCCCCACCCATCTGATCGGGCGACTCCTCGTCTAGTGGTCACCGGCTTGGGTCCTGAGAAGGCGGAACCTTGGATTTGACCGTTTGGTCCGAAGAGTCGGCAGTGGAGAATAATATTGCTCGACCTGAGTGCACCAGGTGAGTGATTTGAATTCTTGGAAAATGTGGCGCCATGGTTGAACGGCACGAGCCTATGGGCTGTGTCTGGTACAGTCTCCGGACTGCCTTGTCTTGATCTTGGTGGGTTTGCGGACCCTTAAAAGACACAGAGTGTTTGTGAACAGTCTACCAGGCCAACTGGAAATTTGGCCCACTCTTGAAAAGGTCTGGGGCTGTTTGCGAACAATCTGCCAGGCCAACTGGAAATTCGGCTTATTCTTGAAAAGGTCTGGGGCTAGAGCCTGTCTTCTTGTTTTGGTACAGTCTTTGGACTGTCTTGTCTTGGTACAGTCTGCGGACTGTAGGGTGCAGTTTTCGGACTGCTTCGATTTGGTTTTGGACCGTTTTGTTGGTTGGTGTTATATTTGTCCATTGGGGACAATGCATGTGTCTTATATTAAGATGCCTTGTCTAAGCAAGTTAGGGTGTTTTGGATGTCGGTGTTGTTCCACTGAAGCTCGATTGGAAGAGAGGCAGCCTGCGCCTCCAGAGGGTACCCCAAATTTTGATGTATACGTCAAGCATGGCATTGGCCCTATTATGTTTAGCACGTTGTGGAATAAATATACGAGGGACAATGCTGATTTACAGTGGCCGCTTACTGGCACATTTGATGAACAAAAGTTGTATTACTTGCAGGACAAATTGTTCGCCAAAAAGAGCAGGCAGTCGATGTTTGATTCTCTGAGGACATGGCAGAAGGAAGCGAAGCAACGACGTATGAGAGCAGAGAAGCAAGCCCGGAGGGGACAGACGCAAACGATAACGCAGAAAGCAATAGCCTATGAAAGAGAAAAGATCGAGAAAGGCATAGAGTGTGCAGATAGGAAGTTTCGATTGCAGAGTGATAAATGTTATGCTGCTAGAGAGGAAGGTGATGTTTTCGTTGAGGAGTTATTGGATTCTCGACCCCCACCTCCTTATGCCCCTGAAACGGATATATCTCATAATCCCAACACCTCAGTCTTCGGCCTCTGGTTCTGCTATTCCTACTCATTCTGTTTCTAGCTCTACTGCTTCGGCCCCGGCCCCGCCGGCTTCTTCCCCACTTTCGCAAGTTACAGGGGCGGGAGCTGTCAGTTCCCCTATTCTGTCTCCCAACTCCGTACCTGTGGTCACGCCTTCTCTTACTCCTGCAACACAGTCTTTGTGCGCAATGGTACCTGTTTCTTCATCTGCTCTTTCCCCTTTGAGTGTGTTACCTCAGGCATTGCAAAATGCCGAGACGCCTGTGCGTGGAGTGCATGAAGTGAATTGGGCAGCGGCATGTGAACGCATGGATAAAGTGTTGGTGCGCTCTGCTGTGGGTGATGAGGAAAAGAGAATGGTGGCTGACCAGGCTCCACAGTGGGCCCGGAATCCGATTTATAGTGTGGAAGATGTGTGGAGCGTGATGAAAGATTATGAGCCGTTTATACAGCAACATGCTCTTAAGCATATGTCGGCTACGCTGATAGGATTGTGGGAACAGTGTTTCAAGGGTATTGCACCACAGATAATTTATGACATTCGGGATAGGGTATATGTTACAGATATGGCCCCCAATGAGGTTTTCAGTAATGTGACGACATTGGTGGGTTATCGGGGTAGATTGCTTCAGAAGGTCCCGATGACAGCGTCACAGTTTTCCATGAGGGAAGTTCATCCCATTTACCACCCCGAAATACCGGAGTTGTGAGATGGGAATAATGTTGTTACTCGCCCACGAGTGGCGGCCCGTTTCCAGGAACAGTGGATCTACACTCCTTGGAAGAGGAGTGAGGTAATATCCCTAAAAGGACAGTTGCCGGACCCTCGGAAAAATCCAACTGCGTACTATAAAGAATTGACGGAGGCGGCCTCCTCCACAGTGATGACATTAGCTGATATAGAGTTGTTTTTCGGTCTGTTGGTACCGGTAGATGTATGGAGACAGGTGCCTACGCAGGATCATGTGGTGGAATTGGGTGGAACATGGGGTGAGATCAGGGCATGGGATAAGGAGCACAAGCCCGGTGAGAAGCCGAAGGCGGAGCTATTAGCCTTGCCGGGGCGTATTATCACTTACATGCATTCCCTTATCCCGCCGAGACGAGTGGATTTTAGACAAGTTGACTGCGTGTCATCAGAAGAAGGATGAAAGTGTGTCCGATTTCTTTACTAGGTTTGAAGGGGTGTTTCTGGATTTTAGTGGCCAAGATCTGTCGCTGGAGGGTGGTGTTCGTTTGTTCGTCAACAGGTTTGTCACTAATTTGCTTCCCGAGATTGCGACTCGGTTGGAGGCTTCGGAAAGTACTTGGACCACCTCATCCCCGTCAGTAATCTTGAGTATGGCACAGTACTACGAGAATAGAGAGAATGAGGACAAAGAGAAGGTGGAGAAAAAGTCAAAGGAGTTGAAGACGAGGGTGTTGATGCAGCAAGTGGCGAGGGGGAATGGAAGAGGAAGGGGTTCGGGCCCGGCCCAGCGGGGGTCCCGGTCTGACCGGAACAGTACACCGGGTGTGCCCATGGGGTAAAACCAATGTGCGTACTGTAAAAAGGAGGGGCATTGGCGAAGTGAGTGTCCGGAGTTGCTGCAGAAAGTTGAGGCCCCGAGAGGTAGGGGTTTTAGAGGACGTGGTAGAGGGGGAGGGGGCCTAGGAGAGGGACAGTCTGAGGATACATCGTATGCTCATCGGAACAAGAACAATTTTGATGAACACCGGGGAAGGCAGTACTATCATGACGACTATGACATGGACGAAGTGACGGGGATGTCCCACAGCTAGGACAGCCAGGGACAGGGTAAGGGACCGGTTCCGGTGCCTGTAGATCAGCGGGGACCTTATGTCACTGCGGATTTGCAAGGCACACCCAAGACATTCTTACTTGACACAGGTGCTATGAATAGCTCTGTTTCTCGTTCGCTGGTCCCAGGGGCAGCTCTGTCTGGTCAAAACAATGTTTCCGGCATGCCGGCATGCCGGCATGCCGGTTGTTAGCCCCATTTCCAAACACCTTGCTCTGACTATTGGTCCCTTTACGGTGGATTCGCCGTTCCTGTTAACGACAAATTGTGGGGAGAATTTGATGGGATTGGATTTGTTGAAGAGATTACATGCCACCATCTTTTGTTCTCCAGATGGTGTTTACATGACCGTTGGGCCACAAGTGGCTCGTGCAAAACAATGCTTTGCAAAGGACGCACCCCTCCCCGCTGAATTCAAATAGGTGCCCCGTAGCTTATGGGCAGCAGGAGACACGGATGTGGGGTTACTCCAGATCCCGCCGGTCTCTATTCAGATCAAAGACAAAGCTGTATTGCCACGTATTCCCCAGTATAGGATTTCACAAGCAGGAGAAAAGGCCTTGTTGCAAATAATACAGGATTTGATTAAGTCTGGTGTGGTTGAGGAGACAGTGGTGTCATGTAGTTCCTATAGTACCCATGCAGGACCTGCGCGTTTGGATAACATAAACCGTGGGCTTGGTGGCAGACTGATTCTGTGCACCCCCACCGCCTATGTTAGCCTGATTTGCATTAGCTAGCTCACAGTGCCACTAGAATCTCCTCTTATCGGGGAGAGATTAGTTTCTGGCAACCTTAGATCATGACAACCCTAATTCCTCAGAATCGTGGAAACAATATACTACTTTTCGCTCAGTCACTCGTGCTTACTTATTCGGTTTGTCTCAGAGAGTTACACAGAATAAACAGTCTGGGCGTTTCAATAAGTATTTATTGAACAGTTGTTATTCTAGTGTAAAATATATGTGCTGCGGCAACCAGCAGACAATAGCAGAGATATATTATCAGCAGTACGATAAAAGCAAAGGGATAGAACAGTTCTACCATATTGCAATAGTCCTGAATACATACATGAATATAAAAAGCATTATGTAAAGTGCGCGTACTCCTACGATGCCTAACTAGATGTACCTGAGTGTACCTAGCATATGTGTAGGTCTAAAAGCCTAAGAGCCAAGAATCCTTCTAGGATTTAGTCGAACCCCCATACCTGAATAGAGAGAGTGAGGGACCCCGTCCTGGTCTCGAGTTGGACACCCTGCAAGGGCTGTGTTAGACCGCTGTCAGCTGGAGCGACTGCATGCAGGAGCCTCAGCATCTCTGGTCAGTGTGTCAGCATGGAAGTCTCGGTTCCTCTATCTTACCGGGGTAAGATGTGGTGTATTTATATCCTGAAGACTCTAGTTGCTTCGTATGGTTTGTATTGGGCCTTGTTAGACTTGAAGAAGACGTCAGGGGTGAACTTTGTACATACATATTAAGCAGATGGTGTATTCCTAGAGAGTCATGCATAATTGATGAGTACAGTGTGGGCCTGTGTTTGGGAAAAACCCTGCTGTATTCAAAACCACAGGCTAGATAACGTTCAGCCCTCAGAGCTCGTTGTGTACTAGCGAGGAGCAATGTAGGTGAAAGATCATGCCTATATAAGGAATCATGACTATAATAGGACATGTACAGTTATGACTGTAATAGGGCATAAGCGGCTTTGACCATAATAGGGCAAGTACGAATATGACTGTATTAGGGCAAATACGAATACATCCATTTTAGGGCATGTATGAACGGGTCTACATTAGGGCCTCTATACGGAACATAACAGTGGTGAATGTGTGTAATAGCCCTATCCTTCCGATTCTCAAGAAGACACCCTTGGACTCTTCTGATGCTCATCCTGATGTTTATCGCTTTGTAATTGACCTCATAGAGGTTAATAAAATAGTAGTGCCCCAATATCCTGTAGTCCCAGACATTACCACGATATTGACAATGATTCCCCCATCAGCAAAATTATTTTCCGTGATTGATTTGAAAAATACTTTCTTTAGCATTCCAATTCATACAGATAGCAGATATCTGTTTAGATTCGCCCTAGCCGGCAGGAGCTTTAGATTCTGTCGTGCTCCTCAAGGCTATACAGAAAGTCCTAGTATCTATAGTCAAGCTTTAAAAACTCAATTGGATTCTTTGGTACTTCCCACTGGTAATGTGCTATTGCAGTACTTATACAAACAGGCCAAGAATTATGTCCTTTGTTGTGACATTTGTCAACATATTAAAGCTTCCACCGTGGCTGGAAAGGATGAACCGTGTCTTAAATCAGTCCACGTTAGGAGACGCCGAAACCCAGCACGGCAACCTTGAGATAGTGATAGCGTGTACCCATCTAGCAGGTGGTATATTTTCCAGCGCAAGTAACAAGGCTTTCAGTTTAGCCACCTGCGTAGTGCAGTCCCCTACGGACTGTGTGCGAGTTTTTTGTGGTAGGAATTTTCCGTGCAACATCACACTAAGAACAGTGGATGTGCTGAAAATTGGTGCTTGGCACCTATAGCAGGTGGGCTGAACATTCAGTATAAACAATATATTTATTCTGATCAAGAGGCAAAATATTGCCGGGCATGGGATAAACATGCTTATATTGAAGAAACTCTTGTGTCTGTAAAGATGGGTCAAAGATGAAGTCTACAACAACAGCTGTGTAAACACCAACACACCAAATGCGGACACTCGAAACCACACCTCCCAGGTAGTTCCTTATTAATCACGGTTTGGTGAACATCATTCACAGTATTAGCCACTGAAATTATACTGCTGCTTTGCAGAGATAGAAATGGTCAATCCACAATTTCATATATTCTCAAATTATTATTTATTGTTTTTTCGAAGTTTTCCATAAAAGCAGGCAAGACAACAGCCAACGCATTTCGTTCAAAAACATTGAACTTTCTCAGGACTGTAAATAATACATAAAGGACATACATAAACAAATAAATATAACCAACATTAACAAACTACATATAACAAAAATTCAATTTTAATAAGACAAATAATTAAAAACGGCAGTCCTACCATTAGCACCACATTATCCATCGATACAAACAGACCCATGTTAGAGAGTGTGTACAAGACATCCCAAGAAGAATGGGTCTTGCCCAGCTACATTTCCCACATCCCAAACCAATCATATGGCCTAGGGCTGAACATATAAACTAGCATATCCTGAGTGTGAGAATGTGTAACAACATGAAAAAGAAGGGATGTGGGAGCTGGGCAGGACCCATTCTTCTTGGGATGTCTTACATCAACAGCTGTCAAAATGTTGCCCATTGCATCCATCTAGGATGGAGGGCTTTAGCATTAGGAATGCTTGCTTTTGTCACAGCCTCTAACGTTGGGACTGGAGTAACGACAATAATGCGTTTCCATTGTGCAAGCGGCCGTACCTTAAGAATAGCCATCTGCACTGCAGTCAGTATTTTTTCAGTGGATACAAAACTCATTTCCACACTGAAATATAAATGCGATTTATATGCAGTCGGCACTGTTTCACCTTCATTAAAGGTGACATAGGTAAAGCCAATAGCACCCACAATGATACTGATGACTAGGTTTGTTGTGTTGACACATGTATGTAAGTGTTGTGTTGCAAGTAAATCAGATTGTAAAGATCTGAGTATCTCTCTGTGTTCTGATGTCCAATGAGAACTGGTAAAGGCAGGGTGAATTAATTCATATAATGATTTAATTCGTTGTGCATAATCAGGTATGTAGGTTCTGCCAAAATGAAGGAATCCTAACAAGGATTGCAACTTCTTTAAAGTATTATGAGCTGCAGTGGAGCACACTTCTCTAGGAAGTGTGGTGCAAGGCTTTTGCCTTCATGTGTAAGTTCGTATCCCAAAAACAGGACACTTAGAAATGCTATTTGAGATTTCTTAAACTTGAACATATAGCCAAAGTCGATTAATCCAAATATTATGTGAGCCACTCTGGCCAAATGTGTGTTTAACTCATCATTCATAAGGTAGATATCATCTACATAGGACAATGGGTCTGGGTCAATATCTTGTAGAATTGACACTATGCGGGCAGCAAACAGTCCAGAACTGTTCTTATACCCCATAGGGAGACGTGAAAGCCAAGTGCAGAGAAGACTGTCCAATCTCTGCTTTCAGGTGCTATGTTTTGGTAGAAAAAACTATTGGAAATATCCATGGTCGTTTTGTATTTTTTACGGACTATATTATGTATACGTGCCGTACTGTGTGTATTTTGTATAGCAAATGTGCATGTATGATTGTTTAAATGTCTGTAGTCTAAGACTACGTGATATGAATGATCCGGTTTCAAAACAGGAAAAAGAGGATCATTCATTCAGGAGACACAGGGTTCAATTACTCCCTGGTACTCCAACTGGAGATGGGAATGGGAGAGTATTTCTTGAACAGGTGCTTTAGCATCCCGTATTATTGGGTATTGTGGTTGAACTTGTGAGCTTGATCGTATGGGTATTATATGAAAAGGAGAGTCTAATATCAGCCTAAATGATTGTGATATAAAGCTGTGGCTACTGCAAGAGCCCATTCAGCTGCATAAACTATTTTGACTTTGTCAGAGACAAGAGTAGAAAAAGAAGGAAGTATGACATCCTCACCTTGTGGGGATGTTTGGACTAACTGCAGGGGCGAATCGACCCCTGCTAAAAGAATTTCGTATGATAGAATTGCATTTTCCCAGTATATTACTCTAGTGGTGCACTGTATGTCACCCTCACTTTATATATCCAAATTATATAATCGGTCTGGACGGGCTACGCGTCTGTCTGGGGTTTCAACCGTAACTAAGTCATCAGTTGCTGTCGCTGCCAGAAACTCCTGGAGATTCCAGCCTACTATAGTGACCTCTTCAGTGCTGTTGAGGAGAGTCACCACCCTCCTCCTGTTCAGGAGGAGAGCTCTCAGAGTTTGTGGCATATTTCCCGGTTTTAGCCGCAATCTTCTTTTTCTGAAATTGGGGCTTAAATTGAGGAGGTTGTTCCTCCTTCTTTATCTTCACACCAGACAACTCTCGTATTGCTTGTCAGATGAGACCTGCAAGGAACGAGAAGGACGAGTATCAGACCTCCGATACCTTTCTGGTGCCTTTATTTGCACGCAATAATGCAATTATAGCATAAGTCAGAAGACTCCGGTGGTGGAGATCCCCCTCAGGATTTAGGTTTTTCTTTCGGTTTGAGTTTATCCAATCGTTTTTTAACAAACTCAAGGTTCGGCTTGGCAGTATCCTTGTCAGAACTAGGTTTGCCAAGCTGCGGTTTGTTTAGTCATGTCCTCAAATTATTGCGTCCTAAAGAAGTATAGACATCCGCAATAATGATTCCTGGCCGATCTGTGCAACCTGTGTGAGCTGCTGGCATATAGCCAGATAAGACGCTTCGCCTTTAATGTTAGCCACAATCATTGCCGATACTAAGGGAATATTTCCCATCAGTTTTAACCCCAAATCCAGGGCAGCAGCTGCCCCATGTTCGTTTTGGTTTATTTTAACACCTCCGGCAAGACTGACATAGCTGGAGTACCATGTGTTATGGTATATAGACAGCAGCAAAGATTGTGTCCCAAATGGCGGAGTCACCTATTATGGGAACCAACCCATGGGGTAAGCACATGGTTAATATACTGGTGCAAGGGTGCCTGCGTTGTAAGCAGGATTGTTTTTGTGAAGCAAGGGACACCTTCCTGCACAAAAACAATCCCCTGAGGCATTTTTCTCTTTCTATGTTTGCTGCAGAATGCAGCACAGGTAGAAAGAGAAACAATGTGGCAAAATAAAGATATTTCTCTGCGTACGCCTCCCCTGGGGAAGAGTAGCATATTGACGCAAACCCAGGTCTGCCAGTAATGGTAAATCTTGGAATGTGCCAAAACCCATGGGTGGTCCTTGGGAACACACACGCCTCACCCATGGAATGTCTCCCTGTGAGGAGTAACACACCGCGGCGATTTGTGCGGCGTTACGCTACCCTAGATGTAGCAAGCCACGCAGGGACACGCAAGGTGGCCTTGCTTGGCTTGATAAATCTAACTTAAGAGTTGCGTCGTCTTGCGCCCCGTTGCTACCGCAAGGGTGACACAATCCTTTGATAAATTTGCCATTGAGTGAAGGACGCTCGCGCACACAGACACATGCCTGCTAGAAGCCATGAGCGCAAGCACGTCAACAAAGGTTTTGATTCTCAAGGCCTACGATGCGCTTGACATTTTAAGAACCCTATTGATTCATGCAGGTGCTAACACAAACACATCTCATTCAGCAACTAAATATATCTCGCTTAATGTAACTTTCATTTGAATGGCCGTGCACTTTTCCATTCTCCGTGGAGATTAAGAGCGAGAAAAAACACATACGAAGCACCAAACGAAATGAATATATTTTAAAAAGGCAATTGTAAAACCTTGACAGCGACGTGAGGCGCTTGGCATTGACAGAAATATCTGCGTAGAAGGGCCCTGGCTCGTTACATGAGTTGTCCTTTTCTCCACCTTCCGGTGCACTCTATGCGTCAACAAAGAAATTGTAGCGAGAATAAAAATAATGCCCGTCAGAAGCGCCACAGAGTGCGCTACACTCTCTAACGTCGTACCTCAGCTGCTGCATGATTGCACTTCCGGTACAAATGGACTCTGACTCACAGAAAACCTTTTTATTTTTTCAAATAATTGCAACTGTGCGTTTCGTGACCTTAGCGTTGGATAAAAAGTGGGAGTGAGTGTAAAGCCTCAAGGTAATGGCATTTCGAGAAAGAACTTTTAGATTGGGCACACAAGTAGCCACAGACGAAACAAGTGAGCCCTTCCTTTATTATCATTAGGCACTGGTGATGGCCCGCCTGCATGCATGTACTTCACTGATACCTCTTGTTAACGGACCACATAGTTGACAAAATAGACCACTTCACATCTCACCCAGGACAAATGCCTTTTAGGCACTGGTAAAATGCCCAGTACACCAGCGTAATCTTGCGTAATTTCAGGAATTTTCTACTACGCCCGTAGCATGAATTCTCGAAATTATGCCATTTCGCCACGTAATGTAATGTAATAATAATGTTAAAGGACAGGGACAAAGTGACCAGCCCGGTCTTGAGCTGTTGTTGTTCATGGCACTTGTGTTTTGTAAGCTATTTTTAAGCACAAAATGCCTTCTTGTAATGTTGAAATATAGCACAAAGTGCCAGTTGTCCATTTCTCATAATTTGACATCATTTTGCTTATGTTTTAAGAGATTTTACCTTTTTATGCAAAACCAAATTAGCACACACTCCTAGGGCCCGATTCACAAAAGTAATCTGAGCCAAAATCCTAACTTTACGACTTTTGGTATTCACAAAGCGCATTTAGGAGTAGTAAAGTTAGGATTTTGCCTCAGTTAAACTTAAGTTTTGGTCTTAAGTTTAACTTTAAGACCAAAACTTAAGTTTAACTGAGACAACATCCTAACTTTACTACTCCTAAATGCCCTTTGTGAATACCGAAAGTCGTAAAGTTAGGATTTTGTCTCAGATTACTTTTGTGAATCGGGCCCCTAGTTCCTACCCCTTATGATGGTAGTATAGGGAGACGCTACTTTGTGTCTGGTTGGTAGAGTGTTGTCTTTTTGAGTTGTCTGTGTAGGTACAGTGTTGATCTCTGGCATGAGGCTTGAGGCGTGCTCCAAACATCTAACAAACATGCAGCTACAGTTAGGCGTAGTGTGAAGCAGAGATGTGTGTGAGGGATACACTCACTTTTGCTTTTATCTAACACATTACCTTATTACATTTACTTTTTTTATGTGACTGCTTTAAGCTCATTAGATAACAGGGTTTGGGCTACCCGTAGGGAAAAATGTCTCTGATGTCAAACCAGGAGTGACTCACCTCAAATGCATTCTTGGTTTGATAGTTGGGTTTGGGAGCCCTGAGTAGGATCTGCTATGTCTGTTTTTGTTTTTCTCGTAGTTCTCATTTCACTTAGAGGTTTTAACTTGCTCATTTTATAGATCGGGATCTTAAATATATATAGTTTATCAGTTTACAAAAAATAGTAGTTAGTTTGCACTCGTAGAAGTACTCCTTGAATGGGTGCACATTTACTACTTTTGGAATTTACAAACATTGGCAGTAGTAGACTTGGAAAGTTGCGCCAGTCTAAAGATTCCAGGCATACTACTGGCAAACGAACATTCAAAATATGATGGAATAGATGGTTTCAAATAGTCTAACCAGTGACAATCGCAAAGAGTACCATTGCAGTGGTAGAAGCAGAAACCAAGGGCTTATTTACAAGAGGCCTGCACTGTCGGAGCGCCACTTTTTTTGACGCTCCAGTGGCGCAGGCCTTTCAATCACATCTATGAGGTGACGCAAAGCCACCCTGCGTGTCTTTGCATGGCCTCATAGATATGGAGTAAAGGAAGTCAGCGCACAGCGCTGCGCTGCCTTACTCTGTATCAAGGAAGCTTTCCATGGGCATTGCAGTGGGTCTTTCCATGTAGCACCCATGTATTTTGGCACTGCCACAGATTTACAAAATCATGTAATCCTGGGTCAGCGGCAAAACCTTACGCTTCCTTCCTGCACAAACACAATTATTCCTACAATGCAGACACCCTTGCACCATGCTGCACGGTTGCCTGCGTTGGAGTTAGGCACCAAATTGCACTCCTGCACTGGCTAAAAGGGCAGGAATGCACCCTAACTCATAAATACAGTGCATTCCTGCCCTTTCAAATTGGCATAGGGCAGTGCAGCAAAACGACTTGCGGCGCTGCCCTATGCGAATGTTTTGTAAATGAGACCCTCAGTGAATACCACATACCCCACAGTAGTGATTTATGTAGTCCACAGAAAATTGCGATTCTCCTATTATTATGACCAGAGAATCTGGATTTCATTAAAGACACAGAGGCTAACATTATGCATTATTATTTTAATGCAACTTCAAGCAGCCATTTTGAAGTTATACATCATAAAGTAAAGATCTAGAATAAAATGCTCGTGTGTTACAATAGAGACAAGCCTAGATAGATCTGCCTCTTTTTAAATGCGATGAAAACAAAGTTCAACTTAAATTAGAACAATTAAACTTTCTTCTTGTAGTAACTGATGAGTTCCAGGTGAACAACGATATCACGATGCCGAAACTTGCTTGGAGGGAAGAGAAGGCAGTCTTGAATCTCCAGTGGCAAGCTCCTATGGGTGCATCTTTGTGGAAGAGCCATCTAAGCTGAGTTATCTGAAAGAGGACAAAATGTTAAAATTTGCACTATTAAGCCCTATGTAAAAGGGAGAATATTAGATAGTGCATTATTAAATACATTATACAAAGAAAAAACTGTTTTGTTTCTTCATTTGATCATTTTCTTTTCTTTTTTATTTTTTAATTCTAAGCATCAAAATAAGACATTTAGGGCCATATGTATCATTCCAAATTGCGATCGCAAACGCTGAAATTCGCAGAATTTTGGCGTTTGCGATCGCAATTGGGCTTAGTGGTATGTATGAATGAAAATCTGCCTCCCAAAATAAGGAATCGCAAAATTTGCGATTCCCTATTTTGCGATTGCATTTAAGGAATCGCAAATTGCGATTCCTTAAATGCAATGTAAGAAGCACAGAAAAAGTGCAATTTGGCCTTAAGGAATTGCAAATTACCACCAACTTCAAGTTGGTGGTAATTTGCAATTTCTTTGAAAAATTCACTTTTTGGCATTTTTCAAAGTGCCATGTGGCGCAATGTGCACACATACATATTTCAGGGGTGCAACAGGGTGTCCCTTTGACACCCTGGCACCCTTGAAATTGCATTCTCAATTTGCGATTCTCTAATTGCGAATCGCAAATTGAGAATGTCTTCCCATTAATTCCTATGGGCTTCCTAGCCCATAGGAATGAATTGGAAGGAATTCCTTAATTGCGAATCTCTATTTGCGATTCGCAATTAAGGAATATCAAGGAATCGCAAATTATTTGCAATTTTTTATTTACATCTCGTTTTGCGATTCTCAAATAGCGATTCTCTAAAAATCGCTATTTGAGAATCGCAAAACCAGTCTTTGATACATATGTCCCCTAAATGTCCACTTACGGGAGGGAAGGGTTGGGATAATGTTAGCCTCCGTGTCTTTAATGAAATCCAGATTCTCTGGTCATAATAATAGGAGATTCGCAATTTCATTACAAGACCAGAGGCTACAATTATGCATGTTGGTAGTCTAGCAAAACTACGTCAGATATGTGTTCAACAGGTTTACAGTAGTGTTTCGCAAAGGTATAGGAACTGGACCAGTCGGCCGCTTTAAGGATATCGTCTAACTTACCCCTTTCCATAAGGATTGGCTGGCCATAGCGCCTCTTAATGATTGTGCTTGAAACCTTTGGAGATCTATGCCTGCAAGTTGCAAAGCTAGTTTAACCCATCTAGCAATAGAGGTAGAGGAGATGGGTTCAGTGCCTAATTTGTAAAATATTAAGTGCTAGGGGTCTGACCACGAGGCCACTGCAGCTTGCACCACCCATCGCCCTAGTCATCGCTGCCAAAACAACTACCAACCATCTCTCTCACATGTAAATGTGACAGTTCAGATTATTCCAGGTCCCCAAAGCTAAAGGAATGGCTGGGGAGGCAGGTATTAGCAATTTTAATGTATATAGTATTCCTAAACTACGGGGGTTCTGCTCATCTCTAAATTAGATGAGCAGCGCCACCATGTGGTGGACTGTTCTAAGTATGGTGTTGACAATAAGGTGCGGGTGCCGAGCACCGGAAACCAATTAAGTGCCTGTGCTTAGCACCGGAAAGCCCCGGCTCAAATTAAGCACTGGATGGGTTTGAAGGATTTAACATAGGAAATAAGAAGCTGGTTTATGCCAGCAGTGCCATGTTTGCTCATCCTTGCATCATACTCCTTCATACAATCAACCACACACAACTTTTTGCAAGCATCAAATCTTGGGTAAAAAATCATGTCAGACATAGTTTTAGTTCTTTTGATAATTTCAAATCTGACACCGAAAGCATCGTAAGATCTATTAGTTATTTCCAGTGGTTTAACATCCGATACTCTGCGACAGGATATTAGGCATAGGAGGGAGGCCAGTTTGATGGAGAGTTTTTATTATCTAGGAGACTGTTGTTGGGCCAGTTACAAAAAGGTCAAGTAATAATTTCACATCCCATAGTGTTTCGTATTTAGGTTTAGGGGGTCTTTTAAGCATAATGCTTTTCATAATTCTACATATTATTGAGTTTTTCCCTATAGTTCTTCCGTTTAAAAGGGAGTGACCCGCTGAAATAGCTGACCTATAGCAGTTAATTGATCTATAGGTAAAGCCTCTTTCGAATTGTTCAACAAGGAAGTTTGCTACATGCACGATAGCAGCCTCCACGGAATCCAGGTTCCTTTCCAAGCACCAACGAACCCATCTTTTCCAGATGCCGTTGTATCTGTAGTGTGTACCAGGGGCCCAAGATTCTTGGAGGAGAGTAGAAGCCTGTGCCGAAAGGTCAGTGATTTCATGGGCTCTCCTGACACTTTCCAGGCAAGAAGGTTCAAAGTCCCGCTCTGGAGTAGGGGATGTTCCAAACCATCTATGTCTCTTAGGAGGCCTCGTGAAGCTGGGAGTAGAAAGGGAATTTCGTAAGCTAATTCCAAGGTTGTTGGAAACCAAGGTTGGGACGGCCAGAAGGGTGTTATTAGGATTATTGAACATTGTTCCTTTCTCAACTTCTGTAGGACCATTGCAAAGGTGGGAAAGGCATATCCCCGGATCCCTTTCCAAGGTTGGATAAAGGCATTCACTGCCAGAGCACCTGGGTCTGGCATCCAGCTGAAGTAGTTGTGTAGTTGGGATGTCAGTCTGCTCGCAAAGAGATCTACTTTTAAGGGAGCCTTAAGGTGTTCTAGCCTTCTGAAGACGTTCACGTTCAGTTTCCAGTCGGTGTGATCTACTAGGAATCTGGAATTCCAATCCGCACAAACATTGTTTTTTCCTGGAAGGTACTCTGCTCTTAATGATATTTTGTGTTCCAGGCAGAACATCCAAAGCTTTTTTTGCTAGATTGGAGAGATCTGGCGATTTGGTGCCTCCTAGGCGATTTATGTAGGCTACGGCTGACATGTTGTCCATCTTGAGAATGACTGATCTGCCCTGAAGGGATTGCTTGAAACTCATTAGGGCATAGAGCCCAGCGGTCAACTCCAAAACGTTTATGTGGTGTGTACTCTCCAAATAGGACCATAAGACTCCCGTGTTCTGATTCTGAAAGCAAGCACAGCAAACACAAGGAGATGATGGACGGAGTGCTGAAACTTTTCAAACACTCACCCCCAGTCACAGATCTGGGTTGAATCCATCATCATTCTTTAGCTCACTTTGCCACCCCAGTTCAGACACAGCTATATGCAAATCAGTCTTGACCCTGTGCCTCATGGGAACAGTCCAGACCGAACTGCCAAGCCATGTCTTCCCTGGACCGAATCAGCATCCTGGGACCGGCTTCGGGCTAACAGCCCTCATCAGCCAGGCTAGCTTGAATCCAGTGGCAAAGTGAGCAAGGGACCCATGTCTGGGCATACCCTGCCAACTTAGGGCGAACAAAGCAAACACAAGGAGATGATGGACGGAGTGCTGAAACTTTTCAAACACTCACCCCCAGTCACAGATCTGGGTTGAATCCATCATCATTCTTTAGCTCACTTTGCCACCCCAGTTCAGACACAGCTATATGCAAATCAGTCTCGGTCCCAGGCTGCTTGTTTCCGGTCCAGGGAAGACATGGCCTGGCAGTTCGGGCTGGACTGTTCCCATGAGGCACAGGGTCAGACTGATTTGCATATGGCCATGTCTGAACTGGGGTGGGGGAGTGAGCTAAAGAATGATGATGGATTAAACCCAGATCAGTTGACTGGGGGTGAGTGCTTGCAATGTTCAACACTCCATCCATCATCCCCTTTGGTTTTGCTATGTTCGCCCTAAGTTGGCAGGGTATGCCCAGACGTGGGTCCCTTGCTCACTTTGCCACTGGATTCAAGATAGCCTGGCTGATGACGGCTGTAAGCCAGAAACCGGTCCCAGGCTGCTTGTTTCCGGTCCAGGGAAGACATGGCCTGGCAGTTCGGGCTGGACTGTTCCCATGAGGCACTGGGTCAGACTGATTTGCATATGGCCATGTCTGAACTGGGGTGGCGGAGTGAGCTAAAGAATGATGATGGATTAAACCCAGATCAGTTGACTGGGGGTGAGTGCTTGCAATGTTCAACACTCCGTCCATCATCCCCTTTGGTTTTGCTCTGAAAGCAAGCACCCCAGCCATGAAGGCTCGCGTCTGATTCCAGGACAAATTCCGGGGAAATGCCAAATATGGCTTTGCCATTCCAAGCGTCCAGATTTTCTAACCACCAGGTCAGTTCTGTCTTGGCTTCTGTGTCTAGATAAATTTTGTCTCTGTACCATAGGCCAGATCGAAGGGCTCTGCCCTTCAGCCTTTGGAGGGCCCGATAATGTAAAGGGCACGGGAAAATAGCTTGGATGGAGGATGAGAGGAGGCCCAGAAGTCTGGCTTGTTCTCTTAAGGTTAACAGGTCTTCTTTTAGAACGTGTCGTATCTCTTTTCGAATCTTGGTTATCTTTTTCGGAGGTAGTAACAGCATTGACTTCACGGTATCTACTGTGAAGCCCAGGAACTCTAGAGACCTCTAGGGATTCATAATTGATTTTTCCCTGTTTATTATAAAACCTGCACTCTCTATTAAGTTTACGGTAGTATTCAAGTCTTTCAGTATTTGAGAGTGATCCTGAGACATGAGGAGAATGTCGTCTAGGTAAATTATAAGGCTGATTCCTCTTTCTCTCAAGACTGAGGCGATGGCCCTCATTACCTTAGTGAAGCACCAGGGGGCAGAGGATAGACCGAAGGGAAGAGCTTGGAATTGGTATAGGTGATTGTTCCAAGCAAATTGGAGGAAGGATTGGTATTCTAACGCCATTGGAATTGTAAAATAGACGTCCTTCAGGTCTAGTTTCACTAACCAGTCTTTTTCTAGAAGCATGTCTCTGAGGAGATGGATACCTTCCATCTTGAAATGTCTTTAGGTGAGAGATTTGTTCAGTTCTCTGGGGTTTATTACAGGTCTCCAACCTTTGTCCTTCTTCTCTACCAGAAATATATTGCTCAGGAAGTTCATACATTCCCACAGAACCTCTACAATTGCCCCTTTCTCCAGCATAGAGTTCACCTCATCTTCCACAATTGTCTGTTGTTCTCGAGTCAGGTTTAACACATTGGGGGGCATATTCTCAAGGAACTATCACCGAGTTAACGGCACTTTATCTCAGCCAAAGTCGCGATAAAATTATCGCCCCATTTACAAGCTGGTGCTAACAGCCGATAACACCAGTTTACCTGCGACATCAGCCGCAAAAAACATCGCCAAAGATGACCCCGGCAACTATCGCTAATGAGATGCAGAGTAGGCATTCCCGAGCAAAAATCCGCGACAACACCACACCTCAACATTCCCAACGACCAGCCACATCGGCGATAAGATCTCAAAACATGCAATAAGGCGCGTCAGCAGCATGAATCTAACACCTGCTCTGACCTGGTGCAAAGTCGGACGACAACCTGCACCACCAAAGGGAGCCCAGCCCAGAGCCACACATGAAGAACAACAG
Source organism: Calotriton arnoldi (assembly GCA_963921515.1). Taxonomy (NCBI): domain Eukaryota; kingdom Metazoa; phylum Chordata; class Amphibia; order Caudata; family Salamandridae; genus Calotriton; species Calotriton arnoldi. Next base: position 106,636 of record CAWUFW010003429.1, on the reverse strand, counting down.
ATGCCATGGAGCCACTGACCATGCATCCCGGAGCCCCAAGAGGGCAACAACACCCATGGCCACCACCCCCAGGACCCCCCCCCCCGGGGCCCCACTCCGGGCACCCCCCACCCACTCCCAGACAAGATATGTCACATCAACGTTACGAAATCATAAACAAAACAATGTGCCTGATGTCGCACAATTACAACACCTAACATACATGCTGTCAGAAAAATGACAATCATACATTCATCTCAGAATTTGCAAATAATTTGTGTCATTCAGAATAAACACAAAACAACTATTTTGAAGAGTCATGGCGGGTCCTCTCAGGACAATCTGTAAGTCACAGCCTGCAAAAAAAAAATCCAGATAAGAAGGTGTGTCATGCGCTCATCAAAGGACAGAGAGCGCGAGCGAAAGAGCGAGAGAGAGAGATAGAGATAGAGAGAGTGAGAGTAAGAGTAAGAGAGGGAGAGGGAGAGGGAGAGAGAGAGAGAAAGAGAGAGAAAGAGAGAAAGAGAGAGATTGTACAAGGAGCGCAAGGCCAATCGGGCTCTTGGCTCATACATGCCAACTGTTGTGTGTGTATCGCTATTGGTGCACACTAAGTCAAAGGCCTGGCATCAATTGCAATGCGAAGGCCACATCACATTTCAAAACTGCAAGCAGTAGTCAGACTAACATTAGGAATGAAAGCTCCTTTGTCTCAATACACAAGGCTGAAGGACATCTGAACCCCCGACCTTGGTCTTAAATGCGGCTGGCACTCCCTGCGAGAGATACCATACCAGATCTTGACGACTCCCACACCACGAACTGCGTGAATGAAAGACCAACGTGTCCACTCCCCACACACACTTGTCCCTGCTTGAGGTACACCTGCATGGGATGCTCCTGACACATAACTAAAAAACAACCCATACGCCCAAACGTTGCACACAAATACAACTCATTGCTCTGAGCAGTGGCATATCATCCACATAACTGCCGCCTGTCAGAAGAGTGCCGGTGCTACGAGACCAACAAAGGCAATGGCTGGTAATCCCGGGCACATGCACAACCCCTGTCACGTGGAACTGTACCGTGCACGAATGCTGCATCTGTTGGGATCACTGCCACTGGCAGTGTTGCGCATCAGTTACCGTCTGAGTTTCCGTCTTGCGTACGTCACCTGCGTCCAGCCCTGGTTCCACTGTCGATCATGCACATTTGAGTGGCCCATGGATGTCTGCCTATCCAACACAACGGTAGCTGAACTGGATTATGACACGTGTGTGTGCCCCCTGTTGGCCCATGAACAGGAGTGTAACCGTGATACCCATGCATGGGATGCCCTGATATTTGGCGTATGTGCAGGCAGTTGGGCATGGGAGATTGCACAACTCCTCGTGTGCAATGACCACATCGAGGCGCTCCCCTATTGGGCTGTGTTGCGGATTGGTGAAACGGCGTGGACGGAGCACAGCTGCCCGGACCAGATAATGGATTGGCTCGCCATCGTGTCCCTTGACCTCGACAACAATGTACCTGGAACAGATTGCCCATGAAGCAGCGCTCGCATTCATGGACGAGTAACTACGTTCCTGCAGCCACAACTGATTGTCACCCACAGCACAGGTCCCCACACCTTGTAGCATCTTGGAGGAATGGTCACATATCCCACCACAACAGTGGACATGTCTGCCTTCGCCTGGACTCAGAATGCATGTGCGTGGACCTACGCGTGTGTACACACACCTGTGCAAGGTGATCCAGTCCCATGGGTGGAGCTGCCCAGCGTCGTTTGGCAACGTTAAAAAATCAGAGAAACTGCTGGGGGAGAGTACACACATGGCAATGTAGTACGACATGTGACCTTGTAGGATCCTTTCACCTGCTCACTGTCAGCAGAGCACACAGTCAGCGCAGTCCGGTGCTACAGCACTATGCAGATCCCATGGGCTGTGAGTCGTGTCCCCTGACACGGGCCAATGAGCAGACGCCAAACATCACATGACTCGTCCAGCAAGGTAAGGTGGGCTGATACCGTTGACATCCGTAATGATTTGTGTTCACTTTTGCCACCCCATGACTTGCACCTCGACATGTTCCTAAGCTGCCTGTAAGTGTCTTAAACATTGGTCTGCATGTTGTGGCCCTTGCCCTGCCCGTACTGACACACACAAGCCAATAAAGTCTACGCAACTTCACTAGTGTACAACTGTGATGCGTGTTGATCATAATGACAAATCGTGTGCCTACATGTGCATTGTCCGTACACAGGGAGGGATTGACTGACGCTTGTGAATTGGGGGTGAGTCCCTATTGACAGCTCCACCTCTGTGAGCCAGACATTGTGGTTGGGATAGTTGCTGGCAGACCTGTGCTCTTACGTGTCTCCAGCAATGTGAGTATGGTGTCCAACCTCTTGCCATGTATATCAAGGTTATCCATCAGAACAGACTGTGTCCACACAGATGTGTGTGAGTAGGTATGCGAAGAGACGTTCTGTTGTCACATGTGATGGGGGACACCACTTCAGGACTGCTACCGAATTTGACATTTCTACACACAGCCCTATTTAATACATGGACGTGGGGCTACGTTGGGGGTAACGAGATTGTTGTTCATGTGCAATGAGGCCACAGCTAGTTCACACCTTCATAGTCATCTAATTGGCCATGTGGGCCAGGGTCATACATGCGCATTGATGACATTTACCAGGGTGGACCTTTTAGTGCAATCAATGTCCCTACATCCATCCAAACTTTTATACGTGAGTGAACATAGACATGACACATCTGTGTGATTTGGAATGTTTTATTCACATTCTGGGGAGTGTCGGAGCTGGAGCAGTACATGGCCATTTCAAGCCCACATAACATGGTTGCCCAGTGGTGGGCCAACCAGAGTCCTTGGGGGAATGCAAAGTTAATCTGAAGAGGAAGAGTTCAGTTCCCAGCCGTATTGCTGTGTCATTGGTACCAGAGCAGATATGGCAGTCCATGTCGGGGTCCAGGTGAATGTCGCTGAGTGTTTCGGGGGACAGTGGGAGGTGTTGTTCCAGGGCATGATGCAGAGGGCAGAACCAGGCAGGGACAGGCCATATAACGGGGACGGATGCTACTACCTCCTTCCTCACACAGTCATTACCCTCCACATCTTACTCCTCTGAGACGTCTTCTGTGTCCGGTGTGTCAGGTGTGTGTGGTGGGGTTATGGCTGCATCACTGTGTGCCACTGACACATCAGGGTGCGAAGGTGATAGGGCTGCATCACTGTGTGCCACTGACACGTCAGGGGCGGAGATGTGTGTGTCGAGGTTCCTGCAGCAGTCATCTGGTACAGGCTCAGTGGCAGCAATGGCAAGATGAGGATCCGCAGGGCATGGAAGATCCCAGCTCCATCTCGCTGGTGTTCAGCCATGGCAGCCATACTTCCAGCCTGCATCGGCTCCATGGTCTCCATTGTCCTCCGCATCTGTGCCAACTCTGTGCTGCCATCGCTGAAGCCTGTCTGACTAGACAGTTCTTGTAGCCGAGTAATGGCCCCAGCGATGCCAGCCAGGGATTGTTGGTGAGCATGGTGCGGACAGTGGGTGTCCGTTAGGGACTGTAGGTGCTCCCTGATGGGACTCAGGCACCCACGTATGGCATCGAGTTTGGCTGCCATGAGGTCGAACCCCACCCGCAGCTGATCAGCCATCTTCTCCTGGCACCCTAACACACGGCGTTGGAATTCCATGTGTTGTTCGTGGGGGTCCTGGGAGACAGCTGTGGTGGTGTGTGCTTCCTGCTGTGTGGTCTGTGCAGAGTGTGGGGTCACCGCGATGCAGCTGTGCTGCCCTGCTCCTGGGGGTGGGGTGCGGAGGCTGTCCACGAGCCGTTGGAGTGTGTCTGGGCAAATGTGCAGGGTGTCGTCTTCATCATCACTGAAGAGATGTGTGGTCTGCTCTGCAGGGGGTATTGATTGTCCCTCTGCAATGTAAAGGGGAGATGCAGGTTAACAGTGTGTTCCATGTATGTTGACTCATTGTAGATGTTTACATTCAGACTGCATGACAATGTACATTGTGACTGTTTTGGTGAAGCTGGCTATTTGATGGGAGACAGTGGACATTTCGACTACATGACGGATGTGTGGTTGTACTCGTACATTGTCATCGCACAGTGTCATGCAGTGCCAGATGTGATTGGCCAGTTTCTACGCACGAGCGGCACCAGTTGTGTCCTCTGTCCTGTGGCGTAGGGGTTGCACTTTGTGCCACATTGTCGTCGATGTTGATGTGCTGTGATTGCTATGTGTGAGTGCTGCATTGTTGGCGAATCGCCCCTGCAGCTCTGCTTTGGCGGACCCTTATCCCTTTGAGTCGGTGTGCCTTTGACTTGTGTGCTTTTCGGGTGCTGGGATGTTTGCGACTTGGGTCATTTGTGCTCCTGGACAAATTTTGTACTCTTGTGCATTGTTTGTCTGCAGATGTGTTTTTGACGTCATGGGTTGTAGGTGCACGTGGATGTGTCAGAGTGTGACCTGCTCCTTTACGGATGTGGTCCACACTCAGCCACCTCAATGTCGTCTCGTGCACCTTGTCATGTATTGTGACTTCAGCCATGCTATCTGTCATGCAGTGTCACTTGCATTGTCAGTGTGGCTCACAGAGCCGCTGCTTTTCTGGATTCTGACCGTCAAGATCGAGGCGGCTTGATACGAGGTATTCCGTCTGAAGAAAGGCTCGCAAAACATAAAGAAATATAAAGCAAGACGGATCTCGGACAACATTAAAGAGCACCACCAGAAGTCTCGTGCAGACTCAGCAGAAAGTTCTTTGAAGAAGGATTCGCGCCAAAAAAATCCATGAGATTTATGAATTTCGATCTCTGATCAGCCTCTGCACCGAATGATGTATAAGTAAAGACAAGCTGGGATCGGCTGATCTCGCTGTATTAAATAAGCTGTTTGGTCCTGAGGAGAACCCCATAGCAGAATACTCGGGGTTCGAAACGCGTCGACCTGTTGTTGCCAATCAAGTGTATAATTTAATGCCCCAATGGTGCACCAGTAAATGTATTGTATACTTTGTTGGGGGTGCACTTGGGAGGAAATTTAGAGATCTTGAACTTTTTGAATTTTTTCCTGTTTGGCTTTTGTTTGTTCTCATATGATGTGTACAGATATGAAATATTGAAAAGAGGGTTGTGTGTTGGTATGCTGGAATGTGAGTGGTTTGGATGAATGCTAGATGTTACATGGTTGAATGGGATTGAAAGAGAGGTTGGAATCTGGGTTTAAGTATGTTAAAATATGTAATTGATTTGGGTTTCGTCAGAATGAGGTAGTTCACTTTTTGGTGTATGTTTAAACATTGTAAATTGATCAAATCTTTTTCACTTGATTAAAACATGTGAATATTTGAATGGATTTTTTTGATTAAATCATATTGAAATTAATTGTTCAAGGTGACATTGATTCAATTCCATGCGCCGTAAGAAATGAGGAAATGAGTATCAGTATTGGCATTGTGATGTTTTTTGTTTGAATAGGGCTCAGCCTTACTGATTGGAGCCAAAACCCTTCCTTGTTTTATAGCTTTTCTGGATTCAGCACATGTGCATGGGTAGGTTGTGGCATTGGTGATATGGAGGGGGGCCCATTTGTGCACATTGTGGACGGGGGCATACTTGGTGTTTCTATGTGTGCTGCAGTGTGCCAAGGGTATCAGGGACATGTTCCACACTCATTGTGAGTGTGCAGTGTGCTGCACATGATTGTGCATGTGTGCCATTGTGCCCATCTCCCCCCGTCCCCCCAGTCCCTGGTCGTTACTCACCCTGTTGCTGTTGGGTCAGGTCATATCGAGCTGTATCCAGACCCCCAACTCCTTGCACCGTCTCCACACTGATGACTGTGGCCACCATTTCCTCCATCTCATCCAGCTCCTCCTGTGGCGCAGGACTCCCACCTCCAGTCGCCTTTACTGCCTTCCTGTTGGCAGCGAGTTTCTGTTTGGTTTGGCTGTGCACTTCATGCCAGCGCCTCTTGACCTCCTCCATTGACCTCCTCGACACTCCGACTGCATTCACGTTGGTGACGATGGACTGCCATATTTCCGTTTGTGTTGCCAATGACGCAGTGGAGGTGACGAACAGTTGTTGGTGGTGTTCTATCACCTCCGTGACGATGCTCCGGTCTTCCTGCGGACTGAACCCCATCTTCCTCTTCCTCTTCTCCTTGCCCTTCCCCGGAAACGGGGTTCCTGGCTGGTCCTCCGTGGGGCTTGTGGGGTTCGGGTTGTCCTCTGCACTCGGTCCGGGTGCACCCATGGTGCTACGCAGTTTGATTTGGTTTTGGTGTGTTTTTTTGGTTGCTTTTATAGTGCATTTTCCCGCATGACGCGTGGGATTTGCAGGCCTGTCGCTGGTTGTCGCTGATTTTTGTTTCGCGATTTGGGGCATCGCAGGTTTTTTTGCGTTCGTGTTTCGCATTTTTTCGGCGTTGCGTTAATTTTTGGGCGGTCATTTGGCGAGTTGTCCTGCTACTATCGCATGGTGCCGCAGGGTTGGGAATACCACGTTGACACGGTGTTATTTTCCCGCAATGGACTGCGATGTGAAGAGTTGCGTTAAGCAACTTTTGCGGTAGTTATCACACGTTCTTGAGAATATGCCCCTGGGGGTGTTATATGTTGTGTTGGTTTCTCTATAAAATCTATTTTGAAACCCTTAACAGTTTCTAGAACCCACGGGTCTTGAGTAATTTGTTCCCAGGTGTGAAAGAAGTGTTTTAACCGACCCCCCACTTTCCCTGTTGAAAAGGAAGGGTGAGGTGAGTTGGTACTTACTTGAGGTGTTGGAGGAGTTTTGACCCCTATCTCTGAAGCCTCTCGAATGGAAGGGTCTTCCTCTCTGAGGGTAGAAGGAGCGGTTCGTCTGGTAGGGACGACCAAAACCTCGTTGCCTGAAGAAGGGTCTTTGATAGGGACTGCCGGTAGAGCCACCCCTTCTGCCTTGCCCTGGCAAAAACACTAGGGAGCAGATTTACAAGCCCCTTGAGCCAACTTTACGCCGCCATTGCGTCACTTCTGTGACACAGCATCGTCGTAAACAATGCGCCACGATGCGACATATTTACAAACTGACTCATCTAGGGAGATGCGTCACGTTGTAAAGCCCTGCGCTACATTATACCTGCGTCAGGTATAATGTATGCAGGGTGGGCGTTCTGTCGCAAGGTAGCCTCGTAAAAGTCACTCAGTGAAATCTACAAGATTTCACTGAGTGACTTTTACGACGCCACTGCGTCAAAACCTTGCGCCTGCTTGAAGCAGGTGTAAGGAGTGACGCAGCATGGTCGCAATAGGCATTCCTGTCCATTGCTGGAGTTGCGTCGTGCTTACGACACGACTCCAGCAATGCGTTGCCTTTCCGACAGAAGATGCATCACGCATCTGTATGTCCTTGCGCCACAGTGCACCGCATTGTAAATGCGGCGCGTCCATGGTGGCGCAAGACTATTTTTCCCCTCACGCAAATGAACTGGCGCATCTCTGCAAATATGCAGAGATGTGCCAGTTCTTGTAAATCCGCCCCTAGGATTGAAAACTCTGCGCATTTTGGTTTGTGCCTTATCCAGCGCAGTGAAGGTTGCCACATATTTCCCAAGGCTCTTAATCATGTCTTCCCCAAAGAGTAGTACATTGGGGTTAACGGAAGGTTCCTTTTTGGCCATATCACTAAGCTTAGGATCTATTTTGGATAAGACGACTCTCCTTCGTTCAGTGTTAAATGTGGCATTGGCATTCCCAAGAAGGATTAGCGTCCTCTGGCTCCATCCTCTCAGTAAGTCGAGGTTTGTGGAAGAGCCATTAATGTGGCTTTCCTCAATTATGTCAATCATTCTGCATAAGGGACCTAGGTTGTCAAGCATGCGGTCCTGGCACGTTTTAAGGGAGCGCTCCATGCCCTTCCTAGGGTCCCTACCCAATTTGAATAAGAACTTAATAAGTTCTGGGTCCAGGTTTGGAGTGAGGCAAATTTTGTCTTGGACCATGGGTCTTGGGCATTCAGCCTTTAAAATATTTCTTGTCTCTCTCTTAAGGGGGTTTCTTAACCACCTCTTGATGAATTTGGCCACGTGGTTCTGAGGCCACCATTGGGAGCTTCTCGGGTGTTGGATGTTATAGGGGGAGAACATTTCCTCGCCTAGAGGGTCAATTATTATTTCTTTAGAGGAAGAGGGGAGTTCGTACTCTGAAAGAGTAAAATCTGGGTCATTCTCATCTGGATCTAGGTCCAGGATATATTCGTCCATAGACTCAAGGTCAATTAATTGGGGGGCAGGTAGAGCACTTTGATAGTGTGAGCCGCTTGGGGCATCCTGGTAAGTTGTGTCGTTAAGGACACCTGAGGTCTTTGGGGCGCGTAGGCCTCCCTTAGAGTTTGAGGTGCTTAGTCCTCCTTTAGAGTGTGAGGTGCGTGGATCTCCCAGTAGGTTTGAGGTGCTTGGACCTCCCAGTGTGCTCAATGGGCTCACCCTTTCTATATTATTGTTGTTCCTTGATCTTTTGCCCCCACATTTGTTAAAATTGTCATTATGCGCTCCGTAGAGTGCACAGGAGTTGTTTCCCTCAATTAGGGATCTTTTGCCCGCAACAACTTGGCTGATGGTTTCTCTCATGCAAGAGCACATTTCTTTTTGTATCAATTTTTTAATAAGCTCCTCGTTAGGGTTGGGAGTGGGGACCGGAGCTTGGGAACCCTCTGATTCAATGACAGACATTATAGGTTAGAGAATTCCCAAAGGGTTAACTCCTTACTGAACTTGATTAACAAAGGTTTGCAAGTTTATAGATATTACTTTTAGACTTCAATATCCCAAGGACTAGAAACTACTGTGTTCACTTGGGAGTGGCTGATAACAACAATTGCTTGCCCCAGGGGGTGATAAAACCAGAAAGTAATTTTACAACAATTCAATTGCTTGCCCCAGGGGGAGAAAGTAATTTTACAGGGTAAAAGAGCCAAAAAAGTGCCTTGAAAGAGCCAAAAACGAGTAGGAGAGACTCAGCTGATCACTCGCATCCCAACCGTCGTTTTTCCTGAGGACGGAACTGCGCGAGCGATCAGCTGTTCCCTAGCGCGTTCCGATCAGCTGTTCCTTAGCGCGTTGCTATGCAACGCAATTGCAGCTGAGGATGTCTCCTATACTTTTACATTTTTTTCATCTTTATTAGGTTTAGAGGGCCTCACAGGGCCTCAGGAACCAGCGCGATGCGTACGTAGTGCACGTCGCGTCATGGTTGCTAAGGGCCTTTCCTCGGCCATGGAGGAAAGTTTCTTCATCAGGTTGCAGGGAGAGAAAACAAGGGTCCGGAGAAAGCCGGTAAGCACTTAAATTCGTGTATCCAATACCGAGCGGGGAAAAGCACGAACTCCATAAATTGGAGTACGTGTGGGGCTACGTCGGGCATATGAAGTACTTAAAAAAAAGGTATTTCATTAGAAAAAGGGAATTGCGTCGGATGGACGGCGCGCAAGCAGAATAAATACAGATAAGGCGTCTAGGTTGCGGTCTGATAAGGCCGTGGAAGTTACGGTCGGCGCGTTAGAAAAAGGTCAAACCGGCATAAAGTAATAAGGCAACGTTTGTAATACACAAGTTAAACGCGGCGGAGCCCCATTGAAAACCATAGATACCAAAGTAGTGGTGTATAGAACCCACCCAGGACCAGTGGAAGTGGAACTAAGAGGATTGCCATATAGAACTTTATCATAATTGTTTGGGATTTAATTTAGCTAAGATATTACATGGTACATGCAATTGTGTCACGGTGTCACACATATGAAGACCAACTAGGACCCATCCCAGAATTCAATACAATCAAACCCAAGATGATAAAAGAGAGAAGGGGAAAAAATATTTTCAGACTCTATAAGCTGCTTGTGATAAACACACTGACTCTCTGAAAGATCTCAGGGCCCGTGGGGAATTGGATCAGGAGGGATTAGACAACAGAGAATGGACGGAAGCCAAGATGCTGTCTGTGAGTTAAAGATATCATCCTGATATCCAAAACACACAAGATGATGGACGGAATGTTGCACATTGGCAAACATTCACCCCCAGTCACAGATCTGGGTTTAATCCATCGTTATTTTGCTTCACTCCGCCACCCCAGTTCAGACATAGCCATATGCAAATCAGTCTTGACCCTGTGCCTCATGGGAACAGTCCAGCCCGAACTGCCAAGCCATGTCTTCCCTGGACCGGAATCAAGCATCCTAGGACCGGCTTCTGGCTATCAGCCGTCATCAGCCAGGATAGCTTGACTCCAGTGGCGCAGTGAGCACGGGACCCACGCTCTGGGCATACCCTTCCCACATAGGGCGAAATGCAAAACACACAAGATGATGGACGGAATGTTGCACATTGGCAAACATTCACCCCCAGTCACAGATCTGGGTTTAATCCATCGTTATTTTGCTTCACTCCGCCACCCCAGTTCAGACATAGCCATATGCAAATCAGTCTTGACCCTGTGCCTCATGGGAACAGTCCAGCCCGAACTGCCAAGCCATGTCTTCCTGGACCGGAATCAAGCATCCTAGGACCGGTTTCTGGCTATCAGCCGTCATCAGCCAGGATAGCTTGACTCCAGTGGCGCAGTGAGCACGGGACCCACGTCTGGGCATACCCTTCCCACATAGGGGTTAAATGTAAAACACACAAGATGATGGACGGAATGTTGCACATTGGCAAACATTCACCTCAGTCACAGATCTGGGTTTAATCCATCGTTATTTTAGCTTCATCTGCCACCCCAGTTCAGACATAGCCATATGCAAATCAGTCTTGACCTGTGCCTCATGGGAACAGTCCAGCCCGGCTGCCAAGCCATGTCTTCCCTGGACCGGAATCAAGCATCCTAGGACCGGTTTCTGGCTATCAGCCGTCATCAGCCAGGATAGCTTGACTCCAGTGGCGCAGTGAGCACGGGACCCACGTCTGGGCATACCCTTCCCACATAGGGCGGCGTGGTGAGCAAAATAACGATGGATTAAACCCAGATCTGTGACTGGGGTGAATGTTTTGCCAATGTGCAACATTCCGTCCATCATCTTGTGTGTTTTGCTGTTCGCCTCTATGTGGGAAGGGGTATGCCCAGACGTGGTCCCGTGCTCACTGCGCCACTGGAGTCAAGCTATCCTGGCTGATGACGGCTGATAGCCAGAAACCGGTCCTAGGATGCTTGATTCCGGTCCAGGAAGACATGGCTTGGCAGTTCGGGCTGGACTGTTCCCATGAGGCACAGGGTCAAGACTGATTTGCATATGGCCATGTCTGAACTGGGGTGGCGTGGTGAGCAAAATAACGATGGATTAAACCCAGATCTGTGACTGGGGGTGAATGTTTTGCCAATGTGCAACATTCCGTCCATCATCTTGTGTGTTTTGTTGATCATCCTGATATCACCTTGACACCTTCCTATCCAATTTAAGTACTTCCACAGAGAGGTATGAAAGATGCACAGAAGCCCCATCTCTAATTGTTTGTGATGTAACATGACCATAGGCACCAATTATCTTACAATATTGAAATGCTGCTTTGTTCAAGACTACTGAGCACAAAACCAAAATGTCCGTAAGCAAGTCACTGGGATACAAGTCACTTTTGACCCCAAGATAGCATCCCTGGTCATCATAGGTGATTGTGATGGCTCCTATGGTGATCAACTATTGGTGCCTAAGGGACCTTGTAATTGTTCATCATTGGCCCCTTATTAATGAGTGGCTTAGAGGAATGAACTATTGCACCAAAGCAGAATAGATAGTCTATAGGGCTAGAAGGTGTCCCCAGAAACATAATAAGATTTCGGATCCCCAGTGGGAACACTCACAACACATACTGCCAGTGATATGATGGTATTCATGAAGTAAGTTATTGCTGAAAATATACGTGTGCTGTGCTAAGAATCATATATACAGTGTCAAATAATGCGTCTCTTTGGACAGCAGCCTGTACGATACAGCAAAATCAATAAAGAGCTATTATAAATAGATATCATATTACAGCTACTCTGTTAGGATGTTGTCTTCAAATCAGGCCATTTTAAAAGTATTTATTGTATATTTTGTCCGATAAGCCCATAAGACAACATTGTATTTTTTAATAGCATTGGCCCAGTATGTGGTCACGCATTGCAGGAGAGATAACCCTTTTCCAAATCATGACTTTTAATACCTCAGCTACAGAGATGTTGCTTCACAACACAGTTCTGAATACCTTTATTAAATATTGGGTAAATGATGGGTAAATAACTAATGTGAGCGTGTATTTCCCTGTTCTCCATGGTTGTCATGATACAATGAAAAAAGTGTCAAGTATTTTTTTTAATCTCTTGGCATTTAAATTACTAACTGATACTATTCTAATAGTCATCTAAAAGCTGCTCTTTCAAGGGTCTGTAATTTATCAACATAGAATTTCTATAAAACAAAGTTTAGATGCACTAAGTGACTCTTTGGTTAATAATTTTGACAATATCCCCCTGTGTGTTTATTCACTCCCATTCCCATCTACTAATTTCTTCTCACTCCTAACTGCTCCATGTACACCTCTCTCCCTTATTAAAGGTTCCAGCCTGTTGAGTATTTAAATGCTGCCTTGAAGCCAAACTCTGAATAACCACCTTCAACATTCATTTATCACTGTCACCGAGTATGCTACTTGTATTTGTTCTTAAAAGAAAATAATTTTGTGTATAAAGAGAGAAGGATGGCTCACAACCCCTTAATCCTTTTTTAAAAAAAAGAAATACAAACAGAGATCTTATTTTTTTACTCTGTTACAGTGGTGTAGCTAGGCCTTATGCCGCCCATGGCGGCCCCTGCGTTTGCCGTAAGAGCAGGGGAGGGGCTGGCGATTCCCCCAAAACACGTGCCTCCCCACCCTTGCTACGCTACTGCTCTGTTACAGGCGAAGTCCGCTATGTACTTTAACATTTTCCTTGAGAAACAGACACCCTGGCTGTGAAATAATCAAGCTGGGATTAACCTCACAGCTGCTGGGGCATCCCCTCCCCCCCATCCCCCACCTCAACGCGGAGCCTTTTTTGATATTTGAGGACCTTTACACTTCAGCTGTCATAACATTTTTTCCGCAAATGGGATCCTGGCCAAATATGCATCCTTTTCCCCCCTATGCTGGGAATTCTAGCAATCCCCAGGGTTGGTGGATTTCCCTAGAGGGAACCAAGAAAACAGTTTTTTGAAAAATGGAAAAAAACTCTGTTCAAGAAAGTGTATTGGTTTCTAGTAATGGGATCAATAAAAGCTTTTCTTTTCTAAGATTACATTTTTCCCCCAAAAATCATTTTTAGCACAGTTTTGGAATTTTAGTGGTAATTGATTTTTCTTATTTTTTTTATTTCTACCTACTTTCAATTTGTGGTGGAAACAGGTATGAAACCCATGGGTGAACTGAAAAAGCTATACATTTCTAAAAAGCAGACACATTTTGGAATTCAGAAAGGGGTCATTTGTATAGATCTCATGGTTTTCTGACAAAAACTAATCATTGAAATAAAAAAATAATGAAAATAAGTAGGAAAAATCAGAAAGAGGTGACAATATTTTCATCTATAATTTTTTGTCTCAGTGACAAATTTACATATATACCATTACTTCAGTCTTACCTTTCTTGTCCCAGGGTTATATAATGTTTGTTGCTTGTTCAAAAACAAGTGACAAGGAAACATCACAATTTTGCCTTGCAATTCAATCCATTCTTGGTAGCGGCAGTATTTGGGTCCAATCTTGGCCACCACCCAGGGAAACTGACCAATCTCGTACATTTCTGAAAGCTAGATAGCCAAGGGAGTCTGTGGTGGCGTCACTTGCGTGAATCTCACTATGTTTTCTTACCCACAATGCCCTGCATATGTCAAACTTTGGCTAAAATCACAGATTTTCCTCACATTTCCGTGAGGGAAATTTCTGCAATTGGTGAGATCAATTGCTCAGCTTTATTACACTTCTCCCAAAAAAAAAAAACAGTACTTCACTTGTGTGGCTATTGCCAGTGACAAGAACAGGTCAAAACTTGGAATGTGTGAAGTCAATGTGGTGTCAATGAGGCCTTCACATGATTATTGTTTTGGCCCATTACAGCATGTGTTAGGTCCACATTCACATGGGAGGTGTGGTAACGTGGGGTGGTAAGACTTTGGCAATTGGTTGGAAGTGATCGATGTTTCTATTACATGACTAGGGGAAAAATAGCTTTTTAGGCACATACTTTGATGTTTGCAGGGCATTCTGGGTAAGAAAACGTCCTGGGATCAATGCAAGCCACACCACCCTGCATTCCCCAGGGCCGCTAATCTTTAGAAATGCGCAGGGTTGAAAGTGTTCTCTGGCTTACAGCTGACCCAGAGCACGACTGCTGCAGTCATTCACCATGAGAAGGGAGAGGAACCTGGGATTTATTTTTTGTTTAAATCTGTTTTATTGTTTTCAAAACACTGTAAGTACATTTATGGTACATGCATCACTGTTAACAATCATACAGAATGTTAATAACCTGGCTGATCCTGTTAATAAGATTCTAGATACCCACAATATCCTGGGGGACCGTGTCCCAGTACCATACTGGTATGCATGTAGTAGTTCCCATTAAACACTTGTAAGAGGTCCAAACTTCACGGATTTGTAATTACAGGCCCGACCAACAATTGCTGTGAGCCAGCCTAGCATAGCAGGAACTTATAATGCGGTACCTTTAGGCGGCGCTATGGTCTTGATACTCTTATCTCACCATCTTAGACATCGCCATGAAGCGTTTAGCATTCCCACCAGCCCCTGTGATAGTATTTCTATTGAGAGACTATTTTACTGGGTACATGCAGTAAAATATAGAGGCATTCCACAAAATAGAGTGCATGGTATGGTCATTCGGCCCAAATAAGAGAGGGGACTTCAAAGTAAAAGCAGAATTCCGCCTGTGTCCAACAAAACAGGGGAAGGGAGGGGGGGGAGAAGGGCCCATAGCGGTCGTCGCTTGAGGCCTATCCGTGACCTGTGGGAGTCGTGGGTGCGTGAATAGGAGCCAAGAGGAGGGGTGGTAATACAGTGGGGGGAGAAGAGGGGTTAGATAGACGGTCCCTCACCTATGTTAGTGTAGGTTGTTTCACTGTGGGAGCTCAGCCCAGCGCGGTAGTAGAGCATCTTCAAAGAGCTGTAAAGTGCGAAGGCGAGGGGGGTGAAGCGGCAATGTTCTAGTTTAGAGAGACGTCCTAGCAAGGCTGTCATACGTGTGTGAATTTGGTTTCAGAGTGTGTGTTGCAACAGGTAAAGAGCTCCATTGCCATAGTGTGCCAGAGGCGAGTGAACCATCCCGAGGTCGGCGGGGTTGAAGGCTTCTTCCATTGCAGAGCGATGGTTTGTTTGGCTGCTCCCAGCATATGTAGGATCAGATGCCAGTAAGAGTGTGTCATAGCCTTGAGAGATTGGGGTCGGATCCCTAGAATGGTTACCTGGGGCACACTCGGTATGGGGAACCACACCGTGTCCTTGACGTGACTCAGTACCTTCTTCCAGAAAAGGGTTAGAAGTGGGCAGAACCACCAGATATGGATAAAAGAGCCGACGTCGGAGTTGCATCGCCAGCACATGGGTGAGGAGGTAGGGAACATTCTCTGCAGTCAGACAGGTTTGTAGTACCAGCGGGTCATGACTTTATAGGCAGTCTCATGTTGAGTGATGCTTCTATATGTTCTAGGGATGTCTCGCCAAAGCTGTTCCCACTGATCTGGGGGGATAATGTCTGGGGTGTCAGAGTGCCTTTGCGTTTGATAAGGGTGGAGGGGCAGAGGGTTGGAGTGTTGGAAGACTTGGTATGTGCGCGAAATCAGTCCCCACGAGCCATCAAAAGAGCGCACTAGTGTCTCAAAGGAAGTGAGCTGGTGCGTGGCCCCTTGTGTATTAGTGGGTGTATGTAGCCAGTGTCGGAGCTGATAGTATTGCAGTCGTACCGCCAGCGGGGAGGTGGAAGTCTTGTGCACATTGGTCAAAAGACTTAAAAGTTTCCCCCTCAAAGAGATCACTGATCGTGCGGCACTCCCCTTTCCCCCAGGCTGAAAAGGAGAGGGGCTGCAAGGCCGGAGGGAAGCTAGGGTTCCGGGCCAGTGGGGTGTTGGGAGATGGGAAGGAGGTGAGACCACTGGTGACGGCAAGTTTGTCCCATGTGTCCAAGACTGTTCTTGTGGGGGTGGCAATGTAAGCACTATGTGGTCTTAATCGCTTCGGCAGCCAGGCCAAGTGCCAAAGAGGTCTGCATGCCACCGCCCTATCCATATGAAACCAATGTTTCTCGCTTTCGCGTACCACCCACTCCGAGATGTATCGCAAGTGTGCCACCCAGTAATAGACAAGAAGATTGGGACAGGCAAGCCCCCCCCCCCCTCAATCTCTTGGCAGCATTAGTATCGTATTGGAAAACCTCGGTTGACCCTTTCCCCAAATGAAGGAGTTCACGTCCCTCTGGAGGCTTATGATAGCTGATTGGGGGATGGGCATAGGGATTGTTTGAAAAACATAAAGTACTTTTGGCAATATTGACATCCTCACTGTGTTAAGTCGACTCAGCCATGACACGGGGAGCGACCTCCAACGCCTCAGATCTTCCTTGACAGAGTGCTGGCATTCCGGCCAGTTAGCTTGAGACCACGAGGCCAGTGTAGAAGTCACATTAAGACCCAGGTATCGGATCGAGAGAGCAGTCCATTGGAACGGGGTGAGTGATCGCAGCTCAAGAACCTCCTGCACTGGGAGTGTAGATTTAGCGCTTGCGACTTAGCTGTGTTGATTTTAAGGCCCGAAACGTGTTCAAACATGTGGAGGAGCGAGATCAGTGCAGGGAGAGATTCCCTGCGGTTGGTCAGAGTGAGCAGAAGATCATCTGCAAATAGCACGACTATGTTCATTGCCACCAAAAGGGATACACTTAATGTTAGGCGACCGACGGATGGATATCGCCAGGGGTTCCACTGCTAGGGCAAAGAGCAGAGGGGAGAGCAAGCAGCCCTGTCGAGTATCTCTGTGGATGTGTACTGGAGGGGCAAGGAGGCAGTTGACCCGGATTTGCGCAGTGGGGGCTACATAAGATGCCATTATTCGGGATACCATGATCAGCCTGAGCCCAATCCTCAGCAAAACCACCCTAAGAAAGGTCCAAACCACCCTATAAAAAGCTTTCTCAGCATCTAGGGAGAGGAGACACTCTGGGATGTCTCGTCGCTGGACATTCTCCACCAAGTGGGCCAGACGACGGATATTGTCGCCCCCTGGCGTTGGCATATGAAATGAACCCGACCTGGTCTAGATCTATCAGGCTAAGAAGGTATGGCTCCAATCGGTTTGCCAGGAGTTTGGTATAGATCTTGGAATCTGTATTGAGGAGGGAGATAGGGCGGTAGGATGCGCAGAGCGTTGGGTCCTTCTCTGGCTTGGATATAAGAACTATCTCAGCCATAGTCATTGTGGGAGTCAAGCTGGTGTTGTCAGAAAAAGAGTTGAACAGATTAAGGAGGTGGTCCTATATTCGGGGTAAATACAAGTGATAGACGGGAATCGTAAGCCCGTCAGGTCCCGGGGTTTTACCCACCGGTAGGCTTTTCAGAGCCCATTGCAGTTCAGCCAGTGTGAACGGGGCCTCCGGACTTTGTGCATGAGAGTGGCCGAGAGGTGGCCATGGGCATGAGGCGAGGAAGGGACCGGTCTTTTCCTGGGATGTTTCACCCTGGCTACATAAAGCGGAATAGAATGTATGGAGTGCCTGCTGTTTGTCAGTTTCAGAGGTAGCCCACGTGACATCTTCATTTTTAACCTTGGAGATATGGGCACAGGAGATACGGGCGCAGATTCGGCTGGCCAGAAGGGAACCAACATTGTTCCCTCCTTCAAAGTATTTTTGTTTCAGAGTGAGAAGTAAACGTTCTGCTTTATTCACCCGCATCGCCCTCAGCTGGCCACGAAGTGAGGCTAGCTGCTTCTGGTGCTGTTGCGAAGTCGCGGAGTGATCTAGGCGTTCCAAGGCCATGATGTCCCTGAATAGCCCGGTTTCCACCAGCCGAGCTTCCCGGGTATGGGCAATTGCAATTGAGGTAATAGTGCCACGGACGGTCTCCTTAAAGGCGTCCCACATGGTGTGCCCATCGCTATTGGGTAGGGCATTGTTTCAAAATAAGCTTGAATCTCTTGCCGGATATCTGCAACATTGACCGGGTTGCGTAAAATGTGTGGGGGGAGCCGCCAGCGTGGTGAGGGGTGGGGTGTTGCGCCCTTCAGGGTCATCTCAAGATGCGCATGGTCCGAGATAGATATATCCAAAATGCTCGCCGATTCAAGGGCCCGAATAAGTGAGCGCGATATAAAAAATAGTCGATGAGTGAATATGAGCGGTGGACATGGGAAAAGAAGATATAGTCTTGTGCGTCCAGTGACTTATACCGCCAAACCTCTACCAAGCCCAGGGCTGTGATATCCCTCTTCAGTGCCGCAGACATCGCCCCGCGCCCTGAAAGGTAGTTGCACTGCGATCCAGCTTGGGATCCCACACCAGGTTGAAGTCCCCCCCCCAAATTAGCATCTGTCCGTCTTCTTGTGAAGCGAGGTCCTTGAGGAGATTCCTAAGGTATGTGCCCTGGGATTGGTAGGGGGCATATACATTGATCAAGATAAAGGGTCTGGCATTAATTTGGGATTTAATTTTAAGATAGCGTCCCTCCCTGTCTCGTGTCATTTGAGTCCCCTGCAAAGTAAGACCCGCCTTGATGAGAATAGCGACCCCTGCCTCCTTAGATAGAGAGGACGCCCAGTATTGGGTTGGGTACTTGGGATGTGCCATGCGATGCGTGTCTGAGCGTAAAATGTGCGTTTCTTGCAGGAAGATAATATCCTGATCTTGTAGCAAGAGGTAACGCCAGACCTGTCTTCGCTTGTTGAGGGCATTGAGGCCTTTTACATTGAGTGAGAGGAATCTAATGTGTGTCATGTTTGTTCATGTGGGGTGTATCGAGGGCAGTGCACTAACCCTTGTCTGACAACTAAGAGAGAGGTGCGTGTGTCGAAGGGGATCACGCTTCATGCGAGTGCAAGAGTAAGGGGGAGGTGGCAATGTGTTCAGCCCCTCTTGTCCAGCAATGTGCAGAGTAGTATGCCCCCGTGGTTAGGCAAGGGATCAAGAAAGAAGTACGGTAAACGCTACCCCCAGGGGCCCCAGAGACAGGAAGGGGGGGAAAGGGAAAGGTAGTCCAACAATAACAAACACGATAAGGTCAACAGGGCCACAGAGGTCCATTCAAGACCTGGAATGGCCCACTGGTAGAGACCAGGACCATTCTGAGGAAGTCGCTCCCCATGGGGACCAGTTGAATGGGGGGGGTCAGAGAAGGGCTCACCGCAGGTCGCTGCCTTCTGACCCGACAGCCGGCCCTCAACACTGAGAGGGGAAAGTCCCCCCTGGGACCCGGGATACCTTTGAACTAAGTCCATACATGAAGCGCTCTGGAGGAGAAGTGGAGGCCATGGAAGAGTCATCGGGCGTGGCTGGTCCCCTCCAGAAGCTTCATTGTCCATTCAGACGTTTGTATCATGCATCATGCCATTCTTCTCTGCGGGCTGGAGCGAGGAGGTTGCCAGGGCATCTGACTGGGACTAGCCTGGCTCCCCAAGGGTAGGCATTAGCGGGGGGTCCGGCGGGACTTTAGCCACATGGACGGGACTGTAGCTTCTCTAGTAGGGGCGGAGGATGTTTCTTTTCCGGCTTTGGCACGGGGCATGTTCCCCCCCAGTCCTCGCCCCACCGATACTCCAGATGTGGGCGTCTGGGCCCTGGGCGGGTTGTACTGTTCTGCACTCGGGGCTCAAGGAACGATCCAATCCCTGAGGGGCCCAGGGGTGGAAGGAGCTCAATCCTCCCCGGTGCACCCTCCCCAGGACCTCAATGCCCTAGCGCACAGAGAAGTGTTCCAAAGACAGGCCTCAGTTGCCAGGGTGGGAAGCAAGGCAGACGAGGGGTCCCCCAGCAAGTTCCAGGCCCCGATCCGCCACTGTGTCAATGCGCTGTAGGTACCTCCAAGGTGAAGTCAGGCTATAGAGTCCTAGGGCCGCCTGATAGGAGGGAGCGGGTGGTGTGCCCCCTGCTGGTCCCTTCAACAGATGAATACAGGCCCAAAACGGCCAGGACCCTCGCAGGGGCTCGAGGGCTGGGCACTGATTCCCCACTAGCATCTGGGAGGCGGGGGACGAGCACTTGCTGCAGCCGATTGCCACCACCCCACTCCAGGGGACCCATGCCAGTGTCCAGGTCAAGAGTGCTCCCCCACAAGGTTCTGGCCTAGTCAGTGCTAGTGTGGGAAGGCCTGGTAGTGTGTTGGGGCAGGAGACCCCAAGTCTGTGACAGATGTAGAGGTGGGGGGAAAGGCCCAGGGCAGTCACACCAAGGCGTACGCGCCGACCCCAGGCAGGCTGGGCGCCAACCACCAGGGCGCCCAGGTGATCGAGTCTGGCCCCGGACGCAGGGCCCACAAGATGGCATTGCTGGCCTGTCCGGACGGGCCGCTCCCGTGATCAAGCAAGGCGGCAAACAGGAAAGCTGCGCCCGGACCCTATGCTCGGGCCAGCACCAAGGCACCCAGAGGCACTCCACAGCAGGTCAGGAGTCAGCCCCGGGTGTCCGGGGACGAGCTGCCCCCACCTCGTCCGACCCCAAGATGGTGGATCCGGTTGCTCTCTGTCCCAGGGCCTCTGTCCCCCGGCTGAGTATCCCACTCCAGGAGGTCCTGGGCATCTGTAGGGCAGGTCAGGCGACAGGCAAAGTGTTAGAGCGGGGTCTGCACCTGGTTCCTGGGTACCGATGCTAAAAAATAAGATGGGCTGGCTACGGGAGAGCGGAGTCACCGCAAGGCGCGTCCTACTTCATCGGCAGCCCGGCCACGCCCCCCGGGATTTATTTGAGCATGGTTTTGGTATAGATACTGATGGAGAGAGGGGTAAGCACTACATTATGCCTCCCCAGAAGGTAGAAATACTATTTGGTGTTGGGGGTGGGGACTGATGCCAAAATGGGCCTTTGCCCCATCCAATTTCTTTTTTTAACTTATTTCCCTGATAGTCTGGTGAGCTTTCAGCCCCACTCAATGGCAGATTTAGGTGTTTACTACCAATCTACCCTTCCAAAGAGGGGCCGGAAAGTCCATCAGACCATCAGGGGAAAAAGTGAGAAACAGAATGGGGTGCGGGGTTTGCCCATCCTGGCACTGCACTCAATCCCCTACACCAAGGTGCCAGTCAGCTTTTATGCCACTCGAGGATGGCAGAATAGGAAGATTATCCCCCCTGTTTTTTACCCATGTTACAACACTCTCTAAAGAATCCAAATGTCCTCTCCTTAGCCATGGGGATGGAGACACCCTGGGCTCCAAGGGGTGCAAAAAGACTATTGAGGCTTTGGTGATTGGGGTGTATAGGACAGGCTGGCCCCCATTCTATTTAAAATCTAATATATATCTATATATATATATTTTTTTTTTCAAACAATGTGCCCGGAGCAATGAGAGGGCACTCGACAGTGCTCTGCCATACGGCGTCCTGATGCAGTCTGCTTTCCTGTTCCAACATAATTGATTCTGCCAACGCGTTTCAAGGCCTAAAGCCTCTTCATCCTGGGCTGCTGTAAACATCACACTGAGGCTCGCATTCTCACAATTTCCGGCTTTATTACTTCACAGACTCGCCCCCAGTGGGCGTGTGCTACATTGGTGCATGATGGAATATGAAGTTTCCCAATGCGAGCAGTCGTCATTCACTTTGGTAAGTTCAATGTGTGTTC
Source organism: Calotriton arnoldi (assembly GCA_963921515.1). Classification (NCBI taxonomy): domain Eukaryota; kingdom Metazoa; phylum Chordata; class Amphibia; order Caudata; family Salamandridae; genus Calotriton; species Calotriton arnoldi. The sequence continues at coordinate 84,787 of CAWUFW010003429.1, read as the reverse complement.
CACTTTTAAAAGCACTTTATAATCCTATAGTAGGCATCGGAGCATTGCTGCAGACTTAATTAGCATATAGAGCACTGTGCTCTCACGGTCTCGAACAGTTCGAACCAAAGCCTCTACCAGCTGGCAACAACACTTCTTTACCAGCTGGGATGGTGCTTCTCCACGGCAGGGCCGCCGTGATGTATTTTTCAAACAATGTGCCCGGAGCAATGAGAGGGCACTCGACAGTGCTCTGCCATACGGCGTCCTGATGCAGTCTGCTTTCCTGCTCCAACATAATTGATTCTGCCAACGCGTTTCAAGGCCTAAAGCCTCTTCATCCTGGGCTGCTGTAAACATCACACTGAGGCTCGCATTCTCACAATTTCCGGCTTTATTACTTCACAGACTCGCCCCCAGTGGGCGTGTGCTACATTGGTGCATGATGGAATATGAAGTTTCCCAATGCGAGCAGTCGTCATTCACTTTGGTAAGTTCAATGTGTGTTCCACTTTTAAAAGCACTTTATAATCCTATAGTAGGCATCGGAGCATTGCTGCAGACTTAATTAGCATATAGAGCACTGTGCTCTCACGGTCTCGAACAGTTCGAATATATATATTCACTGAAAAAACCATAGGTTTCAGGGACGTTATAGTTAGAAATTAGCATTTAAAAAACCTTAGAAATTCACTGAAAAAACCACAGGTTTCAGGCACGTTATAGTTAGTTGGACATTTCAGTTGTACAAAACCAGAGAAATTCGGCCGTTATAGTTAGTTCAGCTAACTATAACTCGCGCCCCCGCAATGCACTGCTGATGATGTCACATAATACATCACTCATGACATGGTCAGTGACATCGCTGATGACATCTCAAATGACATCACTGATGACATCATCCAGTGTCTGTGTGTTTCTATAAAGTTTAAATATGTTTAATATATATAGGCCAAGCTGTATTGAAGAATGAGTGGGTGTATGAGTGTCTCAATGGATGATTTAGTAGGTGCGTGACTGACTCTATAAGTGAGAGATTAAACGTATCTTACTGAATGCATGGGTTAGTGACTAAACTGTGTGAATGTCTGTATCAGACTGTCTGTTGGTGTGTAAGCGGCTGCATGGGTTGGTGAATAGCTACATGAGTGTCTATATGGGTTATTGATTGGTTGTCTGAGTATCTGTATGGGTGCCTCAGTGTTTGTGTGGGTGGGAGGTGTGTGACTCTGTGCATAGATGTGTGAGTGGGTGATTCACTGGGTGTATGGATTCAAGAGTGCATCTGTAAAGGGCTGTATGGGTGGGTGAGTGTGTGTATAGGTGTGTTGGTGAGTGAATGGATGTCTCAGTGGTACATGTGTGAGTAACTACATATGTGAAAGGCATTATATGTGAGTGTTGGAGTATATAAATGACTATATGTGAGACTGAGTGATTGTGAGAGTGGCTGTATGGATGAGTGTGTGCTTCTATCAGTGATTGTATAAGAGTGTAAGTATGTGTTAGTATCTGTATGAGTAAGTGAGGTGGTGTGTGTATAACTGTATAGGTGAGTAAATGGGAGTGTGATTAATTCTTTGCATGACTGACTAGGTGTGTGAGTAACTCTATGGATGAGTGGCGGTGTGTGAGTGTCTATATAGGTGTATGAGTGCATATGATAGTCCTGTACTGATGAGTGACCGAAAGTATGAATGACTGTATGGGGGAGTGAGTGGATGTGTGTGTAGACCTAAGAATCAGTGAGTGGGTATGTAGTTATTGGTGTTGGAGTGTCTATGGTTTTGAGAATAGCAGTCTATAATTTAGAGTGGGTGTATAAAAGGTTATATTAGGGTGTGAGAAGATGCATCAGATTATCACGTAGATGATGTCATCAGTGATGTCATCAGTGATGTATTTGAGATGTCATCAGTGATGTCACTGACCATGTCATGAGTGATGTAATATGTGACGTCATCAGCAGTGCATTGCGGGGGCACGAGTTATAGTTAGCTGAACAAACTATAACGGCCGAATTTCTCTGGTTTTGTACGACTGAAATGTCCAACTAACTATAACGTGCCTGAAACCTGTGGTTTTTTTTGTGAATTTCTAAAGTTTTTTAAATGCTAATTTCTAACTATAACGTCCCTGAAACTTATGGTTTTTTCAGTGAATTTCAAAGGTTTTTTAAATGCTAATTTCTAACTATAACATCCCTGAAACCTGTGGTTTTTTCAGTGAATTTCAAAGGTTTTTTAAATGCTAATTTCTAACTATGCCTACAGAGGTAGGACGTGCAGAAAAAGGACTAAAGGCGCAGAAAGAAGCAAGAGAAATGCAGAAAGAGGCATCAGAAGTCCAGAAAGACGAAGAAAGGTGCAGAAAGAAGCAAGAGATGTGCACAAAGAACCAACAGAGGAGCAGAAAGAGGCCTTGTTGCAAAGTCATCCTATGCCCCCAACTTTTTGATGATGGGTACTGGTGGTAACTGACTCTGACTAACCAGGCCTAGAGCCAGTGCTATGCTAAAAGACACTTAGAATACAGTGAAAACACCTATATACACTAGGGAACACTATGGGTTGGGGTACCCCTGTGATTGGCATGACCTCCTCTGTAAGGCCCTAGTACATAATAGGGCAGGGGGATTAAAACTACCTCTAAGTCCGGGGTTGCAGAAAGATGCTTCTTAAAGTAGTAGTCACGTTTGCAGAGTGGTGGAGAAAGGGTGCTGGGCCTCCGACCAGGGCTCATGAATTCCGCTGCATAGGACTTAGAGGAGGTACCAAGAGGGCTTCTTGGCCCCCAAAGTCCCTCCGGAGTAAATTAGACTTCATCCCCCATCCCGTAGTCTGCCAGGAGGCGCGTTTGCAGAGTGGTGGAGAAAGGGGGGCATGTCCTCCTTAGACGTTTAGCAATCTCCCTGTGTGGGACTTACTGCAGGTAACAAGAGGGCAGTTGGCCCCAACGACAACCTTGGGGGCCAACTACCCCTCCTATTACCTCCAGTAAGTCCCACACAACAGGATTGCTAAGTTCTCACAGCAGGCCACGCCCCTTTGCCCACCACTCTGCAAACGCGCTCCCTGGCACGCTCTTGGATGGGGATTGAAGTCCCCTTTGCTGCTGGGGGTCCTTTAGGGGCCAACTAGCCTACGTCTTACCTCCAGTAAGCCCCACACAGTGGGACTGCTGAGAGGTGGACAAAGGCCACACCCCTTTCTCCACCACTCTGCAAACACGCCCTGGCGCATTCTAAGTTGGGGTATTAAGTCCCTTCATTCCTGAGGGTCCCTGGGGGCCAACTAGCCCACCAGGTACCTCCAGTATGCACCACAGAGCTGCCTCGCAGAGAGGTGGTCTGAGGCCACGCCCCCTTTTTACACCACTCTGCAAACGCAGCTCCTGGCGCACTGCTGCTTGGGGGATGAAGTCCACTTGTGTCTTGAGGTCCTCAGGATACAAGAGGACCTCATCGCCCCACCAGCAGTGCGCCAAGAGGTGTGTTTGCAGAGTGGTGTAAAAAGGGGCATGACCTCGGACCACCTCTCTGCAACGCAGCTCTGTGGCGCATACTGGAGGTACCTGGTGGACTAGTTGGCCCCCAGGGACCCTCAGTATTCAAGGGGAATTAATTCCCCAACTTACAACGTGCCAGGGGGCGTGTTTGCAGAGTGCTGCAGGGAGGTGGCGGGGCCTCCGGCGAGATGCCAGCTTTTTTATTTATTTTTTATTTTTAGAAGGGGTGCTGTGTGGCCGCCCTTCTTTTATCAATTTTCTTGCCCTGGGGACCCCATCCCCCAGGGCCTGACCCCTTTTTATGAAAAACAATTAAAAAAACGGGAAGGGGGCTGCGTGGCCCCCCTCCCGAGGCCAATTTCGGCCCGGGGACCCCATCCCCCGGGGCATGGCCACATATTTTTTTTTTTTAAGGAGGGGGGCTGCGTGGCCCCCCTCCAGAGGCCATTATTGGCCCCAGGGACCCCATCCCCCGGGGGTGTGCCTCTTTTCTTTACTTTTTTTTTTTAATCAGGGAGGGGGCCGCGTGGCCTCCCCTCCTGGGCCACTTCTGGCCCCGGGACCCCATCCCCGGGGCCGGCCCTTGCGTTGGGGACCGTGGGGAGCCCCAATGCCCCCACGGTCCCGCCGGCTCCCCGCCTCCTGCGGGAGCCGGCATTGCTTGAGCAAGGGAGCTGCTAACATGCAGCTCCCTTGCTCAGTGAATCCTGCTTGCTTCGCTGAAGCGAGAGCAGGTTTTCCTGCTCTCGCTTCAATGAAGCAAAGCAGAGTTTGCTATGGCAGGGTGGGAGCTGTGCTCCTGCCCTGCCATAGCAAACAGCAATGTCCCAGGGATGGGCACCCCAGGACATTGCAGGAGCCGGCCCTGGGGGGTGGCGGTCCCCAGGGCTATTGAGGGCTCCAGGAGGGGGGCCACGCGGCCCCCCTCCCAACGTATTTAAAGCCCCAGGGAGGTGGTGGTCCCCGGGGCCCGGGAGTCTGTAACAGACCCCCGAATTTGAATATTAAGTGCCCCGGGGAGGTGGTGGTCCCCAGGGCAGTGTGGGGGGTCTTGAGCCCCACACACTAATTATTATTTATAGCCCCGGGGAGGTGGTGGTCCCCGGGGCTCGGGGGCCCGCGAGGCCCCCCGCCCATTTACATGAATGCCCCGTGGAGGTGGCGGTCCCCGGGGCAGCATGGGGGGGGTTGGGACCCCCCCATGCATTTATTAAAGAAGCCCTGGGGAGGTGGCGGTCCCCAGGGCTGCGGGGGGGCTGCGTGCCCCCCACATTCAATTTAATAAGCCCCGGGGAGGTGGCGGTCCCCGGGGCTGGGGGGCCCCCACGGACCCCCACAAATTAATTGATGAGTGCCCCCGGGACCTGGCCCACCCGGGGGCTTTGAAAAACGAAGCGCGGAAGTCCGCGCTTCGTTTTTAAAAAAAATACTCGGCCGAATTCGCGACCCAAGCGCGAATTCGTCCGATTTTGTTTTTAAAAAAATGCTTTTTTTGGCCCTGAGCAGGCCTAGGGGGTCAGGGTGTTTGTACCCTGCCCCCTTTCATGTTTTTTATCTTTGTTTCCCCCTTTTTCTTGTGACTCGGTTACCGAGTCACAAGATGGCTGCCAACACTTCCTGGTTTGGAGTGTTGGCAGCCAATCAAAATTGAGCTCGTGCTCGGGAGGGTTCGCGACTCCTCCTCGGTGCTCAGATATCGATATTTTTCTTTTTTTAAATTTCTCAGGAACTACTGAACGGATTTACACCATTTAAAAAAAAAAAGGGCGCACTCTAAACCAAGACCTACCTTATTGCCAAATTTGGTGTAATTCCGTTCAGCAGGTCGGGCTGTAGCCTGTAATAAAGTTCCTATGGAAAATAACATGGAGAAAACGCACTTTGGGACCCTCCTTTTTTCTCGGCCCCCGCTTGACAAATCACCCCGAAACTTTTAACACACAAACTGAGCGGTCCAACCCTATTTTTGGGAAAATTTCACGAAGATTCCTCCAACGGCGCCAAAGATATTGGCAAATCAAAAAACGCTTTTCCTATCAAAAAACGCTTTTCCTATGGAAACCAGGTCCTAACTATAACTACCTACTGGCGATATATATAGATATATATATATAGATATATAAAACATCTAGTGGGCTTTGTACATCACTTGGGCCAGACTGGGAGTAAGTCTCCCAATTTCCCCCTTAGAGGGACAAAAAGAGTACTGGGGTGTTTAGAGGTAGGTGTCAGAACTGATACCAGTAAGGGCCGCTCCATTCCTATTCTTTTTTGTTTTTACATAATCCTTGGTGTACATAGGACTTTCTGCCCACCTGGGGAGAACAGAAAGATTGTTGGGGCCGTTATGGGGTGAGGGTCAGGCCCAATGCCAGGGTAGGTCACCCTAACCCATTCTTTTTTTGTCATACATAATAGTCCCTGGTGTTCTAGTGGGCTTTATGCTTCCAATCCCGAAGGAGAATATATATGCCGTTAAATCGCACAACCTGCCCACACAAGGGCACAGAATGATTGTTGGAGTTGTAAGTGGGTGGGTGCATGGGCGAATGTCAGGGCAAGACACCCCAATACCATTTAAAAAAAAAGAAATTTCCTTGGTGTATAGTGGGCTTCCTGCCCCTTTGGGAGGCAGATTGGGTGCAAACCCAAACTTGCCCTTGACACGGGGGAGGAATGGCTGATTACTATCTTTTAAGAAGGGATCACATGCCCTTGCTTGGGAGTGCATTCCCCCTCTCTGGAGTCCAGTGGCTGGACCCCTGCTTAGAGATCACCCTTCTGTTGTGATTCCAAGCAGGGATACACTAAGAGAGGCAACACTGGAGAGGGGACATTGTCAACAGTACCTCTCCCACTTTAATCAATTGTTGGGGGCTTAGATAAGCTCCCTGTGCACCAAACAAAGCGAAAGCAGAGGGCATCTAATGGTGCTGCCTGCTTTCACTTTCATGCTGTGTCACGCCAGTGCTCTGTGTGCGCTGCTTGCCAGACATCAGGGAAAAACATTATCTCAAGATATGAGGGAAGCGCTTCTCCTACATTTCCAGATTACTTTTTAAGAAAAAATCCTTCTGGTGCGAGCACCAGAAGGATATTCTCTGCTTATGTGTATGATGAGACGTTGACTTCCACAGCACCGATCAGATAATGCGGAGGATGTGATGTCTCATCCTCGGTTGTATAATGTTTACTTAGTGTCCCTCTGTTAGATGGAGAAAAGCTCTGGAAATCGTGCCCCCCTGCCTCAAGTTCACCATACCAAGCTATACTATTTTTGAGCCCATCTCTGTGCATATGATAATCATGTGTATATGCGGAAGCATTTTTGTGCAACAAGGAGTGAGACCCAGAGTAGGGGGGCCCAGATGATGGAGGGCACACCATGTGCACCGTCCTTGCACGAGGGTGACTACTGCTGTCTCACTGGGCTGCAGTGCTGTGATTCTTAAAGACATCTTCTACCCTGTTTCTCAATTTGTCTGCCAGTTCTCTGTAACTAGGTGCCTCCCCCATACATGTATGATATGAGTGGCACATGTGTGCATGTCCATCTGAGTAACATGAGTGCATGTGGCCATGGCCACGCTTGCGCCCATTTTGGATGTGGCCAATCCAGTTGTATCTAAGATGAAGGGAGAGGAATAGAGCACAGAGAGCTGGTGTGTATTGACAGGCATGTTCAGTCATTTCAGAGACCCTTGTGATGGGCCATATAAGAGAATGTTTAATAGATGTGAAATTGGGTCCCTTTGAAGTCAGGAAGTTCCTCTTACCCATTTCTTTTTTTTTTAAATTCTTTTTTATTTTATTTTCCAACACATTAATGCATGTTACATTATCACAATTCCAGCACATTTTGTCAATCACAATTTGCAATACACAGACGTCTCATTGTACATATCCCCGCCTATCCCTATCCTGAATTATCTAATGGGCATCCTACAATTACTTTTCTTTGGGGCTTCGGGCTCATCTAGGTGTGCTGGTAAGTATTCCCTCATCAGTTACAGTCCTCTATGCGCAGCCCACCTGCCCTAAACTTTATCCCATTTTCGGGAGCAGCCTCTGCTCTGATACACCACCTTCTCTGTCAAGCAGCACCAGTCAAGGTCCTGCTCCCATTCTCTCACTGTTGGTGGCTGTGGCCTGCCCCATGCCCTGGCTATATTCTGTTTCGTGACCATGTCTGCAAGCATTAACCATGTTTTTATATTTTTTGTCCAGTTGTCTTCTCCCGTGATACATGGAATGTGCCAGCAGGCTTCCAATGGAACCTCTTGACCCACGATCTTGGACATTATAGCCACTATGGCACCCCAGTAGTGTCTTAACTCAGGGCAGCCCCATATTGTGTGAAAAAAAGTACCATCTTCCCCACAGCCTCTCACACATGCATTCAAATCGCATTTATCCATTGCATACAGCGCTGATCTGGTTGTGTATGACCTGTGTATAATCCTGATTTGTATCAGCCTGAACCGTGCTCTCCCAGCCACTTCTCTGGGGCTCTGGGTAACTTCCAACCAATCGTCCTCCTCAAGAAGCCCTACATCGGTTTCCCATCGCTCCCTGAGGGCCACTAGTGGGTCCGGGGCGTTATTCATTATTTGTTTGTAGATGAGTGATGTTGCTTTATCACTCAGTGGCTCTGTTAATATTCTGTATTCTAACAGGGCGATCTCTGGTAAGTGGTCTCCCTTGTGCAAGTGTGCTCTTAGAGCATGTGTTAGTTGCATGTATCTAAATTTCTCAGAGTCTGACATCTAGTACTCCACTTTCAGTTCTTCAAAGTCAATTACTTTTCCCCTTTTCCAGATATCTCCCAGGTGTTCAATGCCCAACAGGGTTCAGGCCTGGAACCCCCGTAACTCTCGCACCTCTGCTAAGAGGTCTCTCTCCCACAGCGGCGTGCGTTCCGTCAGTTTCCCTTCCCAACCCAAGAATTTATTTGCTTCTCTCCATATTTTAACCGTTGTTTGTGTATGGGTCGGGAATTCTTTGATCACTTTTTTGTTGTAGAGGGCTTTCAGGTATCCCCCATTGCCCATCGCCCAGCGGTCTACCCGAAAGGCCGGCTCGTCTCTCCCTGCAAATATCCAGTCATTTAGTGTCACTAGCTGCGCTGCCCAGTAGTATTTACGAATATCTGGGACCACCAGTCCACCATCATATGGCCCTCTCTGTAACTTGTTTAGCGCTATCCGGGGACTACCCCCATCCCATAGCAACAGCCGTATTTCAGCGTCTATTTTTTTAAAGTAGTCCATTGAAACCTTGTGTGGAGTATTTTGCAGGATATAAAGCATACGTGGCAATGCCATCATTTTGAACATTACGGCCCTTCCCATTAATGAAAGCGGTTACTTACGCCAGTGAGACACACCTCTTACCCATTTCTGGCCTTTGTTCTCTGGGAAAGTGACCCCACTCCCTTGCTGGATTAACAGTAGCAGATTGGGACAGCTCTCATATCTTTAATATCTTGTTTTAGTTTTCTCCTTAAAGGAGACTCCCAGAAATGCCCCACCTCCTTGTTCACATTTTTGACACAAACAACGCCTGGATTAGTCTGAGGAGAAATCCAAAACGTACAGAACGGGTTAGAACTGACCACAGAACTGAATAAGTGGAATACACAAACTCTGTCAGCATCTTGGGTATAAATATGAGACAGAAACTTTTAGTCAGTGTACCAAGGTGTCCTGGCCATATGGCTGGGGCCCACACTAGTTGAGACCGGAGCATCCTTAAAGCACTACAGTTGGGGTAATCACCAACAAATCTTCTTTCCAGATTCAGAACCCATAACCTGGGGAAACTCAATAAGTCTGCCAGGAGTGGCTGCCTGAACCCTTCTCAAAGACAGAGCTATTTCTAGGCATTGACATAGGTCAAATGTTGAAACTTCAAGCCTTGCAAAATGTTGCGGCTCGGCTGCTTCTAGACATCCCAAAATACCACCCCATCTCTAACAGTCTCAGGGAACTCCATCGGCTCCCGGTCCAGAAGCGCATCGAATTCAAAGCGCTTTGCTTTGTGCATAAGGCACTGTATGGAGGAGGGTCTCTGGACCTTCAGCAACTTTTTCGCTGGCATATCCCGCGTTGTGAACTCAGGTCGGCCAATAAAGGACTAGTCCAGGTCCCAAAAATCCGTAGAGCTAGATGGGGGGGAAGAACCCTCTCCTACGGGGCAGCCAAACTTTGGAACACAATGCCGATCTCAATCAGGCTACAACCCAACAGAGTTCTGTTTAGGAGAATGATCAAAACCTGGCTGTTTTCCAACTAAATCTACCTAAGCCTGCTTACTACATACCAGTTGCCACTCTCATTACAGCTCAGCGCCAAGACGCCTCAGCAATAGTTGCACTTTATAAATGTATCACTCACTCACTCTCAGAGCAGGGTAACTGCTTTGGAGAGGTGGTGGAGGTGAACATGTCAGCTTGAGTGGCAACACTAATTCTTCGTGGGACTCTCGTGGGTCATGTCAGGTACACACCATCTGGGTAGACTGGCCCTCTGACAGCAAGGCCAGCAGGCACGCTCTACAATAAAAATGAAGTGTGACATTTAACTCTGAGATGAGGAGGGGGCAATCTGAGAGAATTTATTTTAAGACACACATGACTGTGGAGCACATTTTGGCCCGCTAACAACCACCCAGAGCACCCAGAGATTCCTCATCCCCAGGGTATCCGGCCACAGTACAGTTATAATTAAGGCTCCCTGTTTTCTGTTTTTACAGATTTTTACAGATAAATACAGACAGAAAAAATTTGTTTTCTATCTGCATTTATTTTTAGAGGTGGATAAATACAGAAAATGGTGCTTCTTTAAGTGAACCTCCGGGCTGTCTTTCATGAATTATAGCCCAACAGCTGAGCAGAGGGACAGCATGGGAAATGACAAAGCAGGATGAAATTTCTTTAAATAACGGCTTATGTCAACATACATTTGTGGTATAATACTAATATTTACCAGTGGATGTATTGTTATGTAATATTTGGCAGCTTAAATAGCTAAAACTCGACAGACAACAAAGTATGAGTGCGCGTCGATCAGTTAAATAAATATGGAAATGTACAGTTTTACAGCTTCATTTTTACGCAAAACACAAAATAAATATGGATTAATACAGCTAAAGCAGCCAAAAATAAATATGAATAAATACAGACGGAAATGTTAAAAAAATAAACACCATAAAACCGGAAGCCCCAGTTATAATTAATACGTCTCTTTAATGGTCGTGGGTTCTGATCACATTTAGTACCCCTTAAAATTTACCCCTGTGAATCATGCTAATATCGTTTTAATTGTGTCAATAGTAATAAAGTACTTTTCTTTTCTTAAACCAAAGTACAGGCTGAACAATGAACTGTTGTTAATTGCTATTCAATGCTTGTTGAGTGCTGAGTTTTTAACCACGTACCAACTCCTTGTGTAAGCTCTTCCCTGCCTGCTCTCAACTTCTCTACCCTGAGAGTTAAGTGCATAAAGGGTGAACTTGGTGATCAGTTTGGCGTTCAGTAGTTGGGTTAAGTTGCCAGCAACTCCAGTAAAAGTTCCCACATCTTTGATGAAAGGATTTTCCTGATCCTTTCCACGCGATGCCCCGTCCCTATAACCTGGATGAGCCAGGTTATAGAGATGGCCCTCAGTAGAGAGCATGAGTGGCCCGTGCAGGTAAGAGCGGTGGGGCGCGGTGGGGGGAACTCGACAGACAAAGATGAGGGAAAATTAAATAAATAATTAATTTTCCCGCGTCGTCGTCTGTCGAGTCCCTCTCCACCCCGCCTCACCGCTCCTACTTACACGGGCCGCTCCTGGCTAGAGAGCCACAGTACTACCCAATGCACTTCTCAAACTTCATGCACAACATTGTTGACAACACTAATGACATCACCGCTCCTACTTACACGGGCCGCTCCTGGCTAGAGAGCCACAGTACTACCCAATGCACTTCTCAAACTTCATGCACAACATTCTTGACAACACTAATGACATCATTAATTACTTAATTGGTGGCATCACATTCGGCTTCATCAAAAACATCGTCTGTCACATAACTGAAGCCTCGCATGTATGCACTTATTCGAATGTGTTTTTCTGCAAAGGGAAATATATATTTTTTCCCTCTATACATAATGCCAGTGGGGACACGCAGATGCTGATAGGAATACTGAATTTAACATTTGGATAATATCTAGTGAACATAACTATAAAATCATTTAATATTAATATCTTTTTTGTAGGTGTCTAAATGTAAACAGCAGTAATAACATTTAAATGTTAAAAGTGTTAGTGTGCACTTATAACTGTACTTAATATGCATGATGAGACCTATTATCTGGAAGTGTAAGTCTTTCGTGCTCACATATTTAATGTGCATAAAGTTGACAGCCTTACAACTGCCTTTAAAGTCTGTTAGGATAGGTATCAATGATGAGTGAAACTGCAAGAGCCTCTCATCTCCATGTAATATACAATGTGCTGCTACTTTAGAGTTTTCATTGGTGACATCCTTTGTGATTTCAACTATGAAGTCCCCTGTGAGTTTATGACCTTTCCTTTAGGGATCTTATGATGCAGAGCTAACCATAACTGCGGAATTAATTTCAGCATAATTATTTCCCTTTAATTGAAGTTTTTTATTGGAGTTTTTTTATGTTGATGAGTTACACATCTTAGAAGGCAACTCCAATATCTGTGAATATAAGATTTTAAGTTATTGTTTCTTGGTTTGTAAAGATATATTTCAACAGTTGTCTGGAATTTAGCTATATCCACTGTGAGTCCCCTGCCCTCTGTCCTGAGACCTTGTTAGGTACAGCCTTTTCCAATTCCCAGTTAGCTCTAAGTGCAGGACAAAGCCTTCTGCCAGGCCCCGCACCCAGGTCGACCGATGTTATGTTTTGCAGCTGGCAGCTTCCTGCTATGGGTATCTGTCTCTGGCTGCTGGGAATGGTTAGAGGCGCACCTTACATAGCCAGCCATAACCCATAAGGAAACGGAGCCCATATTCAACAAGGGGATGCAGGCCTGATAATCTTTATTGAGTGGGTAGATCAGTGGTCGAAGTGGGGGAAAAAAAGTAGGGGAACTGTGGGCGGAGAATCAGGGGGCAGGAATAACCAGAAGATTGGGTCAGTGGGCGAAGTCAGAGGTGTGGCTAGAAAGGGCGGGGCCACCAAAGCATCCTGATGTGACTATTGTTTTGGTCACAGTGGGGGCAGGCAGGGAGCGTCCGCAGTAAATGAGGCGTGAATCATTGCAGCAGCAGGGCCATCATAGGTAGCAGTTTTCGCGCTAACCTAAGATTGAAGGCCCTTTCAGTGTTGCTTTGTAGGCCCCTGTCCCCAGATACAGAGGGGAAGGGGGAGGAGGTCATGGGCATTGGGAAGAGGTGTGGCGCAGGGGCCAGGGTGACTGACTCCAGATCCTGGGGCTCACGGTTAGATTCCCGGCGCCGGCGGCAGTTCAGCCCAGCACCATGTGACTCTGGGCAATAGCTCGCTTAATCTTCCCGACGGCCCCCAGCGCCGGGACACCTCTCCGGAGGTAGCTGTGCGCTTTACACATACTGGACATTTACATTTACACTGCAGAGGCCTTCCTCGATATGCACCACAGAGGGGACACGGCTGAATGATCAAGCTATCATTTTTAAGTATGGACCATTCCTGCCGTCCTGAAACGCTTTTTTAATAAAAAGAAGTAGGGGAACGGACTGTAATAAATTTAAAAAGTAGGGGCGCGCCATGCCCTTCCGATCCCGCCCACTTCAACCACTGGAGTAGATGCCTTTTGAAGAGAAGTAACTTTAGACCTGTCTTGATCTAGTGCGTTGTTTCAGTTAATGAGGGCGAGATGGTGCCCACTTGTTTTTGTGTTTTTCCATTTTTTGCAGTTCTTCATGTCCAATCTGGTGATGTCCTTGCGTCTTCCAATGGATTGACTCCATAAGACATAATTTTATTCTTTCTGGTGAGAGTACTATTTATCACAGTTTTGCTTGCATTGTAGCCTGCCTTGAAAACAATGCAGACTTGAAGTGGAAACCCTGTAGGTCTTTTATGGTGGGGATTTGTGATTGAAATCCTCGCAGCATGGAGGAGGCTCTACTTTGATTGGTAAACCCATTTCTACATTCATGAGATTTTTGAATATTCTATATATTTCCCTGTTCTTGTATAACATTGATCTACGAGAAACATTTCTTAGTCACCAAATCAGGTATTCAAAAGGTAAAAGCGTTCACTTGCATGCACCCGGGACACATACGAGTCCTGCATCAAAGGTGTATCCGTCATTGCTCATTCGTACTTCATTGGTCTCAGATCAAATCCGTTGGAAAAAACTCCTGCTGAAGACTAGCCCAATTACTCCATGGTCATGGTTTTAAGGCTCTACTTAAACAGCACTCATGGAAGACCTTGCACACACCCACTTTCTTTTAAGGATTATATGGGGAGTTATGCCCTGGCGTATTCATTTTCAATTTCAGAGTACCCTTGCAGGCCACTGGTGCAGTGGGAATCTTTGCCAGTGAGGTACAGATTCCTTGAACAGGCTGCTTGTCCTGTTCTACAGTGTGGATCACACGGTTTACTACTTCAATGCGCCTGGAAATTTACTAAAACTAGTACCTAGACATGAACAAAAAACTAGTGCCTTTGCTTATAAAGATTGTTTTACCTGATAGCCTTAGGGTGACCTTCCTCCAGCTTTTTGCCTGCCTCCTTCCATTTTTCTGACCTTGCTTTTGATGGTTTTAGGGCTCTGCACACTTTATTACTGCTAACCAGTGCTAAAGTGCTTGTGTTCTCTCCTCTAAACATTGTAATATTGGTTCATCCCCAATTGGCACATTCAATTCATTTATAAGTCCCTAGTAAAGTGCACTACATGTGACCAGGGCCTGTAAATTAAATGCTACTAGTGGGCCTGCAGTGCTGATTGTGCCACCCACATAAGTAGCCCCTTAACCATATCTCAGGCCTGCCACTGCAGAGCCTGTGTGTACAGTTTCACACTGCCATGTTGACATGGCAAGTAAACCCTCTTGCCAGGTCTAAACCTTCCCTTTTTATACATATAAGTCACCCCTAAGGTATGTCCTGTATTATTCACAGTGCAGGGTGCAGTATATTTAAAACGCAGGAAGTGTACTTCGACCTGGCAAGTAAACCATCTTGCCAGGCCTAAACCTTCCCATTTTATACATATAAGTCACCCCTAAGGTAGTCTCTGTATAATTTACAGTGCAGGGTGCGGTGTATTTAAAACACAGGACATGTATTTATTTTATTTTATTTTATTTAAGAGGTTTTATATAGCGCTGGCCAGACCCGAGGGTATCGGAGCGCTTTACAGCAGATATAGGGGAGAAATCACATAAAAGAGACAAAGGTAGGCATAAGTGTTCAAAAGTCCCAGTGTGCTGTGCGACATTGAGGTAGAGAGGTCCTGAGGTAGTCTCGTTGCGTGCACAAAGTCTTGGGCTAAATCTCCCTCCGAGAGGAGGTGAACGAGGAGGGGGTTAGGGAGCGGGGATGAGGTAGGGAGTGGAGGAACAATGACAAGGGTCTGTAAAGTGCAGGAGGAGGTAAGGTGATGGAACATTGCCTGGTGGCTGCAGAGTGCAGGCTTGTGCGTTTTGGTTCTCAGTCCGGGAAGGCACGGTTGTGGTAGAGGTCTTTTAGGAGTCTTTTGAATTTTATAAAGGAGGGGATAGCCCTGATATCGACTGGAATGGAGTTCCAGATTTTGGGTGCGTTTCCAGCGAAGGATCGAGACGCGGTTTTTTGTTTGCGTGTTTTCAGAGGGATGAGTAAGAGGGTGTTGGAACTCCTGCGGATTCTTGACTGGCCGGCTTTCTTGAGTTTGGAGGCCAGGTATTCCGGTTTCCCTGTGTGCAGAGCTTTGTGCGTGAGGCAAGCAGTTCTAAAGCTGGCACGCATTTCGACTGGGAGCCATTTTAGTTCTCTGAGTGCGGGAGATAAGTGGTCATATTTTTTAACTCCTGTGACCATTCTGGCAGCAGCATTGAAAGTTGTTTTGAGTGGCGCTAAGTGGGAACGAGCTGTACCGGACAGGACTGCGTTCCCATAGTCAAGTCTAGATAGCACCAGTGATTGGGTGGCTTGTTTGAGGTCCATGGGCGGGATGAAGGGTTTAATTTTGTTGAGAAGCTTCAAATTGAGGAAGGCACTCTTCGCGGAGATCTTAATGTGTTTGGTCATGCTTAGATTTTGGTCGAGGGTGATTCCTAGCGATTTTACCGAGTTCGCCAGGGTGAGATTACCGTTAAGAGCGTCGATTGCTTTCAGCCACTCTACAATTTGAGAGTTTTCTTCTTTGTTGGAGATGAGGAGGATTTCGGTTTTGTCTTGATTGAGTTTGAGGTGGTTAGTTGATAGCCATTGTTGAACTTCTCTAAGAGTGTTGTTGAGTCTTAGAATGTCGTTAATGGAGGAGGTTTCCAAGTAGATCTGGGTGTCGTCTGCATATAGGTGGAAGGGGATGTTGGCTTTTTTCAGAATGGTGGTGAGGGGTTCCATGTATATGTTGAACAGTTGAGGGGAGAGCACTGAACCTTGGGGGACACCTCTGTTGACGGGGAGTAGGTCGGACATAAAGGATTTGATTTTTATCCTTTGGGAGCGGTTGTGAAAGAAGGAGGAGAACCATTGTAGGACCACCTCGTCCGCACCTGCTCGGTCTTTGAGAGCCTTGATGAGAAGATTGTGATCAACTGTGTCAAAGACTGCCGATAGGTCTAAGAGGATGAGTAAGCAGCATTGGTCAGTATCAAGGGACTTGAGGATGTCATTCACGATGTTTAGGATCGCGGTTTTGGTGCTACAGCCTTTTCTGAAGCCCGATTGGTGGTGGTCAAGCAGGTTGATGTTGTCAATGTGCTGGTTCAGTTGAAGGAGAACGTATTTTTCGAGGATTTTGGCTAGGAAGGGGAGGGTGGAAACAGGTCTGAAGTTGTTCAGGACGTTGGTGTCTAGGCCTGGCTTTTTCAGTAGTGGTGTGACTTGGCCGACTTTGAGGAAGTCTGGTATGATGCCGGTTTTCAAGGAGCTGTTTATGATTTCACACCATATTGGTGCAAGGGAGAGTTTCAGCTTTTTAGACAATTGGATAGGTACAGGGTCGAGGCTGTGGGATGAGGGCTTGGAGGAGGAGATTAGTTTGAGAATCTCAGCTTCATGTACTTTTAAGCTTTACATGTCTTGGCAGTGAAAATCTCTAAATTTAGTTTTCACTACTGCAAGGCCTATCTCCCCCGTTGGATAACATTGGGATTACCTTATTACATCTTTTAAGTGTAACTCCTAATTGTGAAGAAATAGACATTCCAAGTTTAGTGTTACTGAACTCACAATTTAAAATCACAACTTATGGTGAAAGTGGATTTTAAATTCCACTTTAGCAAATGGCACTTTTAGAAAGTTGTCATAAACAAGAGGAACCAGGAGCTATATTTAAGCAGGTCCTGCACACGTGCTCCAAAGGGTAATGTGAGTCACGAAGGGTGTGCAGTGCCTAAGGGAGGGGGAGGGAAAAGAAAAGAAAATATTTTCTAAAAAGTGCCCTCACACACCCCGGAGGATGTCATGCTTCATCATTGGGCCTGCTCCTTGTCGGGCCGGAGCTGCAATGCCCGACGGGCACCCGCAAATGGGGCTCTTTTTAACGGAGATCTTTTGGGATGAAGCCATTGGGTGAGTGTGGGTGTGTGGACTGGATAGTGTGGTGAAAGAGTGGGTTAAAACAGGTCTAGGGCAGTCCAAACTAATGTGTTTTATTATCAGGTAGGGCTAGCCTAAGTAAAAGTAGTGAGCCCCAATTGGATATAATGTTCCAATAGGGCTGGTGTGGTGCTATGGGTCCCCCGTTGGATAACATTGGGATTACCTTATTACATCTTTTAAGTGTAACTCCTAATTGTGAAGAAATAGACATTCCAAGTTTAGTGTTACTGAACTCACAATTTAAAATCGCAACTTATGGTGAAAGTGGATTTTAAATTCCACTTTAGCAAATGGCACTTTTAGAAAGTTGGCATTTTTATACTTTAGCCATTTTATGCCTTCTGCCTGTCTCTGGAATACAAGTCTTGTGTGGGTGACAACTGGCTCCCTGCATTCCCTCTAGACAGTCACACTCAAAGGAAGAGTAGTGTGCCTGAGTGGTCATCTGCATGCAGATGGGCCATCCTGAGCAGGATGGGAGGGAGGAGCTGACACATTAAAGGGCTGTGTCCTGCCCCCCACATAAAGGATTGATTACCACCCTGTAGTATCTTTGGAGCCAGGGCAGGAACGGAGAGCCTCTGTGCACTTCAAAACTTTGTTTGATGTCTCCCCCACTTCAAAGGCACCACTGGGTATAAGTACTGGACCTCTGGCGCTACCAAATCAGAACAATTCTGGACCTGTGACCACCCTGCCAAGAAGAAGATGATCTGATGTGCTGATCAAGGACTGTCACTCTGCTGGAACTACTTTGCTGGACTCTTGCCTTGCTGTGTTGCCCTGCTGCTCTCTCCCTGCCTGGGTGAGAAGGAATGGACCTGCATCAATTAAACCCAGAGTGACTGCAAGGGGTTGCTGGCTTGCCTTATGTTACCGAAGTCTCTGGGACACAAAAGACTTAGAACCCCCCTGTTCCAACCCATGGGCTCATCTGCCTGTGAGTCTGTCCTGTCAAGTGGTGCCAGCCCAGTCCTGGACCCTTGGAAATGGACCCAGGGGTTTGCTCCAGTGGAACCAACGCATCCTCTGCTGTGAGAGCAGAATCTGCATCACACTCGGAACCACCGATTTGGAACCAACACAGCACCACCACTGCGTGGTGAAGATTGACGCATCACCTCTACAGCATGGAGAGACCAACCGCATTGCATTCGGAACCACCGCACTTCTTATGGACCCGAAGCAGAGTCCCAGACTGCTCTGTGTTGGGTACTCTTGAATAGTGCCACTACACAGTGCTGGCACACTGATGGAGACCACTGCAGCACACCCGTTGGGGCGTAAATTTGCATATCGCCATGATGGAAACAGTCTGCAGCCTCCTTGATGGTGGAAGTGGTGCTGGTACTCTCCTCAACAGGCTAGGGCAGAGCAGAGGAGGTAGAGTGTGTCCTGGCCTCCACAGTTTCACTGGGGTAGAGTAGGGATTATTTCTTTACAGGGTATGCTCACTTGGTGGACTGTCCTACCAGAGTAGGAGATGAACTGATGCTCAGCAGGCATAGATTGGACAGTAAACTGTGGCTGTAGCTGATAGTGCCAGAATCGGCGTAACTTCCCTGGATTGGTCCCACTCGCAACACCTTGAGGGAATCCCTGGTATGCTTTCCACTTGGGACCCAGACCCACTTCTGCATCAGGGTGATCTGGCTGGTCTTTCCACTGTGGCACCCCTTCCTCCCAGAGTGCTAACATGGCTGATAAAAACAGACAGAATGAGGAATTCTTTAAACCTCAATGAAGTTCTGAGAAGAAGAAATAGTGTGAGGCCGCTGATGATTTGACAGAGGATGCCTTCCTTAGAAGCAGAGAAAAGTCCAATGTTAAAGGATCCAGGAATTCACTGTACACTGACATGGTGGTGAACACTAGCCAAAACTGTGGAACCTGTGAGGGCTGCAGATGAAAAGCTATGGATCTGGACAGCTGAATAATGTGATTGTAGCAGAAGCAAGAGAGAGTGAAGCACAGGGGTCAGGTGCTTAAGACAAAGACAAAGGATTTGTGAGATTTCATGGAGTAGATGACCAACTTCGGCATGCGAGATTGAGCACATCCCCAAGCTGAAAGACTTGTGCGCCTAATAATATACAGATGGTACCACATCTCAGGGTACTGTGGGTTCCACCAATGATTCTTCCTAAGGTGCAATAGCTGTTGCCACTAGTTACACTAGAGCTTTAGTTAATGAGATTGCCGTTTTGTCTATCATCAGTTTTGTTCTGAGCTGGTTGCGCTATGATGCTTGGCTGCCTCGTTGCGCTGAGATACCCCTCGGGGTGATTCGAGGGCGTTATAAATGGCATTAACATTAACATTAAATAAGAGCACGATCAGAGGACTAGGTTGGTACTTGTGTTACAATTGGCAGACTGAGAGAAGCCAGGCTCCTCCTATTCTGCAGCCAAATGCATTTTCTAGGAAGAGGGTCCTCTGGCTTTAAAGAAGGATCCAGTGACTAAGGGGGCTAAGAGTATTTGTGGGCTTCCCAATGATTCTCAGGTTTGAACATCAGGGCAGGCCATTCCGTCAGCACCCTAAGGCCAGCATTAAGACGTGCGTGCTCGTGCCCCCCTCCCATCGCAATAAAGCGCCAAGGCATCCCGGCAGCTCGCGAGAGGGGTGAAGTGGAGCAGAACTGGCTGGCCTTTGAGACACCCACACCATAAACAAGAAGCAGGCACCACAAAATAGAGAAGAGAGTCTTCAATCCTCTGTGGTTCCACAGCTGATACCTCAGCACCAAACCAAAACCAGCTTGCTCTTCTTGAAATCACCTCAAACGACAAAGAATTGAAGCAAAGGCAAGCACGCAAAAAGCAATCTAGCCAGCCGACAAAAGTAAACCGAAGCAAACCATCAAAGCAAAGGAGTAGTAGCTTCGCGAGACGTACAACTGGGGGACTCCTACCGTAGATAACTGCCAACCCAACCCCCATGAGCTCAGGAAAGACAAGGGGGCCACCCTCTACCAGCTTGGGAAGGGGAAAGCACAAAAAGATGAATAAAGAAAGGGGCAAGCGCAACCAGGCCTCCCTAATTAAGTCAGACTCAGAACCACTGTTCACACTTGTAGCTCTCTTAGTCCACAAAACCTCCTTGAGCTCCTCCCTCTCAGTGAGGAGGTTGTAGCCCATATCATGATACAAGAAGGCTCCCCAGTGATGAAGCATGCCACCTTTGGCGGGTGAGGGAAACTGTCCCATAAAAAGGAACTCTCCTAGGTAGGTGTGTTTTTCCAGCCAGGCTAACACTGTACTTTAGACCCAAGGGCTCATATTTGTGTTTTGATATGTGAAGTAGGGGAGCCAACCCTTGCATGTCTCAAAACCTCCTCAAGCCCCTTTTTTGTGAATTAATCGTTTGTGCAGCCACGGCTGCGGGTTTTCAATTGAAGAATCAAGAATCCCTTAGCTTGAAGTGGGACATCCCATTTAAACATCTTTTCTCTATCATTCTCTGATTCTCTTGGGCCTATCACTTCTATTTTCTACTCTGTCTGTGTACCAGTAGGAAAGATGGCAGGCTTAATGGGACTAGCTTTTGATGAAGCAGTGGTTCAGACAATTCTTACCACACCTAGTCTGTTAGATACCCCATTAACCAATACAACTGCCCAATCAGATGACTGGGCTAAGTTACTCAATCTGAAGAGAACACATATCCACACTAGCACACATGGGGAGATCATGACAGAGTATCTCCAAGGTAACTATGCCCCCAATGGCCTCATTGTGACTAATGCTCCTAGACTCTATTTAGAGGACAAGACTTTTAAGAAAGACTGGTCCCTGATTGCATGGTAGTGCACCAGGGACTGGTTAATACTGAACATCAGTACAGCCAAACGCATCGCTGATGCCATCTTGATTGAGATACAAGTGTTAGAGACACAATTGAAATCCACCATATTAGCTCCATAAGAAAAACATGGATGAGACTAACAAGACCACAAAAGAGTACAAGGACTCTCTGCTGACTATGAAGATCAACAAATTAAAGAGGGGTCTCTCACGCTTTGCCCTTGAGAGAGATATCCATACACCAGTGAGAGCTACACACCTCCTGAATTCAATTGCAAAGGCCGTTGATATGGCTCCAACTATTCCTCCTCTGATACCGAGGAGTGGTCTAGTGACTCTGACTCCAGCCCAGAACGGCAGCAGTCAGGCCCCTAGAAGAGGGGATGAGGCAGATAGCGTGGACAGTACCCCAGGGCACCTCACCATCAATGGGGGCCCCCTATACCATGGAGCTATTCTGTGCCACCATTCCAACAACCAATGCCGGGCTTCCAACTTCCCCCACCTCCCTTTCACCATCTGGCTTTTTAGAGCAAGGCGAGGCAGGGCAAGGGGCTGAAGAAGGCAATAACAGCAACAGCAACAACATGTTCATTGGCGTCCAGCACCATCACCCCGTCACACTCGGAGTATGACGAAAAGACAACATCACATCCCGGCACAAGCAGCGAGTTGACTTAGCTGTCAATCTGAGCAATCGGACCCTGACTAATGATGAACAGCGAGTACTCAAAAGAAGGCTTGGTTTCATCCCTACATACAAAGGAGATGCCTTCCAAAACATCAATAATTATCCCAATTCTTCTGTAAGGTCAGACTGCATTTCTATTTTGCTGACAATACAGCAACTATTTCAGATACGATTTTAACTAATACCAACCTTAGCAAGAATTCAACCTTCAATCCACCAGCCCACATGATCCCTCTGGAAGTACTTACTTTTGAAAAGACTGTTGTGAAGGATCTGAATTTGGATAAGAGAAGCAAACCACAATCCTTTTGTAATCTGCCCAAGTGTGAACAATCTGTCTTACACACTTTGAGCACAGACGACTCCAATTTTGATAAAGTTGGCCGACAAAGAGGGGACCACGGTTATCCTGGATGCTACTACCTACAGGACAGTATACCTTAGACAATTGAATGTGAGGAGCTCCTATCGCCCTTTGAAGTCTAGCCCCACAAGGAGACTGTCGGTAACCATCATCAAGTCCATGGTCAGTGAGGCTAAGGACAATGGTTGGCTCACCACTAAAGAAGCTGAGTTTCTACTAACATGTGACTCGGTCACTCCATATTGCTACGTACTTCCCAAAATAGCATTATTTCTCCAATTTTTTCCTCTTTCTATGTGTGCTGTATTCTGCGGTAAACATAGAGTAAAATGCCTCCAATTATTGCTTTTGTGCAGGAAGGTATCCTTTCCTGCACAAAAACAATCCTGCCAACAACGCAGACATCCTTGCACCATGATGCAAGGGTGCCTGCATTGGCGGCAGGCACCAAATTGTGCAATGACCCGCCATAGGTCCTTTCCTTACCTCCATCATTAGTTTGTCCTGCACTACTTCAGTGAGTTTCAAGAATTAAGTTTTACCTCCAACTCCTTTGGGCCTAAATAAGGTATTCTAAAACCATAGATAAAGACATCCAATAATGAGGTTGCTGCTGCACCATGTGGGTATTGCTTCAGCTATTCTCTCATTCTGTATCCCTTAACAGGTGTTGCTGCCCTTCCCCCTTCACCTCTAACTCTACCTGCACTCACCTCCTCCCTGTTCTCTGCCATATTGCAGGATAGGGTGTTTATCTCTGCATTTTGAGCATTCACATAGGCATCTGCATGGGTAACAGTAGCACCTTCCCATCTTATAGTTCCAAGACGCTCCCACTGGGCAAGACTTTAATGCTCCCCCACCCAGCCTGAAGTGGGACACCCTGGGAAAGGTGAGTACGGTAAGGGCAACCCCGTAATGTGTGCACCGTTGACATGGGACTCATTGGAGTCATGAACTGTAACCAAAGTTCGTTGTCTGGTTCCCCCATAACGTCTTGTGGTTCAAGCTTCTCCTGGACCTGAATTCCTTGTCATAGCACTGCCACGCTATGCAGTGAATGCCGATGGTAACCAACAGAATCCCATCTAAATGCTTAAATAAAGCCATGCAGCTTTCGGGTGACTTCTTGCAAAGTATGCTAGCATTAGCAGTAAATTCCACCATCAATGAATCAGTATTAGTTAGCACTCTGGGGCATCTGTCCAGTGTGATTACACCAACCTTTACTCATACTTTTCCCTTCTTAATGTAATGTAGATGGTCTTTTATTTGCCTACTAAAAGTGGTAGAAGGGAGAAAAACAATTCAAGATCATACTTTCGATTTAGTCAAGCTGTAATAGACCACAGACTCCGTCTTTAAGTTTTGTGGATTTATTATAAGGCCAAAAATAATTGAATATAAACACACCTCAATATTAGAGTATAGAGGTACAAGAAAATCAATACAGAGCCGATTTTACGAATATAGGTCATTCGGCACAGAAGGCATAATATGATGAACTCCAAAATCAAGATACAGCAAAGAATGGAAGCGGAGTCCAATTCTCTTTTCATTTAAGAAGGAGCAAAATCTTTCCCTACTCTACTCTCAATGAGAATCCTACCTATCTCCCTTGTATCATATCCCAAAGGTGTCAACACGTGTTGACTTCCTAAGAAATACTCACGTCATAATGGGTCTGATAGCTTAAAGCTATGGAGCTCGCTCTAAGATGCTCCTTCCCCTCCGAAAGCTGGTAGAAGTCTGTTTAATCTGTCCCTGCGCATTATACAAAAAGACAATAATCGGCTGCCAATACGTCATATGTTAAACTTTTCCACTTGCAACGGTTTTCAGTAAATTTCCATAGAAGCTTTAATTAGCTGGCTCTTCTTCCAGTGGCCTTGGTTCCCAGATAGGCTGTGCACGAAGGTATCCTCCCTTCTCGCCTTTCAGTCTTCTTCAAAGACATTCCGAGTATCTCCTTAAATCTAAGAATAACAAGGTCGAATTCCTGCACCTGCAGTAGGATGAGAACATACTGTCTTCGAGCACACCAGAATTTATTTAATTAATACTTGAGCAGCTAAGGAGAAACGAAACTCAAAACAATCTACAATTTGGGCCTACAACTGGGTAACTTGACTCAACATGGTTACATTATGTGAATACAATGTCATCCTGCACATTGCACATACAGGAATTATATTTCTAATACATACAAGATCCTACTTAAATGTGCTCACTTCGCTTTAATACTAATATGATGTGAATAAATGCATCTTAATAATCGTAAAACACTGCACACGACAAAATATATATGAGTACGTTTGTATCAGGAGTATAGTGCACCCCTACAAATTAGAGTGCTGTAAGCGCTCTATCAGTTCCCCCTCTTATGACTAGTGTCATAACACCAACTTTTTCCCTGCTTATAAGTTTCTCCTTGTAGAAGAGACCGACCTAAACAGAGGTTGTAGCTTGCCGTCCCTGCCTAAATCTTTCCAATCCTTTCAAATGTAGATAATGACTGTCCTGCAGTCGTTCTAATTGTTGCTCTTGCTTTTTCAAAGAATTTTCAGCATGTCGTGCCTTTTGCCATTTGTAAGCCTTAATGTCTCCCAACAGTACAATTATACAAATGACAACTATTATGATAAGTTTCAAGATGTATCCTATTATTCCTTGTCCCAAACTTCCAAACCAGCTTCCTATCTTGCCAAATCCCTTGCCAATTTGTTCCCAGAGTCCATCAGCAGCCAGATCACGTAAATCTTGATGTATCTCTGAAATATTGCTAATGTACTTCCTTATATCCTGACTATTGTCAGGAATATAAGTACAGCACTGTTGAACTTTCAATAATTTACAAACTCCTCCAGGCTTTGCTAGTAATACATCTAAAGCAAGGTGATTTTGAAGAACCATAGCCCTTATTGAAACCATCTCCCCATCAACAAGTAATATGATTTGGGCCGTATCACAGAGAGCTTATCTACTAGAGTTGCCAGCTTTCTAATCTTCACATCATTCAAAATCACACCCAAACTAGATATCATAGCTACAAATACATCTCCAATAATTTCTCCAGCACTTGCACCACGTTTTCCTCTATGGGATCTCTTCCCTTCCAAAGGCCATAAATCATCCACATGGAAAATTTTGGGGAAGTCTACAGCTAAATAACATGTCCCATACCAATTTTTGGGCAATTTCACATAAGCATTTTTACCACACACAAAGTACACATTTGGCACTATGGTCAATTTATCCAACAGCGCCTTTCTAATGGATTCTTCAATCAAGAAAATGTGTTCACAATCACTCTCACCCACAAATATTTAGTCATAATATGTGGACGGGTGCCTAATGCACAGTCTCCCTTTTTGCTGGAAGTCTAAAGCTATTGGACCAGAACTCCCTTTTGCCTTATGATCTAGTTCTTCCTTTGTCCATGGGATCACCTTGTGCTTCGGATCTGGTCTAAATAAGGTCTGCCTATGTCGATCTTCTATCTGATCCACAAACTTCTTTTCAATGTCAGTTAACATGCAGGTCAAGTTGTGTCTATGGGCATAAGATGTATCTAAGGTAATATTAGGCACAAAATATGCAGACATCCTTTCTGCCTGCTTATAGTAATCATATTTATTCATGTATTAAAGAACTGGAACTTCTGAGAGTGCCACATCATAATTGGAGAAGTAGTACTCAAAATGTGCCTTACTATAAAACATACTCAATAACACGCTGCATGTAATGCCATAGGTCACAGGTAAGTGATGGTATTGAATGCCTTCCTCTACGGATGCTGGCAGTTGCATACACACATAGCAATCTTTCGCTTCCATTGTATCAACATACTCGTACAGCAAACGGGCATATGCATTCAGCGTGAAATCACCTTTGGACAAATCTACATGTAGCATCCGACTAGTTTCCCTAATCATTTCTCTATCTTTTGCGGAGGCACCCTCTTCAAACCCTGAAGTAGGTGGGGTAAGTGTTGTCTGTTCCCCATTCCTTTCGGCATCGTGTGACTCCGTCAAGGATGTAATAATCACCAAAGTTATGACAATAAGTACCACAACGATAAGGGTACCAATTATGCATTTCTGCTTGCATCTTGGATTTCCAGATTCCATTTTGAACCACCTTTAGTTTTGAAGCGCAAACAAATCAAAGTCTCTTTTCTTTTCTTCTTGCCTTATTTTGGTATTTTCAATGCCTTATTATCGTCTTTTTCCCATTCGATTATTGCAATGTTCAGTTCAATATCTATGTCCTATTGAAGAGATGTAGTCAGCCCTAGCCCTCAGTTCTTCTTCTATTGAAAGTCCCTAATTTAAATCTTCTTCCACTCGGGTCTAAGTTATCTTCTTTCTAAAGCCTAATGAGTTCTTCTTTTAGAGTTCAAACTTCATCATTAATGATATTAGATCCAAGCATAGTAAGAACAAGCTGCAGAATTTCTGCACGAATCTCTCCCAGTTCCTGTGCAGTGGGCTATCGACCAAACGTGGGGAAAGCAACCTGATTATGAATCAAAAAGCGCAAACCACTTAGCCTTGGTGGATTTGGGGACTGTCAAAGTTAGGAGTCCGAAGGCTTCAATTCCAGGGACCAACAGCTGAATTTCAATCATGAGGGTGTCCCCTCCGTAACTCACTGTACCAGTCCCCAACCTTCCGGAATTCTTCGGTTTCTGCATTTGCAGCCAGATACGTCCACTCAGGAGAGGCGTACTTTTGAGTCGGTACCCTCTCTCTTCTGGATCGTCTTAGACCATCCGATCTTTCCTCAGTTTCACTTTGATCTGATTCAGAAGTTTCAGGAATTGGAGCGAGATTTTTCTCAGATGCAAGCCTTATGTTCAGCCTTTCTTTTCTCGTTGGCCACTTTTCTGCTTCTGCACCTGTTCTCTCCTCCTCTTGATCTGAACCTTCTGCACCAGGCCGTTACCTTCGATCTGGGTCTGCAATTTCGTCTATCTCCGGATCTGCACTCAATGCTGGAGCGGAGGAATCTCTTTCTTCTTGCTCGATTGGTTGTTCAATCCCGTCAAGAATTCTTACGACTTGACCTGATTCTTCATTTCCTGTAGCACTTTCAGCAAGAGGAATCGTTGTTTCCTCCGGTTCTGGAACACGACGAGTATGCGAAGCGTGGATCCAGTTCGGTAAGCCGCCACACTTCACAGCTGTACTTGTTACCAAGATCACTTGGTAAGGTCCTCGCCAGCGAGCGTCAAGTCAGCTCTTCCTCACGTGCTTTCGAACAAGCACCCAGTCACCAGGGTTAAGGTCATGCAGCAGATCTCTCGAGGTGGATGCAGTCGCAGCCTTGACCTGGTGGGACACAGAATTAACCACATCAGCCAGTCCCCTACAATAATCCAAAACCAAATTATCTGTGATGTTTATCAATGCTGTAGCTGGTACCATAGGCAATCGCATAGCTCTTCCCATCAATATTTCGTGAGGGGAGAGTCCTGTCCTCCTATCAGGAGTACTACGCAGACTCATTAGCACCAATGGTAGCGCGTCTGGCCACTTCAATGAAGTCGACGAACAAACTTTCGACACCCTCATCTTGATTGTGCCATTTATCTGTTCTACAAGGCCAGACGCCTCAGGCCTGTAACTACAGTGCAATCTCTGATCAATGTTTAGAGCTGTACATAATAATTTCATGATTTCACTATGGAAGTGTGTTCCTCTATCTGTCTCAACTGAGGTCGGAAATCCAAAGCGGGTATCAATTCTCTTAACAACAGTTTTGCCACTGTGAGACTGTCACATCGTCTAGTTGGATAGGCTTCAACCCAACGTGAAAAGATACACACTACCACCAAAACATATCTTAGCGTATTGCACCTAGGCATCTCAATGAAATCCAAATGAATCCTATTAAAAGGCCCCCTTGACCTTCCAATATGACTCATTGCAACGACAGTTCTCTTTCCAACATTCATTTGTTGACATATAACACATCTGTGACACACCGCTTCAGCATGCACACGAAAGCGCGGATTGAACCAGGTTTGCCTGAACACTCGCACCATGGCATCTCTCCCTAAATGAACCACTCCGTGAATCTGCCTTGCCATTGGGCTCAATAAGCAGTTAGGTAAGACTGTTCTCTCATCTGTTGACACACAAATGCCATCTTCTCTCTTTTCTCAGCCTGCTCTGACCCATGATGCAACTTCCTCCTCTGAGGCTTCATCCTGCAGTCGCTTTACCTCATCCCAGGTGTCGGCTATAGCTAACATCATGCTGAGCTCAGTCTCTTCTGTGCTTTCTTCTACATATGTTCCATTAAAAACACAAGCATGTATAGCACAAAAACGCGCTACTTCATCTGCATAGTTATTTCCTTTAGTAACAAAGTCCTCTCCCCTCCCATGGGCTGCACATTTTACTACAGCTATTTCTTTGGGTTTTTGCAAAGCTTCCAACAATTGGCGTACAAATTCTCCATTACGGATAGGGGATCCTGAAGATGTCAAAAATCCCCTCTGTGACCATAACTGGCCGAAGTCGTGAACCACTCCAAACCCATATTGGCTGTCCGTATAGATAGTCACTCGGACTCCATTTGAAATGATACAGGCACGTGTCACAGCAATAATTTCAGCGACCTGAGCAGAGTATACTCCTGTCAAACAGGCAGCTTCCACCACCCCCAAGATGGTGCACACAGCAAACGCTGCTCTCAAACACCCTTCATTGTCTCGTAAGCATGAACCATCAACAAAAAGGATCAAATCAGTTTCAGGCAGAGGTTCATCAACAATGTCAGGTCTGGGATTTATAGATAGTTCAGTAACATCCAGGTAGTCATGCTCTTCACAATCTTCTTCCTCCTCTTGTGGAAGAGGTAACAATGTAGCAGGATTCAAGGTGGTACAACGTTTCAAAGTGACATTTTCAGAAGCCAATATAACCTGCTCATACTTTGTAAGTCTGTTATTTGTTAAATGCTGTGTCTTAGTTCGTGTCATCAGCAATTCTACTGAATGAGGCACGTAAACAGTAAGCGGATGACCCATCACTGTGCCTTCACATCTTTAAATGCTGACACCTGTTGCAGCAACGGATTTGAGACATCCGGGCAACGCAGAAGCTACTGGATCTAATGTAGCTGAAAAGTAAGCCACTGGTCTGCGAGCATCTCCATGTGTCTGCACAAGAACCGCTAACGCACATCCTTCCTTTTCACAGCAGAAGAGCGAAAACGCTTTATTATAATCCGGCATTCCCAGAGCTGGAGCGCGACATAGGCTCTCTTTCAGCTCAAGGAAGGCTCTCAAGCAGTCATCATCCCATGGTACCGGATCGCTAATGTCCTTTCGAGTCAACTTCAACAGTGGCTTTGCTTGCAAGGAAAAATTTGGGATCCACTGTCGATAATAGCCGACCATTGCCAAAAACATGCGGACTTCTTTTTGTGTTTTCGGAGTTCCCATGTGCAGAATCGCCTCTATGCGATCTGGTGACACCCTCCGTTTCCCTTTCTCAATCCGATGACCTAAATACTGTACTTCATTCAGACAATACTGGAGTTTGTTCGGAGACACTTTGTGTCCATTGTCTGCCAAATGATTCAGCAAAGCCACAGTATCAATTCTGCAGGCATCCTCAGTCTCTGAAGCGACCAAAAGGTCGTCAATATACTGCACTAGGACTGAGTTCTGGGGCATCATCAGCCCTTCAAGGTTCTTCTTCAGACTCTGACTAAAAATAGAGGGGCTTTCTGTATACCCTTGAGGGATTCTACACCATGTTAACACACGATCGTCCATCCTAAATGCAAATAAAAACTGGCTATCTTCATGCAATGGTATGGATAAAAATGCCTTACATAAATCTATGACTGTAAACCACTCTGCTTCACATGGTATTTGGAACAGAATAACAGCTGGATTTGGTACCATGGGACAACATGGAATCACAATGTCATTGACTCTGCGCAAGTCCTGTACTATTCTGTACTTGCAGCTAGGCTTCTGCAGTCCCATAATAGGGGAATTGCAGGGACTTCCTCGTATCTCCTTGAGAATGCCTTGTGCAATCATAGACTCAATTACAGGTCTTATTCCAGCCACAGTTTCTGGACTTAATTTATACTGCGGAGTTCGTGGAAATTCGGCATTTGGTTTGGTATCTTAACAGGTTCGACCCCTCGAATCAATCCTATCTCCTCACCTGTGAAATCCCACACCTTTGGAGAAACCGAATCTCTCAAATCATGTGGCAACTCCTCTATCGTAAGAACCACGAACATTTCTGTACACAAGCTCATATTAGCCATTTTAAAATCAGCATCATCATCACAGGTTTGCAACTCCACACCCCTCGGAGTGCAAGATATGGTACAATTTAGTTTACACAAAAGGTCTCGTCCCAATAGGCAGACTGGGCTTGAATTGCAAACTACAAATTGATGTTTATCTCGGAACGGTCCTATCCTCACAGGTAACTCATTTGTCAATGGGTTAGTCATTTTCTGATTGGTAACTCCCACCACTTGGATCGTTTGTCCTGACAGGGACACATTTGGGACTTCTTCAGTTCTTACAGTGGAGCGTGCAGCTCCAGTATCTAACAAGAAGGTAACAGGGTGTCCGTTCACCTCCGCATCTACAAACGGCCCATTCTGATCTACTTCCAGGATCGCATCCAAAAGGCATGCGTCCTGCACCCCCCTCTGACACTCATAGAGATCTTGTGGTTGGTCAGATCTGTCTTTTATTTCAAAATAGGGCATCTGATGATACACCTGATTATGAGTAGGTATCCTTGGAGGCTGAGGAATCTGCATTTGCGTCTCATATCCTGCCCCATACATAGACCTAGGTCTAGTTACAGTATTCAAAGTCTCTGACATCTGTCCCTCTCCCTCCATTTGCAACTGATTACCTGGATTCGATCGACACTCGCGCTTCCAATACCCGATTTTGTGACAATAATGACAAGCTGTGACCTTCTTTTGGTTTGCCACCCAATCACCTCCCGTACCTACATCCATTTCCCTGCCTCTTCCTTGTCCAGGTTGGGTTACCATCTGTTGACCCATTCCT
The DNA here is from genome assembly GCA_963921515.1 of Calotriton arnoldi. Lineage (NCBI taxonomy): Eukaryota > Metazoa > Chordata > Amphibia > Caudata > Salamandridae > Calotriton > Calotriton arnoldi. The sequence continues at coordinate 53,599 of CAWUFW010003429.1, read as the reverse complement.
CTACCACTTCCTCTACCTCGACCCATCGCTCCTCCAACTCCTTGCATCTGATCAGGCCTTTCGGCATTCCTCAACTGCACCAACATCAACTTGTCTTTCAATTTCTTTTGTGCCGATTCTACTTGATCACTACAGTATTTTGCATAACGTAGGATTTCATCCACCGACTTATTCTGCCAACATATCAAATGTGTTTGTATCATCAAGCTAACATCAGATCTTAGTCCTAGCACGAACTTTGAGACAAACTGTCCCATATCTTTCTGCTCAATTGTATCCAATCCACTATGCTGTTTAAAAGCCACTAAAAGTCTCTCATAATAGTCATGTACCGACTCCTTAGAATCTTGCGTAGTACGATCGATTTTGAGCCAATCGACCGTTTGTGGCGCTACCTTGGATTGTAACCATGTAATCACTTGCTCATATTTCTTCATTACTTCGGGAGAAGGACCATGATTTTTCGGATCTCTGGCTGGTTCTACAGCAGGCCAATCAATGGCAATTTTACATGCCGTCCATAAATCTCCGGGGACCACTATATCAAACAAGGTATTCAAATCAATCCAAAGCACCTTCGAGATCTTGACAAACCGATCTATTTGCTTGTACCAATCAGCTGGTTTTTCCCTCAGCCGAGGAAAATCATTAGTGAATGCTGCCAAATCACCCCTGCTCCAAGGCACATGAACGTACCCCCCATTTTGCACTTCTCTCAAAGGGTAATGTCCTGCCGATCCCATCCCTCCAGCCGGAGGGGGAATGTCACCTATTTCTTTCTTAACACTTTTCTTTTTGACCCACCTCTCTTCCCATTTGTCTAAGGCTCTCCATGCTCTTATCCCTATCACCAATTCCCTAATCTGTGCTCTTAATCCCGTTGTTCGCTTCTCTTCCAATTCCTTATCCGTATAATGCAATCTGCAAGTTCCCTGCATCATTTTAGTCTTTGTTAGATCTACCTCATACTTTCGTGCCAACTGAGACAATGCATCATGAGCTCGCTTTGCCTTCCTCGTAACATCCTTAGCTACAAATAGCAATTCACTTGAATTATATGTGTCGATTCTTTCCCATGGCAGATTCCCTTCTATGACTTCATCTGTTTCTGCTTTTAATCTTACCACATCTATCAATGGTGCCTTTATTGCAACATGTAAAACCTTCTGACCTCTTTCACTTCCCAATTCCTCCCTGTCACAACTTTGTGTTCTCCTTGGACTCCCACTCTCCTTCATCCTCACAACTGGGCGACTTTCTCTTTCACAGCTTCGACTTCTCCAATGGTTACCCTCACACACATACTGTGGCCCGAAAGGTACCCTAGGTGCTTCTTGTTTCAACCCCAATTCATCATTCAATATCTGTGACTCCCTCACCGGTGGAACCCACATTCTGATGGCTGACTCAGAATTTGCTAAAGCCCCTGTTCGTCTTCGTTCTGACCCACTGTCCATCCTTGAAGGATCAGCCGTAGCTGGCAGTGGAGTACTGGCTTCCACTGGTATCTGAGCCATGCCTGTCTCACTCATGGTAAGACTCCCTCCAGATATAGTCTCTTCACCTTGTTCTGTCTGTTGTTGACTTTCCCTTGTTCTCCCTCTGGGGTTATACAGTGAAACCACCGGTCCAATAGTAACTGGTACCGAAAGGGCTTCTGGTAACTGCATGTTACAGGCAGTCTCTCCTGATTCTGAAGTTGCGTATCCTATCCCTCCAGACCCTCCTGGGATTCTCCTCATTACCACTGAGACTTTCCCCCTGACTCCTGTGTTCTGATCTTCTGAACCTATTTGTCTCACCCGTAGAATTTCTTCTGGTTGCTGTGTTCTTTCCGCCTCCAATCTAGAGTCATCAGGTGGAGGACGTTCTGATAGCAATCTTTCTAGAAAACTGTCATCTGTATCACTTTCCTCTTCTGTCTTACTTTGCCCATTAGACGCTTCTTCTAATAACCAAAATGGATACAATCGTTCTCCCTCTATGGTGTCTACTCTCCATCTCTTCAGCTGTGCATCCCACCTGGCATCCTGATATGCCTTCATTGCTTTTTTCATTCTTCCCTGAGAAGCTTCCCTTCTCTTTGCCATTGCTGCTCTCATCCAAGCATCCAATGCCTCAAATTGAGTTGGTCTAGGCGGGGTATTCAAAGCAGACATCACTCCTCTTAGCTGATACAGCACCTCCATACGAAATGACCCATAACGAGGAAAAGCCAATTCCCCTTCTTTTTCTGTAATTTTATGCCAATTTTGAAGCCAAACTATAGTATGGAGTCCCACATTTGTTGCCATATAATGCGCCGGTGTATCCTCAGGTGGAGCTTCTTCTCCTACCCGTGTCACCACTCCTGTATCACCTCTACACAAATCCTGCAACACCCTGAAACATCTCATCATGAAAATCGATTGTTTGCCCTCCAAAATCAATACTCAGCTTCAAACGAACGTCCACCAATCCCAGCACGGCGTTACACCAACTGACCAATCCCAGCGCAGCGCACACTGACGTCACTACTCGCTCCTTGCAGCGGCTCACCCTCCTTTACAATTTCACTCACTCACACATTCACACTACGAGTAACTGTATGACAAAAAACTATTAAACCAAGTAACTGCTCCTAACACAGTTACAATAACTTACAGTTACATAAACAAGTAATTGTCCGTCCTGTAGAAGATCGATAGAACACTCTTACAAAAACATTCATCCGCTGTTTACCCCCGACCTGCGTGGGTCACTCAATCGCCATAGTTCACCCCCGGTACCTGAGGCTCTCTATCGCGACGTACTCCTTGCACACAAAGTTCCCTATCACAAGTGGATCATCGATAGCGCTTCACGACACCCACATTTTTGATCAGACAATTACAGATACAAAACTATCCCGGGATCTTGGACTTCTCTTGAGTCCGCTAACCAAACTTCCTGATTCGCACGTGTCCGAACCAGTAAACCGATAGACCCACAATCACTCGACATGCATCTCAACTCCGCAAGACATCACACAAATATTTCACCGCAATCTAGCATGCCACACAATTTCATACTCACGCTACCACTGTTTCCGCCGCACCGTCAACGTCCGCCGACTTCCATCTATGTCCACCGTCTTCTACTCCGTGTCCAGGGTCTTAGTGTTCTTCCGACCCTACCCCTACTCCCTTTCTCCCCTCACTCTTAGAGACAAACCATCCTCTGCTACCATTTGATTATGCCAACCTTTACTCCTACTTTTCCCTTCTTAATGTAATGTAGATGGTCTTTTATTTGCCTACTAAAAGTGGTAGAAGGGAGAAAAACAATTCAAGATCATACTTTCGATTTAGTCAAGCTGTAATAGACCACAGACTCCGTCTTTAAGTTTTGTGGATTTATTATAAGGCCAAAAATAATTGAATATAAACACACCTCAATATTAGAGTATAGAGGTAAAAGAAATCAATACAAAGCCGATTTTACGAATATAGGTCATTCGGCACAGAAGGCATAATATGATGAACTCCAAAATCAAGATACAGCAAAGAATGGAAGCAGAGTCCAATTCTCTTTTCATTTAAGAAGGAGCAAAATCTTTCCCTACTCTACTCTCAATGAGAATCCTACCTATCTCCCTTGTATCATATCCCAAAGGTGTCAGCACGTGTTGACTTCCTAAGAAGTACTCACGTCAAAATGGGTCTGATAGCTTAAAGCTATGGAGCTCGCTCTAAGATGCTCCTTCCCCTCCGAAAGCTGGTAGAAGTCTGTTTAATATGTCCCTGCGCATTATACAAAAAGACAATAATCGGCTCCCAATACGTCATATGTTAAACCTTTCCACTTGCAACGGTTTTCAGTAAGTTTCCATAGAAGCTTTAATTAGCTGGCTCTTCTTCCAGTGGCCTTGGTTCCCAGATAGGCTGTGCACGAAAGTGTCCTCCCTTCTCGCCTTTCAGTCTTCTTCAAAGACATTTCGAGTATCTCCTTAAATCTAAGAATAACGAGGTTGAATTCCTGCACCTGCAGTAGGATGAGAACATACTGTCTTCGAGCACACCAGAATTTATTTAATTAATACTTGAGCAGCTAAGGAGAAACGAAACTCAAAACAATCTACAATTTGGGCCTACAACTGGGTGACTTGACTCAACATGGTTACATTATGTGAATACAACGTCATCCTGCACATTGCACATACAGGAATTATATTTCTAATACATACAAGATCCTACTTAAATGTGCTCACTTCACTTTAATACTAATATGACGTGAATAAATGCATCTTAATAATCGTAAAACACTGCACACGACAAAATATATATGAGTACGTTTGTATCAGGAGTATAGTGCGCCCCTACAAATTAGAGTGCTGTAAGCGCTCTATCAGTTGCTTTTTCTTCCACCTTAGAACTTTCCTTAAACATGGTTTCTCTGTGGAGTAACTTGAATATATCTTTATATTCATTTGCCAATATTCTCTCTTTAGTACCCTCCAGCAAGTGACCCCCAAAATGGTCAGCGATCCCCATGTACAGCAGCTTCATAAATATGTCTTGTTCCATACCAATCCTCACCTTCTCCTCACTATTGCACTTGCCTTCTATCTTGTCCACATCTACCTCCATTGCACCTCCTTTGTCTGCCCTGGTCATATTTCAGTTCTGTCACACTGTTTCCTGCCAACCATGTTGTCCACATCAGTATCTTTGTCCACCCCTGTCCTACTCTACTTCGCCTGCATGTGCACCGACAGCCTGTCATGCCCCCTCTTATCCAGGAGCTTGTCCCATGAGTCCCACCACGATTTTTGTAATCTCTTGAAGACTCAAACCTCCAACTATTCACTGCTTCTATCCGCTCCACCTCATTCCACTCTTCCATCTTCACGGTTCGTCCCACAGCATTATCTCAGGCCCCCCACCAATTGCCACCATGTTTATTCTCTGGTTCCTCCCAGCTCCTTCTTTGGCTCTCCGATCTCTTGGAGCTCTTCCCACAGCTTCTGTCCGCTCATCCACTCTCCGCTAGAACTACTGCCTCTTGCCATGCAGTGCATCCAACCAGTTCCTGTTGGGGCTAACAATAGCCACCCTCTGTTGCCTTGGAGCTTCCAATTTTATCATGACTGTCTTCTTGAGGCAGATGGATGCCCTCTCCACCTCTGCCTTCTTTGTTATGACTGAGTCAAACATCTGCTGCTGACCACCTCTGTTCTCTGCTTCGATGTTGCTCATCCACATCACTCTGCGCCTTCAGACAGGGTCCAAGATGGGAAGCCTGTGTACCTTGCCCCAGAAGGTTCCATTGGTAGTTCTGCCGATAGTTCTCTCCACAGCAGCGCTGCCTGGTGCCTCCATATGCATGCCACCTTCAGACTCCAATCCCTCAGTAATCACTGGAAGCCCTGGAACCATTAAGCCACTCTTTCCCATCTGTAGACTGTTCCTCTCTGGTTTGTTTGCCCTTGTTGAGACCTGACATCGAGGACAGAAGTGATTCCCTTCCTTGGGTCCACCAGCTTCACTCTGGTACCTCGCTCTTGAGCCCCATCCCTTGTGGGCAGGTAGCTTCCCTTAAGGCTCCTTGCTTCTCTTCTCTGCCTGGTGGTGGAGCCAAATGTCATCCCCTTTGCCTTGCCCGTGGGTACAGTCTAGTTGGGGCATTCCGGCTCCAGAGGGTGGCCATCAATTCCTTCACAATCCTGTGCTCCTCCCCCTTGGAAGGGAGGAGCCGCCTCCTGCCTACTTTCCCTCCCATACACATGGTGCCTGGCCACCCTGCTCCAGGGGGTGCTACTATTGCCACTTGCTTCACAGTGCTCCTCTTACGGGGTGGTGGTGTGAGAAAGCCGCATGCCAGAAAGGCTACTAGGACCACTGCCGCCACAGCCCTTCTGGGTCGACCTTCCTCTTACTGTGTCGTGAAGGGTCTCGCAACGGCTTGCGGTAATCTTCCATAGGCACACAGCAGCACAATTGCAACCTTGATATTCCCTTAAGATGGAGCAGTGCAGGCCACCAACCTTTACCAAGGGCCTACCTTCATGGGGGTGTGTGGAGTGTTATACCCCATTAATAAATGTATTTTCTGATAAATAGTTGGGTGTTTTCAGTCGGGTATGATGAGGTATCTGTCGTATTTCACCAGGAAGTTTTCCATACAAATGCACACACACTTTCTCCATCTCTGTTTTGGAAGTCCTCAAAAATGTTGGTTATTTTACAAAATAGGGGGCCTCATTTATGAGATTTTGCCATAGGGCAGTGCAGCAGGCCTTCCTGCTGTGCTGCCCTATGGCAAAAGAAAAAAGCAGGAATGCGCCGTATCTATCAGATACGGCGCATTCCTGTCCTTTTCCCCTGTGCCACGCACAATGGGCTGCCGTGCGCCAACGCAGGCACCTTTACACCATGGTGCAAAGGTGCCTGCGTTGCGAGGATGATTATTTTTGTACAGGAAGGGAAACCTTCCTGTACAAAAATAATCACATGAGGCTTTTTCCTCTTTCTATGTGTGCCGCACAAGATATTTCTCCTCGTTGTGCCTCCCTTACGCCTCCCCTGGGAGGCGTACGTTTTTGGTGCTGCCTCAGATTTACGATTTCTCGTAAATCTGGGGCAGTGTCAAAAAGCCATGGATGTTGCTGGGAACGCCCCCAGCAACACCCATTGCACGCCCCTTTAACACAGAAAACTGCGTTAAAGGGACTGATATTTATCAGGCAGCAATAAGACAAAAAAAGTGGCTTAGTGCCGCCTGATAAATATCACCCAAGCTTCTGCGCCACGGAACGTCAAAAAAAGTGACGTTCCGGAGGCGCAAGGTGCCTCATAAATGAGGCCATAGTATTTTCTCTCTTATTACTCCAAACAATCCGCATTCCTTTCCCTTTGCACTGCTCATTGGGCCCCTATCATGCACCCTGCTTGTTGTATAATGGATTTTGACATTATATGCCAGCTTGATTGTTGGAAAATCTGAAGCTCACACCCCCCTAAATTTTACTGACCGGTCATGCCCGAACACATTGAGGGGCAGCTGGTTGGCTGTGACGTCATCACTCTGCGCCCCTCTGTCTCTCTTCTCCCTCATTTACCCTGGCGGAGAAGGCGGTTCCTCTGACTCGGGCTCTCATTGAAATACTCACCTTTCTTGTTGGTGCATTACTTAATAATAAGTATTGAAACGAAAACATAAAGCACTAACAGAACAAAAAGGTACAGGTGCTCTGATAAAAGGCAATGTCAACATGAATAAACAATTTGATAAATATTTCAACAAATGGACTGTACTCCGGATTCTCGGCTTGCTGTTTCAGGAAATGCTGATCCCTCAGCTAATTAGTAGAAGATAAGTTTCGGCAGATGCTGTCTAATCCACGCTTTGAAGATTTGCAAAATATGAAATGCACAGTAATGCTTATGAAGGATGATTAAGGTGTCGCTAAGAAAGACAGCATTGGACTATTTGTGATGCTGCTTAGCTCTCTGAAACGGATGTGGAGATGCAAGAATACATGGTACCTAAAGAGTATTTTGGAAAAGCTATTTACTGATGTGGTAACATCTCTGAAAAGATGAAAATGGGACTGAAGGAAACTCTGTGATGGATGATGACAGCTTTGAAAATATTTCTGTGGAAATGGTCTAAACCCTTTCAGATGCAATTAGAATATGTTGTTCTTCGTATTTATTAATATATACTCACAATTTATGTATGTATCTACTTAAGCTATGCCAGTGGAAATAAATGTGGCACAATAACACGTTATGTAGAGCAACTGCACTAATAAGCTCACATTCACACATGTATTACAAGAGTGCACATGTCAATTTCCACTTTATTACCACAGTAGCTGGAAATTGACATTAAACAAACTCTGTTTACTATGTCGCAGAATGCATGTTAAATTACTTCACATATGGAAGAAACCCTCCTAATAATCAAGTGGCTTAAGAATGTGATTTTGCCATACTTCACAAATTTTTCCCTCTGGATTTGGTTCAATTCCACTTTTTAAAAAAAAACAAGTACACATGAAAAATTACATGGCCTAAACCATAAATGAAGATGTGCAGATTGTAATAATCTATTTATTGCCACTGTTGAGGGCGAAGGAATCATCACCAGTGGAGTCTAGCCTTTATGGGCATAGACGGTCCACCCTCTTTGTTACTGCTTTTTTAGGTCTCGTCTAGGCAGCGCATGCGCTGTCTCGTCGAGAGATGCTGTATACAGTAGAGTGGGGGAAGCTCCGCCCACTTTCCGCCTATCTTTTTGATTGGCCGAATTCCTAAATGCTGCAATCTGATTAATTTTCCTCAACTTAATCCCGCCCCCAGACGGCCTTGTCGTCATTTTTCTCCTTCCATAGCTATCGGCCCCTTTACTTTTAAAACTGTTTTGTTCCCCTGCCTCCCGCCATTCCCTCCCACAGTCTGTCACTTCTCTGCCAACCACAACCCCCCCACCCACTCCTGTTCCTGCCTTCTTCGACGACCACAGTTTTATTTACAATGCAATAGGACTCGCGTAAATACGAGTCCTATTGCATTTGTAAATGCTTTTTGGCCCCTCTGATTGGCTGGCTGCATTCGCACTCTATTTTGCCTGACCTAGACTCTTGCATGCGCGCAATGCTATACATCGTACGCATGCGCGCCAAATGTCTGCCTCTGCCTCTTGCTTATTTATTTGTGTTTTCGGGGCGTCCACTTCAGGGACACCGCGCTCTGTTTTTTTTTTTTTTTTTTCACTTTAACACTGAGCGCAGCGCCCGCATAAAGGACACCGCGCTCGGTGTTAAAGTTAGAAAAAAAGTGCGTGCTGGTTATTGTTATAACTTGGTGATATGTACGCACACTTGTTCTTATGAGTTAGGCGAACCGTCTGTGTGAGCGGAGCCTGTCTGCCTGCCCACGACCGGCTGGAGGTGCAGTGTACTTGTGCAGGACTGTGCTCACCGGAGCACATTGAGTGGTCCTGGGCAGAGGAGCTTTCCTCCATGCATGGCGAGGCGCTGGACCTGGCATGGGTCCGAGCCCGGACAGCAGAGGTGGAAGTTGCAGTCAGAGGTTTGGCTCCGATCATGCTGCATCAGTGTTTGCAGAGGTGCAGAGGGGAAGGGGGGTAAAACTCGGGGCTCAGGGCTTCATGTGAAATGGCAGCGGGTGGTAGAGGCAGTGGTGTTACGTGTATATTTCTTAGTAGGATGAGTAGGTGAATGAAGGACTGTGGAGGAGGGGTGGGATGGGCGAAGGCAGTATATTGTGAAAGAAGGAGCTGGGGAAGTAGGAGGTGCGTGTGTTGAGTTTTTATTTAATGTGACTTGTTTAAGCCAAGCGTGTGATGTTGATCGAGTGCAAACTTCTGGCGATCGTGTACAGACACATATTTTTCAGCTGCACTGATGTTTATGAGTGCCGATTCCCCCCCCCCCCCATAGGGTGGTTGTCGGCGCGTGATCCTCGTCCGCAGCAGCAGACACGCAGCCAGCGCCCCTCTCTGAGGTCAGGTGACACGGCAGGCAGGGCTGCTCGGAAGGAGCGCTTGAGGCAGGCTGGCACGGTGTTTTTTTTTTATGCAGATTTCTATAGCGCAAACTCTACCTGAAGGTATTGGAGAGCTTTACATGAGCTCCTGTTACGTTACACAAGGGCACATTCAGGCATGGGGAGATTATGTGATCGGCAGGCAGGGCTGCTCGGGAGGAGCGCTTGAGGCAGGCTGGCACGGTGTTTTTTTTATATGCAGATTTCTATAGCACGAACTCTACCTGAAGGTATTGGAGCGCTTTACATGAGCTCCGGTTACGTTACACAAGGGCACATTCAGGCACGGGGAGATTATGTGATCGGCAGGCAGGGCTGCTCGGGAGGAGCGCTTGAGGCAGGCTGGCACGGTGTTTTATTTTTTTTTATGCAGATTTCTATAGCGCAAACTCTACCTGAAGGTATTGGAGCGCTTTACATGAGCTCCGGTTACGTTACACAAGGGCACATTCAGGCACGGGGAGATTATGTGATCAGTAGGCTGGGCTGCTCGGGAGGAGCGCTTGAGGCAGGCTGGCACTGTGTTTTTTTAATGCAGATTTCTATAGTGCGAACTCTACCTGAAGGTATTGGAGCGCTTTTCATGAGCTCCGGTTACTTTACACAAGGGCACATTCAGGCGTGGGGAGATTATGTGATCGGCAGGAAGGGCTGCTCGGGAGGAGCGCTTGAGGCAGGCTGGCACAGTGTTTTATTTTTTTTAATGCAGATTTCTATAGCGCGAACTCTACCTGAAGGTATTAGAGCGCTTTACATGAGCTCCGGTTACGTTACACAAGGGCACATTCAGGCACGGGGAGATTATGTGATCGGCAGGCAGGGCTGCTCGGGAGGAGTGCTTGAGGCAGGCTGGCACAGTGTTTTATTTTTTTTTATGCAGATTTCTATAGCGCAAACTCTACCTGAAGGTATTGGAGCGCTTTACATGAGCTCCGGTTACATTACACAAGGGCACATTCAGGCACGGGGAGATTATGTGATCGACCGGCAGGGCTGCTCGGGAGGAGCGCTTGAGGCAGGCTGGCACGGTGTTTTATTTTTTTATATGCAGATTTCTATAGCGCGACCTCTACCTGAAGGTATTGGAGCGCTTTACAGGAGCTCCGGTTACGTTACACAAGGGCACATTCAGGCACGGGGAGATTATGTGATCGGCAGGCAGGGCTGCTCGGGAGGAGCGCTTGAGGCAGGCTGGCACAGTGTTTTTTTTTATGCAGATTTCTATAGCGCGAACTCTACCTGAAGGTATTGGAGCGCTTTACATGAGCTCCGGTTACGTTACACAAGGGCACATTCAGGCACAGGGAGATTATGTGATCGGCAGGCAGGGCTGCTCGGGAGGAGCGCTTGAGGCATGCTGGCACGGTGTTTTTTTTTTTTTTTATGCAGATTTCTATAGCGCGAACTCTACCTGAAGGTATTGGAGCGCTTTACATGAGCTCCGGTTACGTACACAAGGGCACATTCAGGCACGGGGAGATTATGTGATCGGCAGGCAGGGCTGCTCGGGAGGAGCGCTTGAGGCAGGCTGGCACAGTGTTTTTTTTATGCAGATTTCTATAGCGCGAACTCTACCTGAAGGTATTGGAGCGCTTTACATGAGCTCCGGTTATGTTACACAAGGGCACATTCAGGCACAGGGAGATTATGTGATTGGCAGGCAGGGCTGCTCGGGAGGAGCGCTTTAGGCAGGCTGGCACGGTGTTTTATTTTTTATGCAGATTTCTATAGCGCGAACTCTACCTGAAGGTATTGGAGCGCTTTACATGAGCTCCGGTTACGTTACACAAGGGCACATTCAGGCACGGGAGATTATGTGATCGGCAGGCAGGGCTGCTCGGGAGGAGCGCTTGAGGCAGGCTGGCACGGTGTTTTATTTTTTTTAATGCAGATTTCTATAGCGCGAACTCTACCTGAAGGTATTGGAGCGCTTTACATGAGCTCCGGTTACGTTACACAAGGGCACATTCAGGCACAGGGAGATTATGTGATCGGCAGGCAATACATATAAGATCCTAATGGCGAGACCGATTGGCATTGCCAATGCTTGTTTTTTCAGTAAACCAGTAGTGAATGATAACCTGTTATTCACTACAGGTATAACAAAAAAGTTGATTCTCATTGCAGTCTGAGGCATTAGATTTGTCTGGTGGTTGGTTCTTGGGTGAGCACCTACCTCCAGGTCTTTCCAGACACTGCTTCCAGTCTTGGAATTTTGCGTGATAGCCTTATACATGATTATCATTGAATCCAGTTCAGGACTGGAGACTGTGTCCGTAATGACCTGGAGTGTGGTGGTCACCCTAGCAGGCGCACAGAGGTGCCTACACCATTAATCAGAGTGATTTTCCAGAGCTGCTGAAGCCCCAGTCCTGGCCAATGGGATCTACCACACCACAGGGCCTGCCCATTTGTGACGTGCTGCAGCATCACTGGTACATGGAGACCTGTGTGCTTGAAGCTTAAGTCTTGCAGTGGCTGGGCCTATCTCTAAGGCTGCCACATCACCCTATCCCATCTTATTTCACTATAACTTAGGCAGGCTGGGAACTCCTCCAAAGAGTTATACAAAGTCCTTAAATCCTTCGCAAACCCCCATGCCTGCTCAACAGATACCCCACCTTCACAAGCTTTATGTGATACCATTGCAAACCACTTTGAAGAAAAAGTGAATCTGATTAACAATACCTTTCCTAGACCGGTGGATCAAATGGGATTAGAATCCAACTCCACCCTCTCTAATGTTGCAAGTACTTGTACCCTAGAGAATTGAGTACCTCTTAGGTCAGACTCCGTTTGTAAAGCTTTGAAGGCAGTAAAATCAGGGTCTCCTCTAGACATTGACCCAGCTAAGAACTGAGCAACTCTGTCTAATCAATTCGCCCTGGTCATCTGCTCTTTACTAAACCTCTCGATCAGCTCATGAAAGGATTCCACTAGACTGGAAAGCCGCCCAGGTCATTCCTATCCGTAAGAAGGCGAATCTCCCAGTCTCATACCTGTCTAATTATCATACTATCTCACTTTTCCCCTTGATGAGTAAACTATTGGAGGACACATTAATAGACAACTTGTGTAGTTTTTAGAATGCAACAGGATCCTGGACTCCTCCCAATCTGGGTTTAGACCCATACATAGCACTGAAACTGCTCTCATTGCGGTTATGGACTATATCAGATGCTCTCATGATGAAAACCAGCCTTCACTGTTAGTGCTGCTTGATTTGTCAGCAGCTTTCGACACAGTGTCTCATCTCAGATTGCTCCAGAGACTAGAGGAGATAGGTATTTTTGGCACAGCTCTGCAATGGTTTATGAGTTTCCTGTCACATTGAACCCAGACCAACAATCTAAGTCCGTTTAGATCCCACACCATAGAGCTCAACAAGGGGGTGCCTCAGGGCTCATGTCTTAGCCCCTCACGATTTAACATCTATGTAGCCTCCCTTGCCAAAACCATCAGAGCTTATAGATTCACACCTCTATCATATGCGGACGACACTCAACATCTTATCTCTTTTGATAAAGACTTCCACACTATGAAAGCACGTTTTGCAGATAGAAAGAAAGCTATCTCGGCTTGGATGACAGAGAACGTTCTCCAGTTAAATGCTAGCAAAACGGAGCTCATGCTCTTGGGCACAGCCCAACTGCTCTGGTCCCTGGATTGGTGGCCAAAAGATTCAGGCGCAACACCTACCCCCAAATCTACAGTAAAAAATCTGGGCGTTCGCTTGGAACAGACTCTAACTATGAAAGATCAGGTAGTGGCTACCACTGGCACCTGCTTTCATATGATGAGTCTGTTGCACAGAGTTTTTCCTCTACTCCCACTCTCGGTGTGCAAAACCTTGGTTCTGGCACTGGTGATCAGCCGCCTGGACTATTGCAATGCCCTCCTAGCCGCCACAAATGAGTCTCTACTTGCCAAACTTCAGGTGGTCCAAAACACAGCAGCCCACCTCTTCCAAAATATGCCAGCCAGCTCAGCCTCTACTCCCCTTTTACGTTCACTTCATTGGCTTCCTGTGCGCAAGAGAATCATTTTCAAGATCTACATGAATCATTAAATGGTAAAGAACGCAGATACTTGGCTGAGAAACGTATTCCTTACCAGCCGGGCAGACCTTTAAGATCAATGGTCAAATCATTTCTCGCTACGCCCGAATTAGGAAAACACACTCCGGGGGCAGAGCTTACTCTTACTTGGCCCCCTACTACTGGAATAAACTACCCACTCACATACGGAAGTGCACGGACCACCTTCATTTCAGAAAGCTTCTCAAGACCGAGCTATTTCCTTACTAGTGCTGCCTTGCTTGTGGTTCACTGCAGCACTGAGATTCCCCTCACGGGGTGATTCATGCGCATTATAAGTTACATTAACATAACAAAACATAACGTTCTACCATGTCATGAGATGGAAGAGGGTAAGGTGAAGAAGTTCGAAGGAAGCTGTACTCCTACCATGAGGGTCAATCCAAGCACCAGCAGCTGAAGTGGACCAGCGCAGTAAGCCGAAATATGTGCTTGCATGCACCTGTGTCTGTGTGTGTGTGTGTATATGTGTAAGCATGCGTATATGTGAGTGTGCGAGTATGTGCGTGTGAGTGACAGGGAGAGTGAGAATAAGTGACCGTGTAACTGTGAATGAGAATGAGTGAGTGAGAATAAATGAGACTGTGACAGAAAGAGAGTGAGTGAATAAGAGTTTGTGCAAGTCAATGTAAGTGATGGAGTGAGTGAGGAGGAATGAGGGAGAGGGAGTGTGAGTGATAGTGAGTGTGGTTGATTGAATGTAAGTAAGTGTAAATGAGTGAGAGTGGATACTTATGAGAGAGCGTGTGCATGTGTGTTAGTAAAACTGAGTGAGTAATGGGGTATGAGTGAGAATACCAGAGACTGTGTGTGACTGTGAGTGAGAATAAGTGAGAGTAAGCGTGAGTGTGAATGACTGAGTGAGAATAACTGTAATGCAGTGTGAGACAGTGTGAAGCAATGAAAGTGAGTGAGTGTGAGCAAGTGAGAATGTATGAGTGAGTGTGAGATTGAAGATAAATGTGAGTGACTGAGTGAATGCAAGTGAGAATTAGTGAGCAAGAGTGTGTGTTATGCTTGCGAGTCTGTCACTGGCCCTGGCCTGCTGAAGATAATTATTAGGTTATGGAGGCACCCGTGGCAAAATGCTGGCATACCCGAGGTAAGACTTGGTGTAAGTGGACCCCTAGCAAAATACAGGTACTGGCACATTAGATGCAAGTCTTGGCACATTGGACAACCATGGCTAAATATTGGTGTTGGCATGATGGATGTAATTCTTGGCATAATGTGAACCCATGCCAAAATGCTGGTGGTGGCATACTGGACATAATTATTGGCATGAGGGGCAACTATGGAACAATCCAAGCATGTTGGAGAAGGTTCTTGGCACTATGAAGGACAACCATGGTACATGGAGGGCAGCTGCAGGCAACCATCACAAAAAGCTGTCCATGGCATACTAGAGGTAATGTTTGACATATGGGTCACCCAAGGTATATGCATGTAGTTAATGGCAAAATTCTGGCACTGACATATTGTATGCACTGTTTGACATAAGGGAGAACCGTTCGTATATGGAGGGCATCAATGATAAAATGCTGACCCTGGCACAATGGAAGGTAATTATTTACATAAGGTGGCACTCACTGCACGTTTAAAAAAAGATAGGGTTAACTGCTGGGGAGTGTCAGGATTTATTTACTTGACACATCATGAAAGTGCTTCAGTGTTTAATGAGTGCCCTTTCAGATCCCATGGTTGTTGAACAAATGTATGTGAAAATTGTACTGCCGAATACACTATTTGACCCTCCTGGAAGTACTTGTGCTCACTTTCTTAAATTCCGGGCAAGTATTACAGCTCCCCACTTTCAAAGATCACCAGCTGCCATTGATCATGACCCACTCGAGGCTTCCATTCTTGTGAATCATGGCCCTCCCCACACTCAACAGTAGTAACAAATATATTACAATCACCAGACATGCATATGAACTATGGGACTAATTTAAGAGGAACTGGCGTAGGGCAGCGTTGCAAGTCTTCTTGCTGCTCTGTCCTACACCAATGTGAAAGGGCAGGAATGCACTGCATTTATGAAATACGATGCATTCCTGTCCTTTCCCCCTGCACTGGCGCCGTTTCGGCAGCCTAGCGCCAACATAGGCACCCTTGCACCATGGTGCAAGGGTGCCTTCGTTGCAGGTAGGATTGGTTTTGTGCCGTAAGGGGCACCTTCCTACACACAAAAAACCAATCCCAAGAGGCATTTTTCTCGTTCTATGCAGCACACACAGAAAGAGGAAAAATCGAGAAGAAATTAAAACATTTCTCCTTGCTACGCCTGGTCTGGGGAGGCGTAAGGTTTTGGTGCTGCCCCAGGTTTACGTGGTTTTGTAAATCTGGGGCAGCGTCAAAACCCATGGATGTTGCGTGGGAACACCCACCGCAATGCCCATGGAACGCCTCCTTGACACAGAGTAAGGCAACACAGCACTTTGTGCTACTTTGCCTTACTCCATATCTATGAGGCCATGCGAAGCCATGCTGGGTAGCTTTGCAGTGACTCATAGATATGATTGAGAGGCTTGTGCCACTGGAGTGTGAAAAAAGTGATGCTACGGTGGCCCATGCCGCTTGTAAATAAGCCCTTATATGTGTGTTTTTTTGTGTACACACCTTCATACAAATACACATACAATAATATGGTATGTTGCTGCCATTTATATAGTGCACAGCATGTCACTAGTATGGCCTTGCAGCACTGTTGGGTGTCTGGATGGAGCTTGGTGTGCCATTCCAAAGTTTTAATTACATTCCAGTCTTAAGACATTATCACATCAAAATCAGTCTGTTGAAAGCAGATATGGCGACCATGCCATTGTCGATATGCATCTGTAAATTAACTTGGACACGGAGAAAGAATCTTAGTGAATACTTTTAGGGGGTGTAGATCTGAGAATTCTTAACAAGCAATGTGCTGTACTCAAACAAAATGTACAGAGTATGGGCTGGGATAGCTGGCAGGGAGAGTTAATCGTCAAGGTTAGGGACATTTGTTTGGAATTATTAGGAAATGTAAGGAATATTCTAGGTAACCCTAATGTATACACAGAGCCAGGAGCCCCAATGCAGGCCTATCTCACCACAACATGCCTGCCCATTTCTGAGCTCCGCATATGTCTCCAACCTTTATGGGTGATGGAGGCAGATTTGAGCAAGGCAAAGGCTTTTGGCAGCTGATGGCGTTCTCTGAGGATCACAGGTCAGCCTATAATAGCTGTGGCTTTTCAAGATGGCACACAATCATATTGGGAGTGATGGAGCAAGTGCCAACTCAAACATTTATCTCCAAAACGTCGACCTTTACAGCAGTATGAGAGGTAAAGGGAGAAAACTATCACTTGTTAACATCTTGATACAGTGTTACCAATGTGACCACACAATAACCCACTCGACAACTTAATCTGAGGTTTGTAGGGTTTAATTATAAATTTAGAAACAAATCAATATAGACCAATCTCAACATGATCATGCAGAAATACAGAAAGACTAAGGGGGCGATTAGGATGGCGGTCGGAAAAGCATTCCGACCGCCGTGGTAGCGGAAATTAACCGTCCGCATGTACCGCTGCAAAACCGGCAGTCAGATTAGGATGCACTGCCAGAAAAATCCGACAGCGGCGGACGGATTCCACGAAACTCCGCCGGGAACGTCCGGAAAAGCGGTCGGATTTGCTGCGGAAAGACCAAAAACCACAGTTCGACCAGCGGAATGACCGCAAGTGAAATTACGATACGATGGCGGTGCCAGCGGAACGATCAGTTGTTTCCGACCGCCGCGATCGCAACAAATGATGAATGGGAGAGCCGGCGGAAGGACTATTGCGGACAGAGTAGTGGCGGTCGAAGGCAACCACACAACAAGGCTACCAAGTGTGGCTGTATATCTGGCTCAGCCTCAAAAAACATCTAACACACCCCAATGACACATCCCCATGGCAAGTAAAAAATACAAATCCCAGGTCAACCCAGACAACACACCTGACATGAATACTCCAGTTGGACCCACCCACATAGCTGAGTATAAAACCAGCCCCTTCCCTGCCCAGAATCCTTTGCACAACCCCACAGCACAAAGGAGAGGCAAATCAGCCCACAACACCATCACAACCACACACACATCACACACATCACCACCACCACCTTCACACCTGCACTTTTCACCCATTTGCATATCACACACCATGTCACAGAAGAAGATGCCCAAATTCACTGACAATGAGTTGTCAGTGATGGTAGATGAGATAATCAGAGTAGAACCACATTTGTTTGGAAGCATGGTCCAACAGACACCAGTAGCTAGAAAGAATCAAATGTGGGAAAGGATAGTCAACAAAGTCAATGCAGTAGGGACTACCCAGCGCACCCTGAAGGACATCAAGAGGAGGTGGCATGACCCCAAGAGCAGGGTGAAAGAGCGTGCCAACAAGAACCATGAGCTGGCTCAGAGGACTGGCGGTGGCCCTCCCATTCCACCACTAACACTCACCGAATGGGAGGAGAAGGTGCTTGCCATCCTGCATCCAGAGAGTCTCACAGGAATACCCGGGGGAGTGGAGGCTGGTAAGTACCAACAAATGTCTCCCATTACACTGCTATGTACTGTCTTGCACAACTAGAAAGCTACACTTCCTAAACACAAATGCACTTACGTACAACACACTCTTCCCAACACATGTCTCACAGATCTAACATTTCATTTCTCTGAATCACCCCAAAGGTAGCCAGCAATATTTCCATGGGGGCATGTGTACAGGCAGCCAGCAATACAACTCCCACCAGGCCCCCTTGTCCCACAGCTGAGCAGGATGGTACACTCCTCCCACTCATAACCATGTGGCAGCCATTTCATTGCACTCCTCAAACTAACAGGTAGGTAGCCTTCTCATGCCCTCCCGTCTCACCCCTGAACAGGATGGAACACTCCCCTCATCCAAGAGCCATGTGTAACCTATTCCCTTCCTCTGTTCCACTTCACAGCTAGGTAGCCTTCTGAACAGGGAGGGGTGTGTGTGGGAAGGAAGCCATCACTACAACTCCCACCAGGCCCCCTTGTCCCACAGCTGAGCAGGATGGAGCACTCCCCCCACCCACAACCATGTGGTAGCCATTTCATTGCACTCATCAAACTTACAGGTAGGTAGCCAGGGAGGGGTGTTTGTGGGTAGGAAGCAATCACTACAACTCCCCCAGGCCCCCTTGTCCCACAGCTGAGCAGGATGGAGCACTCCCCCCACCCACAACCATGTGGTAGCCATTTCATTGCACTCATCAAACTTACAGGTAGGTAGCCATCTTAACAGGGAGGGGTGTTTGTGGGTAGGAAGTAATCACTACAACTCCCACCAGGCCCCCTTGTCCCACAGCTGAGCAGGATGGAGCACTCCCCCCACCCACAACCATGTGGCAGCCATTGCATTGCTCACCTTCACCTAACAGGTAGGTAGCCATCTTAACAGGGAGGGGTGTTTGTGGGTAGGAAGCCATCACTACAACTCCCCCAGGCCCCTTTGTCCCACAGCTGAGCAGGATGGAGCACTCCCCATACCCAGAACCATGTGGCAGCCATTGCATTGCTCACCTTCACCTAACAGGTAGGTAGCCTTCTTAACAGGGGGGGGGGTGTTTGTGGGTGGGAAGCCATCACTACCACTCCCACCAGGCCCCCTTGTCCCACAGCTGAGCAGGATGGAGCACTCCCCCCACCCACAACCATGTGGCAGCCATTTCCCTCCACTGTGTCACCAAACAGCTAGGTAGTCAGTGCATGCACCCTGCCATCCTTCTCAAAATGCATGGAACCATATGACAACACCAGCACTCACATGTCAGCCAACTTGGCATAGATCCAAAAGACACATCCAGTGTGCAGACAGCTAAGCACACGTAACTGTCACAGAAATTAAACTTTGACTCACCAAGTCACATGTGAAAGTAATTCATGGCACAATCATGCACAGCACAAAATGCAATGTGTAAGTGCTATGGTGTCAGAGCATGAAGGCCCATATGAACGCAAAACATGCATGGTCAATCTGACAAACAAAGTAAAGTTCATGATATGAAAAAGGTATGTATAACATTACAATGGCTAGTTCTTGCTTAGCTGAAATTGATTCCATGAAGAGCAAACAAAAAGACGCATTACATAAAGTTGATGTGCCGCAAGTTGTCAGATGATGACATGTCCTTGTAATCACACAATCTGTACGTGGCACATGGTTTCAATTTACATGTCACACCATGGACAAGTAATGGATGTACCTCAACATCATGTCATGATGCTCAGTATCTTGCAGCCATACCAAGTGATTGCAATGTAAAGTGTTTGGTGTATCAAATGTAACATCCAAAAGTCTAACACCAAGCTTGTGGAGTGCACTTCAATGACCATTTAACCTCTGTTCAACAGGAGATCCACAAGCAACTGCAGCAGAAAACACCACAACCTGCAGAGCCTGTCTCCCCCCGGAACATGAACTCTCGGATGCAGACTCCCTACGTTTCTCGGATGAGGAGCAACAACCTGGCCCATCCGGACTGCCAGGGCGCACCACGTCTCAGGCCCTCATTGTCCCCACCACCACCACCACCACAGCAACAACAACAGCGCTGACATGTGCGGCCTCCACCACCACCATCACCACTGCTGCCTGCAACACTCTCCCTGCCTCAGTGGTTACCAACACCACAACACAATCAGAGGATGCCAGGGAGAGTGTGCGGGTGCATCGAGTGCCAACACCACAGGTCCGTGTCAGCAGGGCAGGTGGGAGGGCAACTGGGGGACAAATGCAGGAGGACACTGAGACCGAAGCCCTGGCCACCATCGCAAGAGTCCTTGGGGCATATGAACAGAACCAGGGACAGATGGGCCAGGTTGTGGAAGAAGTGCGTAAGCTCCGCCTGCTGCTGAGGTCCATGGACACACGTATGGGCCAACTTGTGGACCTCATGGGCCAGCTTGTGGGTGTTCTGAGGGACAGACATGCGGTCCAAATGACGGCTCAACCCCCCTCCAGTGGCCCGCCTGCTGATACTCCCACCACCTCAGCTGGGGCCACAGAGAGGGGTGAGCTGCAACAAAATGACTCCTCAGACACCGCTGAGCCTGCAGCAGAGGCCCCCCTGCCAAACACACAAGGGGCCGTCCAAGAAACACCAGGGGAGGATCACGTGGCAATGCACCATCCAAACGCAAGTCGCTGAGCCTGCCATGATGGCACATGTGTTCCCCTTGACATTGACTTTGTTAGAGGGGCGTAACAAACACCCCTGCAGCCCCTGCAGTGCGTGGGGGCCCCCCAGTCTTCAGTAGGTGAAGGGGGCCCCCTCAGCTCTTCGGTAGAGAGCTGCAAGAGAGAGGCTTGCTCTTAAGCAGCTGCAGTGTGCAGCCTGCTCTGAGCTCCTCCCGCTGACCCAGGACTGAAGAGAAACAAAGTAACAAGTTACATTGTTTCTCTTCAGTCAGAGCCAGGCCCGGAAAAAGGATGGGGGTGGGGGCCCCAGAGAGAGCGTTCACCCCACTGCACAGCCTCTGAGAAGGGAGAGGCAGCACAGAGCTGACAGGGGCAGGAGAAGGATTGCAGCTCCAGGAACAGGATCTGCTGGGACACATTGGAAGGTAAACAAGCATTTGCAATATATGGTTTTGCAATATATGCATTTGCATATATGCAAGTCATATATGGTTTGAATTGGAATTGTTAGTTGTGGAATTGTGTTGTGTGGATTGGATCTGTGTAGTGAAATAATGTGGCATGGTGTGCAGTGTAATTATGTGGATAGTAATTGTGTGGTATTGAGTGTACTGGAATTATGTGGAGTGGGATTGTGTGTCATGGAGTGGGATTGTGTGTCTTGGAGTGAGATTATCTGGAATGGTATTTTGTGTTGTGGAGTGGGATGTAGTGGAGTTTACTTATGTGGTGTGCTGTTAAATATTGTAGCATGTTGTGGAATTTTGTGCTGTAGATTGGATGTATGTGGTGTGTTGTGTAATTGTGTTGTTGGTTTGAATTATGTAGTTTGTTGTTGAATTATGTGGTGTGGAATGGAGATGTGTAGAGTTGAATTTGTGTGACATGGAAGTGTGCGCTGTTGAGTGAAAATTGTGTTGAGTGGTATTATGAGGCATGGTGTGAAGTGTAGTTATGTGGAATGTTGCTACGTGGCATATACTGGATTTATGTGGAGTGTATTTATGCAATATGGAGTAGAGCATAATTATGTGGAGGTAAATGATGTGGTGCTGAGTGGTATTATGTGGAGAGTAATTATGTTGTGTGATGAATTGTGTGGGGATGAATTGTGGAAATGTGTGACTTGTGGAATTATGTGGCATGGTGTGGTGTATAATTGTGCGGAGTGGAATTATACAGCATGTTGCAGAGTTGTATTTTGTGGAGGGTAATTGTGTTTTGGAGTTGAGTGTGAATATGTTGTGTGAAGTATAATTATATAGGTTGAAGTGGAATTATGTGTAGTTGAATTGTGTTGTGTGGAGTGTAATTATGTGGTTTGGAGTGGTATTAAGTTGTGTGGAATGTTATTATGTGATGTGGAATTATGTGGTATGGAGTGAAGTGGAAATATGTGTTTTTTAATTTTTAGGATTGTAATTATGTGGTATGGAATGTTGTAGGGTTAAATTATTTGTAGTTGAATTGTGTGGCATGGAATTATGAGATGTTCAAATGTGCTGTGTGTGGTAGAATTAGCAAAGCTGCCAAGGTTTCAGATTGCTATGTGTGACATTTTCATAATTTCAGTGTAATTATGAGTGACATTTCAACGACTATGAGTGACACTCTCTCGTGAGCAAAATCAAGCAATGAAGAGGAGGGAAACACATAAATATCAGAAATTACACCCATTTGAGCAACTAGAAACTCTAAGAAAGTCACTGAACTAAAGTGCGTTAACAGCAGGCTACTGAAAACTGAGCGGAGTCAGACTGCGTGAATGTCACCCATTATTACAGTTAAATTATGAAAACGTCACACTCACCAATCCGAAACCTTGGCATCTATGAGTGAATCAGTGTGAAAATGTGTTCTAATTGAGGTGTATTCCTCTACACCCTCATGGTGACCAGCCTGCCAGGTGTCTTTGCAAATTTGCAAGCGCCAAGCAGTTTTCCATCAGCTACATGTTAATGTAATTCTACAAAATAAATACATAGGATGTTCTCTGCAGAAATCAGAGGTTTGCCTGCGCCAGGTTACACTTACTCCAGCACTTTAAAAGTGGCAGTTCATTGAAGGTCCAATCAGGCCTCCCATAATGTCTGGTTACTCTGCGTAGAAATGCTGCAAAGTTTTTTTTAAATGCTAATCTGTGGTCAGATTAAACCTTCCAAAAAGAGCTGCTTTCATCTATGAGTAATCAGTCCATTTCTGGAATGCTAAAATCATGGTAAGACCCAGTGACCTACCCTCTAATGCCTCCTCAGTGATCTTCTGTCTGAGGTAGGGTACAACTGGGATCTAACCTGTTTTAGGACTATGTGGTCTAGACTGGCCTGGACTGAAGTGTTTCGTCCATTTAGCCAGGAGTGTGAGAGGAGGGGAGATCCGAGCCTGAAGCAGTATGTGCAGTGGTGCCTCTGATGCTCCCAGACTAGAGTTAGGACACAGCTCCCTGCGCCACGGTAGGCACCTAGACCCTCGGCGCAATCAGCTCGGCTGCGGAGCAAGGTCTGTAGGTGCATTAATACAACACCTGCTGGACGGAGGGGGACCTGAGGCCTCTTCTGTGTGTGTGTAAATTGGGCCTCAAGGGCCTGGGACCAGCAGGCAGAGGCCTGAACTTGAGAGGCTGGATGAGGCAATATAGTAGACTGTTAGAGCATGCCTCTCAATGGACTCTAGTCAAAAGAGGAGCATTGAGGACCGTGGGAGGGCCAACAGGCGTTGGATGGCTGCAAGGTGACTGACCACAGTAACAGGTGGAACTACGAGAGATGACTGGAGGCGCTAACCCTCTGAGGAGCAATACTTCATGGCAGTAAGGGGAGGGGAGGTTATGTCTATGCACTCCGAGAGCGTATTGTGCGGTATCAATACGTCACCTGGGTACAGTAACGCTTTCAGAAACCATTGTCACGCATTTCGCAATTACTCAATGTAACACCCCTAATCTGTGCAGCTATATATCTATCTTGCATCTGAAGAAATTAATGCTCTGACACAGATAAGAGTTACCAATACACCTAGGTCACAGGAGTTACGGGACCTTCACAATTAACGTTTTTGTTTTTCATTCCGGTATGTCTGCTGCTGAAAGTAGCTTTTACCGACATGTGAAAGTTTCGAAGAAAACAAGTAGGAATCAGCCTGGAAACAGACTCCCGCATGTTATTACTTTTAATACTTACTCATCGTTATTTACGGTCCCCCAACATCAAAACAGCAATGAAATTGGGCACTTCAGCGCTGTGGTGTCATCGTGTTGGAATCTTAGATCCCGGCTCCTCCATGCCGAGCGGTCGTTTTTGCACATCGCTCCCCGCAGGAGGCGGAGGATTATCCCGGGTCACAACATCACCCACTCCAGAGCTCTGGTGCCCTTCTCAAGCCCCTAGCTCCCGTCAGGAACCAGTCCTTGCAAATGTCGCACTCGAAGCGGCTGACATCGTAGGGCTGCCGGTGCATGGCTCGCGCCTGCAACAAATCCTCATGAGACCTAACTTTATGGACACACTACGGAAACACGGCAAAATGTTGTGGGCATAGAAAAGGGACATTCATTACAAGACTACCACACAGGCAGCTGTACTGCATAACGAAATTTACTGCATCGCGTTTAGGAGACAGGGGAAACACCAGAAAACAGACGGCGGCCACATGGAAATAATACTACACCAGCATTGATTAGCAGCACTGGTACCCGAGGAGGCGCAATGCCTGTTATGCGTGATTTTGCATTTCAGTGCGGTGATGCGGATCACCACACTAAAATGCGTTAGTCTAACGCCAGATGCGTGGTACTTGGCAGGGCTGAATTAGGTGGCGTGGATTTGGACAAGCTGTTCACGCGAAGGCTTTTATGTCATGGGGTATAAAGTGGACGTTTGTCTATTTTTCTTTGTAAAAATAATATGGGCTGTTTCTTTACCTTCCGGTACATTTCTGAACAATTTGTTAAGCTAAATTGTATTGTTGCATTGTGTGCGCATGCAGGGAAGAACGAGTGTCTGGCAGACATGCAAAAAATCATCCTACGTCTCAGTATTAACTTCCACACTTCTAAGCAGTAATTCCAATCCTAGAATGAGTTACCTGTTTGCTTTAAAACTACAGTTAGTATGTTCTGTTATGTTATGTTACGGAAACTTTTAAAGCGCACGGTTACCCGGAGGTGTCCTGGCGCTAGTTACTTCTCCTTTATGCAGAGCAAGGAAAAAAGGGTTTATTTATCAAAAAGCCAAGACTGTAACCCTTTCCTGAAAGCTAGAAGATTGGTGGCATTTCTCAAATGGAATGGCAAGTCGTTCCAAGCTTTTGCCGCGCATGAAGAGAAACTTCTACCACCCCACTGTGCTTTTTTTGTTGGTGGGACTACGACCAGCTTGGCTCCCAGAGATCTAAGGGTTCTCGTCGGTATATACCATTGAAACTGGCGTCTTAAATGATCTGGTCCTAAGCCTTGAAGTGCTTTAAAGACCATGCAAAGAGATTTAAAATGCACTCGGTTCCTCACCGGGAGCCAGTGCAAATTTTTTATCTCTTTGGAAATTGGGGAGAACCTGGATGTGCCCGTAAGTAATTTGGCTGCGGCATTTTGTAGCAGCTGAAGTTTATACAGAAGTCTTTGTT
This sequence comes from Calotriton arnoldi, assembly GCA_963921515.1. Classification (NCBI taxonomy): domain Eukaryota; kingdom Metazoa; phylum Chordata; class Amphibia; order Caudata; family Salamandridae; genus Calotriton; species Calotriton arnoldi. The sequence goes on along the minus strand of CAWUFW010003429.1, from coordinate 28,147 downwards.
GCATATTTAGATAGAGGCTGTTACAGTAATCCAGCCCTCGACATGACCAGTGCTGTAACCACTGTTTGCCGACTCCCGAAGGTAAAAGCCGCAACACCTTCTTGACAGTTCTAAGGACATGCACTATTGTTGAAGTTACCGCATTTACTTGGGCCCCAAAGGAGAGTTTCTCATCCAGTATTATTCCCAAATTTTTCACCTTTTTTGAGGGTATAGGGAGAGTACCCATGGAGGCAGGCCACCAATTAGGGGTCCAGAAATTAAGATCGTTCCCAAACAGCATTACTTCAGTTTTGCCTGAATTAAGTTTTAGGCAATTGTCTGCCATCCATCTCCCAACCGATTCCATACAGACTTGAAAACGTTTATCTATTCCCATCTCTTGGCCAGGTAGCAGAGACACCACAATTTGTGTATCATCAGCATAGGAAGTGAGACCAAACCCGAATGCACTGATAATGGGGGCCAATGATGAGACATACACGTTAAAGAGTGTGGGGCTCAGTGAGGACCCCTGCAGTACACCACATGGCAGTGCAAAGGGTTTGAAGTGAAATTTACCTAGAGATACAATCTGTCCTCTGTCTGATAGAAAAGATTTAAGAAGATCCCAAGCTTTACCCTGGACCCCACATGCCTTGAGACGGTCCATCAAAATGTCATGATGGACCGTATCAAAGGCCGCGGACAGATCCAATAAGATCAGGGCTGCCCTACCTCCTCGATCCACGGCTTCCCTGATCTCCTCAGTGGCCTTAATGAGAGCAGACTCAGTGCTGTGTCCTTCTCTAAAGCCATATTGGGAGGGGTCCAGTGCTTGTACTTCCCCCAGAAAAGTATTGAGTTGACGATTCATGATTTTTTCAACCATTTTTGCAGGGAGAGGAAGACGAGAGATCGGGCGGAAGTTGTTGGGATCCTTAGTGTCCAGGCTTGGCTTTTTCAGAAGGGGCAATATTGAGGCCACCTTCCAAAGTTTGGGGAACTGTCCTGTTTCAAACATACCATTAAAAATGGATGAGAGAGAAAGAGCGATCGGACCAGGGGCCAGTTTAGCAACCGTCACTGGGCATGGATCAAAAGGCGAGCCCGATTTGGCTCCCATTAGGTGCTCAAGAATATCGTTTGCGGTCAGTGGTGCAAATTTGTCCAAGGCAAGGGGGGAAACCCTCATGGGCTTAGATACCTCCCTCGCCATGTTCAGCCCAGCATTATTAGATCCGGCGAAGACAGAGAATATGCTCTCCACTTTATTCAGGAAGAATTTGGCAATCTCCTCACACAGTTCCTGACTAGACTGAACTCTAACTGGGCTCAGGGAAGCCAGGCTGGAGACAGTTCTAAACAACTCTTTGGCTGAGTTATTCGCCAGATCAATTTGGGTCGAATAGAATTTTTGTTTCGCGGAGAAAAGGACTTGTTTATAATTCTGAAGGCTAGATTTATACAGTTAGTAAAACAAGTAAGTGCTTTGCGAGCCTGTATAAGTAGCAAAGGTTTTAAAGGGACTTGTTTTCGTGCAAGGTATTGCTTTTCCCAGTTCACGGAAGGGATAAAAAACATCTCCAGATAATAATAGGGTTGACAGGATGGTGCGATAGCAGAATATTGATACGTGTGGATCTGGTGAGGACTGCGGGCAGCAAGTGCTTGATACGCTATTTGCATAAGAAAATACTATATATTTTTTTTGTTATCCTCCATTAGTTATTAGTAAGGAACGGGGAAGAGAAGTGTTCACCGACAGCACTCGGTTAGTCTTAGGGAGACAAAGAATGCTGTGGTCTGTGGTAGATGCCGCCCAGAAGTCATAGGTATATGTATCAGGAGCTGCCATTGAAAGGAAGTGGAAATGCGCTTTAGACGTTGCCGGTATTTATGGCCACTGTGCGGTTGCAGACTTCGCTGCGCTGACAGTGGGTGGGGAAATGCTACGTTGTCACTGTAGGTTTAATTACATGAATCGCGCATTCTCTCTGGTGCATAGTGTAAATTAATGTTGGCGAGAGGAAACAAAAATCGGACCCTTTGTACATTTAATATTATTGTATGCATCATGCAGAGGATGAAAAGTAGCAGGAACGGCTTTGATGCCGTAGAGGCTAGCAGCAAGAACTGTTTTGGGGTGGTCAGTTGAAGAGATTGTTTAACATGTTTTAAACTACTACAGTGGCATTGGGGAGGGCAGCAGCTGAAAGGCTCTGTCTTTACTGGTAGGCAGTGGTTAGATAGGGACCGGCCATCAGTCTTTCTGTCGGTGGTGGACAGGGAAGCAGTGGGCGGCAGTCACGGGTTCACAGTGACATCCGAGGGGTGGTTTTAAAGGCGGGCGGAAAAGCATAACTGCGTGTTTCGTAGGGGTGAGAGTAGAGTTAATGGATGCGTTAGTAGCTGGCACGAAGGCATTGGTCTGTGTTTGGAGGTGGTCAACTGAGCGGGCTTCACTTGAAGGTGGGTCATCAAGTAGGAGGATGTGTTTGGTGGGCCGGATGGAGGCAGTGTTATGTAACTTTGCTGGAGGGCGCAGCAGCAGTATTTACTGATGTATGTAAATCGCCCGATGAAAGGGCGGATGTGACCAATGGAGGAACCAGAATCCGTTTTTTTATGGCTGGGGTGAGCCTCAGCAGTATGGCGGGTTGCTGGCCTGAGAGCTCTTGACTGACGCGGAGAATGGGGGGCCCCCTCCATGTACTTTGCAGGGGGGCCCCCTCAAGTTTCGTTACGCCACTGCTTTGTTAACTATCCTTACCCACATTGCCATGTTGATGGCAGGAGTCTGTTGGACTGTGTGACTACATCAATGTGGGGACTACTCTATTTGTCTCATTTACCACCATTGAAAGACACAAGAGAATGACATTTACTTGTCAGGTGATGCCATTACAGCTAAAACACACCACTAGTCATCAACATACAAAAACCAGCACATATAACAATGAGCAACAACATCAACATAGACATGACGTACCTGGATAAAAATACCCTGTGCCACACACATCAGCCATTAGCACAGAGCCAACAACAGCCAGCAGTCAAAAAGATCATCTATGCCTTGCCACTACCATCAAAGACAACAGACAATGTCACTGTTTTACAATGTCACTTACACTCAAGGGAAGTAGTTGTCGATGAGCTGTTGACACAGGTCAACACCTTCCTCTTCTCCACTATCGTCGTCACTGGGCATGTGTGGGTTTGCAGGGGGGGGCATCTGCTGCTCATCATCGTCCAGGAGCAGGGGGATCTCTTTGCGCAAGGCCAGGTTGTGGAGCATGCAGCATGCAACTATGATCTGACACACCTTTTGGGGAGAGTAGAGTAGTGCACCTCCGCTCTTGTCCAGACACCGGAATCTAGACTTTAGAAGCCCAAAAGTACGTTCCACCACATGACGTGTCCTCCCATGTGCATCATTGTAGCGGACTTCACACGGGGTCCTTGGATTCCTCAGTGGGCGCAGCAACCAAGGCCAGTTGGGATACGCAGAGTCACCTAGGTGTGAGATACAGAGAGCAATTTACTAATATAAACAGTAGCTGAGAACAGCATGCCACACATACAGCACACTACTTGACTCTGCGCACTCTCCAACAAGCCACGCACGCTCCAGATGCAGATTTGCCATAAATTGTGGGATGATGCTGTTACGCAGTATGTAGGAGTCATGTGCAGACCCGGGGAATTTGGCACATACATGGGAGATAATCATATCCGCTTGGCATACCACTTGCACATTAATGGAATGGAAATGTTTCCTGTTCCGGTAGATGTGCTCACGTGTCTGTGGTGGAACTAGGCCAACCTGTGTGCAGTCAATGGCGCCAACAACATTAGGTATGTGTCCAAGATCATAAAAATCACCCTTCACACCTGCCAATTCATGTCTCCTTGGGAAGTGGATGTAGCGGTCCTTGTATGTCATCATTGCGGACAGGACATCACGTAGCACCATGCTGAACATAGCTTGAGACATCCCACCGGCGATGGCCACCGTGTACTGAAACGAACCAGTTGCAAAGAAATGCAGGGCCGCCATCACCTTAACGGTTGGTGTCAAAGCAGTCGGATAGGTTCTGTGAGGCCTCAGATGGGGCTCCAACTGACCACATAGGTCTTGAAGGGTAAGGCGATCCAGACGGAATTTCCTTATGATGTCCTCATCCTCCATGTTCGCCAGCACTGGGAACGGACGATGCACATTTGGTCGTCTCCTACATAATATGAAAGGGGACACATGTCAATTTAATTCCCCTATGAGATGTGTCAAACATTTTACATCTTGACTGACGCAGCGCCAACAATGACTGGACTGTAACAACAGCTTAATGCACAAGTCACATGCAGAGACACCTTGATCTCATGTAGTCGTACATGTGGTCAGTATGTACATACTGACTACCTCCAAAACAGAATATGACTAGGTGAATGGTAAATGGTACAGTACTACATCTTGTGTCCCCAGCCCTGGGAGTAGTTGACACAGCACATGTTGGAAACAGCAACACTGCTGACTTCTACGTAGCAGCTGTACCTGCCACACCTTCTTGCTTAAGTTGCACAGAGCACAACTTTTCTACACAATGAGCACAGTGTGTGTAAGCTGATCAACTATCAAAATCAATACAGCAATGTGCACAGTGAAATAGGCACATTATGTGGTCAGTCCATCATTACTGTGGGTTGATTAGCCATCTCACACATTGACATGTTTACAAATATGAGACTCCATTACACACCAAATCTGTGTACATGCACACAAATATCATAGGTGACATGTGAGTAAGTACATGCCAATGCTTGTAATCATGTGCACTGACATGGCATGTGTAGGCATCAGTGAGTTGAATGTCACACTAGCATTCAATTCTTCAAACAGGTGCTGTAATACATTGTGAAGGTATAGTGTTCAATGATGAAAATTGGCTATTGCCATTGCTAGAGCATAATGTGTCCATAGGTGCGGTATGCGTGCTCCGCCACCGCGATCACGGTCATTGGCCACAATTGAAAGATGCAGGATTGTGGTAGCGACCGCCTGGACCCCGCGGTGTGCCGCCGCCAATGTCCATTCCATTGCAGCCAATGGGAACCGCGATCGCGGTAGTGAAATACAATTTTGAAACCTGCGATAGGCGTGCTCCGCTACCGCGGGCCCGATCATTGGCCACAATTGAAAGATGCAGGATTGCGGTAGAGACTGCATGGACCCCGCGGTGTGCTACCGCCAATTCCCATGCCATTGCAACCAATGGGAACCGCGATCGCGGTCGTGAAATACAATTTTGAAACCCGCGGTAGGCATGCTCCACTACCGCGGGCTCGGTCATTGGCCACAATTGAAAGATGCAGGATTGCGGTAGAGACTGCATGGACCCCGCGGTGTGCCGCCGCCAATGTCCATGCCATTGCAGCCAATGGGAACCGCGATCGCGGTAGTGAAATACAATTTTGAAACCTGCGGTAGGCGTGCTCCGCTACCGCGGGCCCGATCATTGGCCACAATTGAAAGATGCAGGATTGCGGTAGAGACTGCATGGACCCCGCGGTGTGCTACCGCCAATGCCCATGCCATTGCAGCCAATGAGAACCGCGATCGGGGTAGTGAAATACAATTTTGAAACCCGCGGTAGGCGTGCTCCGCTACCACGGGCCCGGTCATTGGTTACAATTGAAAGATGCCAAATAGCGGTAGAGACCGCCTGGCCCCCACGGTATGACACCGCCTATGCCAATGCCATTGCAGCCAATGGCAACCGCGATTGCAGAAATGAAATACAATTTTGAAACTCGCGGTAGGCGTGCTCCGCTTCCGCGGTCCCGGTTATTGGATACAATTGAAAAATGCTAACCAGGCAGACCAATTGCAGCAGCTGAGTACCACTGAAACAACCCCAGGGGCCTATAAATCTCTGTGAGAGAGCCACACATTTCACTTGCATTCAGACACTGCTGCCTGCCATTCTTCACCACCAACTGCTGCTGTTCCTGTATTCTGGACCCAGTGATGGTGAGAACTGAGAACATCAGGGCACGTCCCTTCACCACAGAGGAGCTGGAGGTCCTGGTGGATGAGGTCCTTGCACAATATGGGAGGCTGTATGGTGCACCAGATGTACTGGTAAGTGTTTCAGAATAAAAGTTTGAGAGTGCTCAGAATGCTCACATGATGTTGCTCTGCTGTAGTATGGGCCTGTGAGTGCAAGTCAATGTGCATGCATCCATATTTTTCCTATAGCATGCTCCATACATGGCCTATTAAGAATTGCATTTGAGTATGTGGGGAGGATGGCAACATGAACACTTCTACAGCCCTTTTTCAGCAAAAAACAACAAACGTTGGTATGAGACTGGTTAATGTAAATGTGTGATACACTGCCTAGCATGCTGACTTCATGTCAATGGGGTGTGTAGCCTTATTTCCACAGATCCATGACTGCATTGAAGGATGGGAGTGACATGCAGTGTTTTTGCAGCCGTACAGTTACACTGCTGGTTTGAGACAGTCGAAGTCTGAACAAACATTGCCTGTGCTATGTGATGTCATAGTCCATTAAGTCTTCACATGCTCATTTGTGACATTACAAATGTATTTTGTCCAGAGGGTACTGAATGATGTGTGTACAGTTCTCAAATTGCCCCTATGGTGATGTGTGCATTATGCACAAGAGTACAATGCCTGAGTGTAACACTCTTGGTGGTAATTCACCTATGACACATCAGATAAATGTAATTTGGAGATGTCATCCTTCTATTGATTTCATTATGTGTTCAGTCTCGCATGTGTAGGCACTGTTTACCCTCTCATATTGTACATGCATGTGATTTCTCTGATGGCCCATGTTTAACCTCAGTGTGAGCCCCTCTGGCCTGCACAGAAACTGCCCAATGTTACAAGGACCCATCACTAAATGGACTGAGTGAAACATATGTGTTGTCCACCACCCTTTTCCTCAATGAGCTATCTTAGGCCTGAGGATTGCACAAGACAGGACTACACCTTGTGAGAAGAGTGTGAGAATGTAAGATCATGGCCCTAAATGTGACCACCATGACACACGTAGCCATTCACTGGTCAAGGACATTGAGGGGTGTGTAGTGTTGGACACAGTGAGTCAGCCCCGACACATCATTTCCAATGTATTGTATGTCATGCTCACTCACATACTGCATCACAGATGAGGGTCATTTTCACATTGGTTGCTGTGCTGGCACTCTGCGTGTGTATGAGATGGCCATGTACTGTGTCCATCATCATACATGTATACATTTCTATGGGATTATTCGATGCAAGCGTACTACGTGTCATGCTGTATGGCCTCTGCTCAACATTTATGTATTAGTGTGCTATGTATTTTCATGCTCCTGTACTGACACACAGTGGTACATAAAACAGTGTCACTGAAACTTCCTCTTCTTGTCTCCCATGCCTGCAGCTTAAGGTCCACCAGCGTAAGGCGATATGGAGGGCTATTGCACGCAAGGTGCGGGCTCTGGGTGTCTCCAACCGACGGCACACACACTGTCACAAGAGGTGGGATGATATCTGCCGGCTGAGCAAAAACGTGGCAGAGATGACGCTGGGGGTGCTCCCTCGGAGTGGCAGGTTGGCGCGCAGGAGCATGACACCACTAATGGCCCGCATCTTGGCAGTGACACAGCCAGAGCTGGATGGACGCTTGAGGGCCCATCAGCAGCAAGTTGGGGGTGAGTATTCAGCTAAGTGTGACTTTGGGTGTGAGTGGCTGCATGAATCCCAACCGTGAGCCAGTGGGAAGCTCTGTGATGTCTCTAGTGAAATGCAATGGCTTCTAAGTGGCCTCAGTGTTGAGTGCAGCTGTTCTGCATTTGTACAACATGTGGTTCCTCATGTGTTTAAAACCATGACCCTTGTCATTGACAGATGAGATGTGGCCTTGTGACATATGCTGCAGTATGAGTGTCATAGACATCAACTGGCAGTGAACAGCAGTGAGCATCATGTTAGTGTGCATTCATAGATGTGTGCTGTGCACAACAGATAATTTGTGACATCTACACAGCTGACACCAATGTAGAACTGTAGTTGTGCTTCGAAGCACAACATGGTGGATATCAGGAGCTTGTAGCCATTGCAAAAGGACATTTTGGAGTCAGTATCTGTGGTGTTCCCTTAAAGAGACTCCATATGTGACAGAGACAACATGTTTTGATGTATAGCTATCTCACCTACAGGCACGTAGGTATGCTTACAGAGAATAGTATGTGTGGTTACAGGGAGGCACAGGGCTAGCTATTTGGCTGTGTCAACGCCACATGGAGCATTACTATCAACTATGCATGTTTCCATGCATCTTCTGATGATTGCATAAATGTAGCACATGCTGAATGTACATGGAGGAGTCCAACATGGGAGTATCATTTTAAAGTTTTGTGCTTTGCTTGCATATGATGTTTGTGAGTATGGCACTATACTGAACCTATGTCTCTGTTTCTTGCAGCATCTACCGAGGGCAGGGAAGTACGGGGAACGGACACCAGTGGGGAAGCTTCTGGCACGACTGCTACACATGAGTTCACTGACACTGATGTGACCAGCGCCTCGGAGGGGGACAGGAGTGCCCTGGATGATTCACGCCCGGAAACACCAACCTCCACATCTTCAGACTCCAGCGGTGACTCCTCGATGTTGGCGGGCACAGGAAGTTCCAGATCTGCCTCTTCTTCCGCCACACATCGTCCAGTGCCCACCCTCCTGTATGCTCCCACAAGTGCTGTCTGTGCATGCAGCCCTAGGAAGGGTAGAGTCTCCTTCCCCCCAGGCACCGCTGCCCCTGCCCCTGTCTCCCCTGCTTGCCTCAGTGTGGAGGCGGTAGACCTTTTGCGCCAGCTGTGTGTAGGTCAGACTGCTCTCCTGAATGCCTTCCAGGATCATGACAAGAAGTTGGCACATGTAGTTGCCTTCATGGTGGGCATTCATTCTGACAAGGGTGGCCTACACCGAACTGTCCAGTCTTTGTCCTCCACAGTGATGGCAGCCATTCAGCAGTCACAGGCTCCCAGTCCAGCTCCTGTCCCTTCAGCAACCACCCTGCCAGTGGCACCACCTGATGAGAGTGCCCACACGCCAGAGCCCTCAGGCACCAAGTCCTCCACACGCAGCACACAACAGCAGCACTCGAAGCGTACCAGACCACAGACACCATCACCACAACACAAAATGGGCACACATGAGCGCAAAACCAAAAGCCCATCACGTGACACTCAGGGGCATCAGGCCATGAAGCAGACATCAACATCACATTCATCAAAATCACCACCATCCTAGGGCACTCCCATCCCCACACCTGCTCCCAAAGACCCACAAACACTTGCCCTGTCTGCTGTGAACCTGGTGCCTGCAACGACTAAGCCCAAACACATTTCAAAGGCAGATTCACCCACAACGTCAACTCCCACCCACACCCCTGTGAAGCAGGGACAAGAGAGCAAAGTGGGGGGTTTACCCCGACAACAGGGGATGCAGGGGAAGAGGCAAGGCCACCCCAAGCGTACCACCAGGTCCAGCAAATCCCCATGGGGAGAGCCACCTGCACATGATACACCTTTGGTGGAGAGTGAGGCTGTTGTGCCCACCTCACTTCCCACTCCGGCCAAGACACTTGTGGGCTATCGAATCCCCAAACAGTTGAGACCCAGCCCTCAACATTCACCCTCAACCACTGTGCCTCCATGCAGCATGTCTCCACCTCCCCGTGCCACCACTCCACCCGGTCCAAGCAGCCCTCAGGCTCCAACAGCCATGGATGCCTCTACCTCAGCCGGTTCTCTCTCTCCCAGGTCCAGTCCTCCAACTGGCCCGACAATCAGCCCCCTCCTAGTTCAACTTAAAGCCAAATATTTAAGCCAAGTCCTCCTCCCCACACCATTTCTCCAACAGCGGTGCCTGGACTGCCCATATGTAGCCCCTGAGCTGTGGTGATTCCCATGGCAGTGGACGGTGTTACCCATTTGATGTGCAAGTTCTCATGCACACATGTGCAGACTAGAAATATGGACTGGCCAATGGCCTTGCTGTTTGTTACTTTTGATGCCCATTTCCTGTGCAATTTCTCATGCACACATGTGCGGACTAGAAATATGGACTGGCCAATGGCCTTGCTGTTTGTTACTTTTGATGCCCATTTCCTGTGCAGTTTGTCATGCACACATGTGCATACTAGGAATTTGTACTGGCCAATGGCCTTGCTGTTTTGTACTTTTGATGCCCATTTCCTGTGCAGTTTGTCATGCACACATGTGCATACTAGGAATTTGTACTGGCCAATGGCCTTGATGGTTTGCACTTTTGATGCCTATCTGGATATTATGTAATAAAGACTGTTACTCATGTTGTCTGCTTTGTCGCTGCCCTTGCTAAATAAAAAGTTTTATGTATGGGCATAGGTTCATGTGACACATGCTCTGTATGCCACTTTCACATTGGCAATTACTTGATTTACTTTTTCAGAGGTTGCCAGAGGTGACAGGCACTTTTGTTCTTCTTGACTCTGAGGCTTGAGGGTGCAATGATGGTTGTTTGCGATGATCTACTCTTATCCTAATCATTCTATGGTCAGGTTTGCTAAATTGTACACATGTCATGTTAGGATGCAATACCACAACAGAGGTGAATTCTATCCACAGGATTACTTGCGGGGTGGCCAGGGTCCGTCATATCTGTGGATCTTTCTTGATGTGTGAACAGCAGAGTTGATGTGTAGTCATCTTGTGTAGGCCTGTCTTCATAGTCACATGGGTACATTTGAATGTGTGCACTTGAGTAGTCATACAGTGTGATTGGCCTGTCATTGTCAGTAGTATTGAGGTGTATGTGCCCCTGCACATGCCAACTACACACTTGTATGATCCAGGTAATGAGTGCCTGTTTGTTTACATTGTCAGACATGTGCTTCAGATTGTGGACACATGGAGGAGTTGTAGGTTGACCACTGTGCAGTGTGTCGGTGTGTCCTTGCACTCCTGGGGGACACCTACTTGTTGTCGCTGTCAGTTGTGAGTATGCAGAGTGTGTCACTGCAAAGTCTGTGTTGTGTTTTGTTGATCAGCCATAGGTCTTGTTTAAGTTTGTGCTCACTGTGCTGACCTGCTCAGCCACACTGACATTATTTGTGAGTTTTCTCATGCATTGCTGTCACTTGACACAATTTTGGGACAAGTATAGTATGTGGTATGAGGAGTCATACCATCCCCTATAGGTGCTTCTGATTCCTACACATTGTGAGTTACTCCTCTATGTGTTTTTGCACTGTACACTCCTCACCTGTCCAATACTGATGTACACACCACTTCAGTCTCAGGTCTCCCACCCCATGCCTTGCCAGTGTGTGACCCTCCCCAACACTTCATAGTGTGACACTATACTGTGGGAGGATGATCTGTGTACAGGACCAATGTGCCACTCAGGACAGTTTCACAATTGGTTATGTGTTATTTTCTTCTCCTTGGTTGCAGTCATGGTTGCTCATGTGCAGTGCATATGTTTGAGCAGCACAGTCCTCTAGTCATGTTGTTTGCATCTGGGTTTTCCTGAGTTGTGCAGCTGTGGGTGATGGCTAAGCTGTATGTCTGTTTGCTGAGGTACTGCTACCCTTCCTGAGTGTGATGTGATCTGTGTGCTGTGATGATTTGTGGTGTGGAAGTTCATGGTGGAGCACTCAGATATGTGTGCTACTGGTTTTGTTGGTGTTCACACACTGCTTACTGTGCATGCAGTGCTGTCAGCGTTTGTTGCCTTGCACTTGCCTGGTGTGCATCCCCCTGATGTCTAACTGAGTTGACTATGTGATTAATTGTTTTTTGCATATGTTGTGTTTTTGTTGTTGATGGATGCAGTGTTTGGCCTGTGTTGGCTCTTTCTACTGACAGGTGCATGTGTGTGCGATGTTCTATTTGCATGACATTGTGTGAGAGTAGTTTGTGCATTGTAGTACATTCAGATGAATGTTGAATGTGTAGTGTGCATTTCTTGTGTGAATGTCACATGCAGCAATGTGGAGTCTTGTTCATGAGCCTGTTTTGAGTGCACAATAGTGCTATGTCCTCCTATATTTGACCTGCCACTTGTCAGGATTGTGCATGTGCATGCTTGTGGTACACATTGACACCATGCTCACTTGATAACTGGTGTGGTGTCTATGCCTGTGTTAGCTGATTTGTCCCATTCATCACAGTTAGTGTCATGATTGGCATTTGATAATGCAATTTTTGATTGGGTTGGGGTATGGTGTCTGTGCATTTGTCCAGAGTGAAAATGTTGTGTATTCCTGTTCTGTCTAGGGTCACATTGCCTATCCACTGTTTGCCTGCACATGGCTGAGCTTGTTGGACTTCTTTGGATGTTGTTTGTGAGATTTGTGTTTGGCTATTGGTTTTTGATCAGCATTGGTTCAGACATCCCTGAGTGGGAGTCTGACATTTGCAGATACACACCGGGGTGTGTGAGTGGTTGTCAGGAAACTCACAGGACCTTATTTGCACCTTTATGTGTGTTTCTCACAGGTGTTGAGTATTGCAGGTGTGAGATGGGTAGATGAGGGGTATGTGTGAAGGTCCTACTTGGGTTTGACAGTCAGGGAGTGTGACAATGAGCCATGTGTGTTGTGCTGGTGGCATACACATGTCAAGGTAGTTGACACAGATGTGGGGCTGGTCACTGTATGGCTTCTGACACTTCCTATCATTCCTGTGCCTATGCATAGCTTGCATTGCTGTATCCCAGAGATATTGCACAGATGTCACTTAGGTTTAATTTCAATCACTGTGCCACCCATGTCTGATTTGATGGCCTAAGGGTAGTGTGATATGTTACTCCTCTTGCATGTCATGTGCAAATGCTATGTGGCTTGCTCCATGGTTTTCCAGCACTGTGCACTCCACTTTGGAGTAGTCCATTTATTGTCATACATTGCTGCTGACCTATGCTATGTGTATGTGGCAGAGTGTCAGTGTGGGATCTGTCTGAGGGACTTGACATGCAGTGTGAACAGTTCAGTGGTTGTTAATATGCAGAGTGAGTCTTCATTTCTTAATTTACTCAGTTTGATTCACATGAGTGGAGGGCAGGTGTGAGGAGGAGGGTTGTCCAGCCCCTGACCTTCTGTGCAGGGTGTTCATCTTCACCCCCACCTTCCCAGTCAATCTACCTTGCCCTTTGATGTGTGAGGTGCGAGGTCGAGCCACACCTGGCTGCTAAATAGTGCATTGAGGGGGGGTACAAGAGGGGCACACAGCATGTGCAGAAATGGATGTGGGAAGCATGCTGTGGGCTGTGGCCAATTGGTGCAGCCTACCATATGGGTAGGGTGAAGGTGGATCCCTGGGAAGCTGCCCAGACTGCCCATGCCTGGCGCCGGCCCTGCCTACTACATTGTGCGCAGATTTTCCCGCGTCTTCACCGCTGCGGTGATGTGACCGGGACATTGCAGTGATTTCGATGTTGATGGGTGACCCCGATGCGGAGGTGTGGATTTTAACAAGCAGGACATGTGTGAGTACACTGGGGGATATGTTACTGTCTCCACCAGAGTGTCTGATGTGGACAGGAACCGTATTTCAGTACAGGAGTTGTGTGTTGTGGTTGTATGTGGAGATGCGTTATTTACGTACCTGCGGTGTTGACCGCGACAACGTCTTATATGCTGGTAGTGGATCATGTACAGCAGCGGAAGGGCTTGAAGAGCTGGATCCATAGCGGTCAGGAACGCGTGGAGGGGCCCGGGATTCGAGTTTCGATCTCCGCAGTAGTGCTTCCGCCGTCTCCGAGTGGCTGGTTTCTCCGCTGCGTTGTGATGGGCTGTTTGAGGCATTGTGATTTGTCCGGCGGTCGTAACGTCATTCCGCACAGCGGTCTTTCTCTATTGGCTCCCTCCGCCACCGTTGCGGAAGGAAATTCCTGGCAGATCCCGAAACTCCGCAGCGGACGGGAAATGTGCTATCTTTGCCCATTGTAATATGGCGGACGAGAGGACCGCCGCAGGAGTGCGGAAAAGGACGTTTTCCGCCACCGCCAGCACCGCGGATATGCCAAACACCGCCATCCTAATGAGCCCCTAAGTTAAGTCCAAATCTCCTGAAGAGATTTACCCTATATAATACAAAGCAGACAACTAACTCTATGATGACGATACAGACAATAAGGAAAAATAATTTAGTATTAAATTGCAACAGATGATTTCCCAAAGTAAGCACGAACCAGCTATTTCTCCCTACACTACCTTAAAAGGGGCAACCCTAAGCTAAGAAGCATTTGGTAAAGGTGAAATCAGAAAGGTATCAGCTGTCGGAGTCTTCAGTAGAAGGCACTCCAACCATCGGTCAGGTAGCAAAAAGCCACACAAGCAGAAGCAGAGATCTCCTCTCAGTGAAATCCTAAAATGACTCTCCTGTCCCTCATTACGTTCAGCATAAAATATCAATTACATTCAGGGTAGATAATCCCACGTGACCCTTGCTAGTGAATTTCCATGGCTCCAGCACAACTGGATACTTCCACCACCTTTCCCACATCGATAAGTTGCAACTTCGTTCGTCCTTGGCCATTCCTCTCCCATTAGAACTCGCCTCCTTGCTCGTTACCGCTCTTCTCCTTGCCAACTTTGTCTTTTCAGACCTTGCTATCTAATGAAGACAAAACCCTTCTATGCTAGCTAATGAGGTCTTATCAGTACCTGCAGTGGACACAAAAAGGAAAAAAATGCATTCCGCATTGAAGGTTGAATATGAATTACATGTTAGATTTTAAAGTATGAACTATACTGTTTCTCGAGGCCCCCTTTAGTCAACTTCAACAGTGCACCAGGTTACAGAATATGTGCAAATTTCTACACACACAATAAATGCAGCTTCTTAATACATGTATAAATTGTAAAGAATTTCGAAGATATTATTCTAAATGTACCTGCATGAAAATGATTCTTGTTAAACGTTTGTTCACACATTCACATTCTAATTTATTAATCTCACAATGGGACACATTTTGTTAACTTCTCCTGTCAAATTCATATATAAATGTTACATAGACCTTTATTAATCATGTTCTATACACAAACTCTTCAAATGGAGTACTTTAAATCTGCGATACACCACTCTCCTTAGTAACATTAATCACACAGAATATATTCGAGTGCTGACAACTCATGATTATGATGCGCTCCTACGGTATCTCAAATGGGATCAAGATTACACTTCTCCAGGACCATCTCAGATGCCTGTCCTATTGGTGAGAGGGGTGGGTTGTGAAAGTGTGGGGCAGTGGCCCTGCAACAGAGGTGTAGTGGAGGCTAGAGATCCTTTGATTACAGTCAGCGGGTATCGGCCGAGGCCAATACCCAGGGCCGCACCAGCTTCAGTGGCAGAGGAGGGTGCGAGGAGGAAGTGCTTCAAAAAGAGAGCTGGCCTGTGTAAAGTCCTGTCACATAGTGATCAGAGTGATGGAGGGACTGCAATAGGTACACTTTATTGTGATGCAGAGCCGCAATAACTGTATGTCAGAATTTGATAACAAAAATATTGTCTTACATATGTATCGTTGTATCAATCAATCAATCAGGGGTTTGTTAAAGCGCGACTACTCACCCGTAAGGGTCTCAAGGCGCTAGGAGGGGGGGGAGGGTGCAGGTTCCATCCATCAAGGAGGGGGTCTGACGAAGAGCCAGGTTTTGAGGTTTCTTGCGAAGATGGGGAGCGATGTTGTCTGTCTGAGGTGGAGCGGAAGGGCGTTCCATGCTTTGGCCGCGAGGAAGGAGAAGGAGCGGCCTCCCGATCTGGTCTTTCTGGTGCGGGGGACCACAGCGTAGGAGAGCTGGGCTGATCGTAGGGTCCTTTGGGGTGCGTGGAATTTGAGTCGGCTGTTCAGGTATGCTGGTCCGGTGCCGTGGAGGGCCTTGTGTGCGTGGGTGAGCATCTTGAAGGTGATTCTCGCCTCGACAGGGAGCCAGTGGAGTGTGCGCAGGTGCTGGGAGATGTGGCAGTGTTTTGGCAGGTTGAGGACCAGTCTTGCGGCGGCGTTCTGGATGTTCTGTAGCTTGCGGGTGAGGTTTTTGTTTATTCCGGCGTAGAGTGCGTTGCCGTAGTCGAGTCTGCTGGTGACCAGGGCGTGAGTGACGGTCTTTCGGTGTTCGAGGGGGATCCATTTGAAGGTCTTACGAAGGAGGCGGAGGGTGTGGAAGCAGGAAGACGAGACAGAGTTGATCTGGTGGTCCATTTTGAGCTCGGAGTCCAGGATGATTCCCAGGTTGCGTGCGTGGTCCGTGGGGGTTGGCGGGTTTCCGAGGGCGGGGGGCCACCAGGTGTCGCTCCAGGCATCGGGTTTGGGCCCATGATGAGTACTTCTGTTTTGTTGGTGTTTAGTTGTAGGCAGCTGTTTTTCATCCATTTGGCGACGGCTTCCATGCCTTCTCGAAAGTTGCGTCTGGCGGTGTTGGGCTCGTTGGATAGGGAGAGGATGAGCTGGGTGTCGTCTGCGTATGACACGATGTTGAGTCCGTAGGTTCTGACGATGGGGGCGAGTGGAGCCATGTAGACGTTGAAGAGCGTCGGGCTGAGGGAGGAGCCCTGGGGGACTCCGCAGGTGGTAGGTGTGGGGTCCGAGAGGAAAGGGGGGAGTCTGACCCGCTGCGTTCTGCCGGAGAGGAAGGAGAGGATCCAGTCGAGGGCCTTGTCCTGGATTCCTGCGGCGTCGAGTCTGCGTATTAGGGTGCGGTGGGAGACTGTGTCGAACGCCGCTGATAGGTCGAGGAGGATGAGGGCTACTGTTTCTCCTTTGTCCAGTAGGGTGCGGATGTCGTCTGTTGCGGCGAGGAGGGTGGTTTCCGTACTGTGGTTTTTTCTGAAGCCGGATTGGGAGGAGTCGAGGATGTTGTGTTCTTCAATGAATGTGGCGAGTTGGATGTTGATGGCTTTCTCGATGACTTTCGCTGGGAACGAGAGCAGGGAGATGGGTCTGTAGTTTTTGAGGTCGGTGGGGTCCGCTGAGGGTTTCTTTAGGAGGGGGTTGACCTCGGCGTGTTTCCAGTCGTCGGGGAACGAGGTGGTCGCCAGGGAGCGGTTGATGGTGTGGCGGAGCATGGGTGCGATGGTGTCGGCGGCTCTGTTGAAGATGTGGTGGGGGCAGGGGTCCTTGGGGGCCCCTGAGTGGATTGACTTCATTGTCTTCAGAGTGTCTTTGGTGGTGAGGGCTGTCCAGTCGTCAATCGCTGGTTTCCGGGTGTCGGGGGTGGTTGGTGAGGGATCAGTGTGTTGGTTGTCTTCGTCGAAGTTGTCGTAGATGCTCTTGATTTTGTGGTGGAAAAAGGTGCTGAGTTTGTCGCAGAGGTCTTGTGAGGGAGGGATGTCGGTAGACTCGCTAGTGGGTTGGGCGAACTCCTTGATGATGCTGAAGAGTTCCTTGCTGTTGTGCGCGTGGGTGGAGATTCTGTCTTCAATCGCTTTTTTCCTCGTTTCTCTGATGAGTTGATGGTGGGCGTTGGTGGCGGCTCTGAAGTTGTCGTGGGCTTCTGTGGATTTGGTGTTCCTCCAGGCCTTTTCGAGGCGGCGGCATGTGCTTCTGGACTCTCGAAGTTCGGTGGTAAACCATCTGGCTTTCTTGGCGCGGGTATTGTTGTTTTTCTTGAGGGGGCTATGGTGTTGGTGCTGTCCGAGATCCATCTATGCAGGGTTCGGGCTGGGGTGTTGGGGTCGTCGTTTTCCGCGATGGTTGGGGTGGAGTTGTTGAGTGAGGAGGTGAGCTGGTCGTCGGTGATTTTGGTCCAGTTTCTTCGTGGAAGCAGGTGCTGGTGTCTGTGGATGGTGGGTGTTCTGAAGGTGAAGTGGACGCAACGATGGTCGGTCCATGGGAGTTCGGTGGTGTGGCTGAAGGTGATGGAGTTTCCTGTAGTGAAGAGGGGGTCGAGGGTGTGTCCTGCTGAGTGCGTGGGCTCGGTCACGATCTGGCGCAGTCCAATGTTGTGGAGGTTGTCCAGGAGGGATGTGGTGTTGGGGTCCAGTTGGTTGTCGAGGTGGAAGTTGAGGTCTCCCAGCAGGGTGTAGTTGGTGGATGCGATGGCCTGCGGGGAGATAATGTCCGTGATGGAGTTGGCGAAGGGTCCGCGGGGTCCAGGGGGTCGGTAGATGAGGGTTCCTCGGAGGGTGGCGGTGGGGCTGGCCAGTATCTTGAAGTGAAGGTGTTCCATCAGTTCTGTGGGCTCGTCAGGGAGTGTGCTCAGGCGGAGGCTGGATTTGTGGACGATGGCGATTCCTCCTCCTGGGCGGGTGGGGCGGTCCTTCCTGGAGATCTTGTATCCTTGGGGGATGGCGATGGCGATGTCCGGTCCCGAGGTGGTGTTGGTCCAGGTTTCGGTGAAGAACGCTACGTCCGGGGTGGTGCTGTCGAGGAGGTCCCAGATTTCTGTGGCGTGTTTGTGGAGGGATCGGACGTTGAGGAGGATGCATTGCAGGGTCTTCGGTTCGGTTGTGTTCTTGTGGGCGGGTTGTGCTGGATCCGTGTTCTTGGCGGTGCTGCAGGTGTGCCGGCAGCGGTGACAGCTGAAGGGTCCGTGGGAGTCGGCTGGTGATGCTAGCTTGCAGTTGTTGTTGCGGCCTGGGTTGAGTGCGTGGAGTGCTGCTGGGTCGTAGCGTTGGCGGGGCGGAGGTCCAGAGTTCCTGGCGCTGGTCGCGGTCGGGTCTCGGATGGGCGCTGACGGGCTTGCCTTTGATGCGCCTTTGGCGCGCCAGCGGCGTGCCCGCAGCCCGCGGCCGCACAGCGGCCGCGCAGTGGCCGCCATTAAGTAGGGGTCGGGGAGGGCTGGACAGCTGGGAGGCGGGAGCGGGGAGAAGAGTTGGATTGGGCCGGTCGCGCTGGGGGGGAGGGGCCGCGGGGGCAGCAGCGGCGGGGAAAGGTAAAGGGAGGAAATAAGGGATAAAGAAAAAAGGGAAAATAGGCAGAAATAAGGCACAAAAGAGCAGAGATGCAGAAAGGTGAAAGATAAAAGAGGGTAGAAAAGCGAGTGAAAACTAGTGAAAGGGCAGAGCGAGAGGAAGGGAAAATGAGCAGAAATAAGGCACAAAAGAGCAGAGATGCAGAAAAGTGCAGAAAGGTGAAAGATAAAAGAGGGTAGAAAAACGAGTGAAAACAAGTGAAAGGGCAGAGCGAGAGGAAGGGAAAATGAGCAGAAATAAGGCACAAAAGAGCAGAGATGCAGAAAAGTGCAGAAAGGTGAAAGATAAAAGGTAGAAAAACGAGTGAAAGAGCAGAGTTAGAGGAAGGAGACAGAGGTCCACTGGACCACCAGGGATGAGGCGCAGGGAAACCTGCGGGTGGAGGAGGGCCTCGATCACCAACACTCGAGAGTGCAGGGGCAGGGGCAGGCCTCACTTAATGGTGGAGCTGCGAGGGTGGGAGAGCAATTTCACTGACAATGAGTCAGTGGTCTTGCTCGCCTGTCCCCGCAGTGGCCGCCATTAAGTAGGGGTCGGGGAGGGCTGGACACCTAGGAGGCGGGAGCGGGGAGGGGAGCTGTATTGGGCCGATCGCGCTGGGGGGGAGGGGTCGCGGGGGCAGCAGCGGCGGGGAAAGGTAAAGGGAGGAAATAAGGGATAAAGAAAAAAGGGAAAATAGGCAGAAATAAGGCACAAAAGAGCAGAGATGCAGAAAGGTGAAAGATAAAAGAGGGTAGAAAAACGAGTGAAAACTAGTGAAAGGGCAGAGCGAGAGGAAGGGAAAATGAGCAGAAATAAGGCACAAAAGAGCAGAGATGCAGAAAAGTGCAGAAAGGTGAAAGATAAAAGAGGGTAGAAAAACGAGTGAAAACAAGTGAAAGGGCAGAGCGAGAGGAAGGGAAAATGAGCAGAAATAAGGCACAAAAGAGCAGAGATGCAGAAAAGTGCAGAAAGGTGAAAGATAAAAGGTAGAAAAACGAGTGAAAGAGCAGAGTTAGAGGAAGGAGACAGAGGTCCACTGGACCACCAGGGATGAGGCACAGGGAAACCTGCGGGTGGAGGAGGGCCTCGATCACCAACACTCGAGAGTGCAGGGGCAGGCCTCACTTAATGGTGGAGCTGCGAGGGTGGGAGAGCAATTTCACTGACAATGAGTCAGTGGTCTTGTATGATTATAGTTTAGAAAATATTACCCCATTAGGTATATTTGGGCAATAATTTTGGAAACACAATTTAGGACATTCTTTTTTTTGTCAGATAATATTGAGGCCATGATATTCTGGTACCTTGCCAACCAAATAAAAGAGACAGTCAAGGACCTTTATCAGCCAATGGTGAGAAGGAAAACAGAGCACCTGATGATGTTGAGGGCAGTGCAGAAACTGATGATTTAAAGGAGGGCCAGATGAAGATTATAGGGGCCCATTACGATGGCGGGCAGAAGCACAACCGCCGTGCTGGCGGATGCAAAAACCACCAGTTACCGCCGGCACGCAGCAGTCCACACGCCCGCCCAATTACGATGCGAAAAGTAGCTCAAACACCGCCGGCAAGCCAGCAACCCCGTCCGCCATCAAAGTGCGTCCGCACACGTAGCGGCGCAGCCCAATTGACACACACCGTCCGACGAAACACGTCCCGCCCGGCGTATAAATTACGATGCCGCAAACAAACGGCTCCCACGGCTAAGAGACACCGCACGTGAAAGAGAGGCGGTAACACGGACTCAGAGCACGGACAACGAAGAAGCGGCTCCCCGAGCATGAATCCAGTACTGCAGGCCCTCCCCATGCTTCTGCTGATGCACCACCAAGGACGCAACGTACCGCGGAGACGCAGGTAGGCACACACACAACAAGTGCACGCAAACAGCGCACACAGTGCAAGGGCGGAAAAAGCGGACAACCCCCACCAGCGCGTGTACACAACACATCCACCATCGCATCCACATATGACACACAGGCCAAATCGTAACATCGCAGAACACATGTGTACACACCACCTGGGACTAGGAACCAACCACCCCGTCACGGCCCCAAAGCGCCGATGACGCCGCCACACATGCGCACAACGCAGAGGCCAACCGCAGCGCCATGCATGCGTCGCACACAGACACAGGGACACAACCAAGCAGCACACACATCAGCCCCACCCCGAACGCACATGACACGTGACAGGCCGGCCACAGACATGTCCCCAACGCCCAATTCACGGACAACACCCAACGCCACACAACCGACGCACACATGTCAGTGAAGACACGCAACAGCAGGACACACCCCAGTGTAACAAACATGGCGTAGCACACAGCGGCGGCAACACCAACTAGGAGAAGCAGGGCCCCTTCGGGAAGAGGAACGCCAGTACCACACAGAAACACCCATACCACCCTGCACATATGAACAAGACATATAAAACGGAACACCAAAGAGCCCGGGGACCGACAACAGGTGGCCCAAGAATAACATCCACACACAAGGCCCAACGCAGAGCGGAAAGGCAGCCTGCCGCCCACACAAGGGAGAGCAGACAGCACTGAATGACCTTCCATTCCAACTCCGAAACCACAGCCCTACGACAGAAGCCGGTGAATACAGCCATTGTCCAAGAATAGACCAACACAGGCATGCCGAGGAGACCGACCACAGGGCAGATAGCGCATATCACAGAAGCACACAACGGACGGGGAAGAAAGAAGAAAACACTCCCCCATGTCGGCCACATGCAAGTTAATTGGAAGGAGTCACACAGCACTGACCTTGAACTGTCTGAGAAGCATGTGGGAAGAGGGCCCGTGTCCTCCAAACAAGCCAACAGAACACAAGTCCTGTCTCCCTACGACTACACAGAGCTCACAGCAACCCCGGAGCGTGCACATTGCAGACTGCACACACAGCCGGAGCACGCCACCTCAACGAACCGCTGCGAAATGGCAACCGCAACACACCTACCCAACTACGCCGAACAGCTCAAGCTGTACAAAACCAACCTGTGCCATACATTGGGATGCGATCTCCTGTCCCTGCTGAACGTAAGTTACCGACTGACTTACCGCATCACATTGTTCAGCTGCGTCATGCCCGTCTTCTACTGTCGGAGGTGTCCCTACCAGCATCCCGTCGAGATATGCCTCTCCAACCCGGCATGTCTGAAGGCGGACCTGCTACCACTACTCCTCCCCCTGGACGCACACGACAGGGCCTGCTCTGCCTATGGGGGCATGGCGTATGTGGCCAACATCGCACCCGCACTGAAATGGGACCACTGTGCCTCCACACGACGGATCATCGATAACAGCTACATCGAATGTCACCCAGCATGCCCCATCATGGTCCTCCAAGGGACAACCTACGAACAACACCTTGACAGCCACCATCCGCTTCATTGGCTGGCAAACATGTACACCACCAATGACATGGAAGCCCTGCTGGACGGCATCGCATACCTGACAACCTGTAAATACGTCGGACCACAACGCAGGTTCCCCGAGTGACCTATGATGTCCAACCCCGCACCCATGCTTAGCTTCCGCACGGACTGGCCAGTCACCACCACAACAGCCATACCAAACGACCGGCAACTGTAACCACACCATCAACGACATCGCCATGACATCGGATATGACCGGGACATGCACACTGTTCCCCATCACATCCAGGAACACCGCATGCATCGTGGGAGGCAGTGGCATGGGCTCTGTGTATCGCACCCACATGGACGGAACTGCACGAACAACCAGGACACGACATGGATCCAGCGCCCATGGACACACACCGCTCAGTGGACATGAATAGGTCGCCTGGAGTCTGTGGGTGCTGCACCCCTCCCACCCCCGCCCCGGGAATCCCATACCAGGACCTTTGCATGGACGACAAGTGCATACAACAACAACACGACCCCAGTGACTGTGACATGTCCAGTAACCACCACAGTGCAACAACAAGTGGCACGCCGCTGCATGCACGCAAGCACATGCCCTGATGTCATCTCACATGCACGCGTGCATGAGGAACAACCGCAGCAAACCTGTCACATGGAACTGAGATGGACTGTGCCCATGATGCCAAGCGGTCTGGTAGGCTACATGTATACCGTCTGTGTCAAAGTCCGCAGCTCCGCAGCTATACGTAAATGTACATTAGCACAGCCTTGGCCAAGCAGATGTCACTCTGAAGCCCACATCCCACATGCAACAGCCAATCACATGTAACCCCACACCCTATCCCATTTGCAATCATGCTCAGTATATCCTCAACATGTATTCCGCTGCCAGTAGTGTCCACTATACTGCATCACAGAGGACAGAAGACTCAATATAATGTTTGAAACCAAAACTGTCTCCGCTGACTCATTTCACAAGTACGAATGAGAGAGGATGAGAGTATGTGAAGTACACGGCAGTCGTGACATGACCATGTAGTCCACTGGTATTGGATGTCAACGCAAATGAGTAGCACTACTGTGGAAGACACACATGTGTCGTGTGAAGTCGTATGGACGCAGTGCTCAGGTGGGTGGGTGCGACGGGTAGATGCGCACATGACAAGTTGGAGCACGCCGTGTTGGGAGGGGTCATGAACAGTACACCACCGCTTCCCTGGGCATTGTGAGAGGACACCTGTCGGGGGAGTGAACACGTGTGTGCACAGCAGCCGGGCACATGTACAAAGCGGTACCAGGCGCACCTCAGCCCACCCTCTGTGGACAAGCTGGATCCTGTTGTGCGCCCGCCATGCCCCTTGACAAGGCACACACAGCCCCAGTCGACCAGGTGTAACCCCAACATAGTCAATCCGCACAGGCGATACAGGGCACGGGATGGCAGTGGAGCATGGTGTGTGAGAGGTCTCCTCGCGCTCCTCCTGGTCATATCACGCAGGCAATAGAACCTCAACGTCTAGCATGGCACAAATCAAATGGAAGTGTAGGGGGACGCACCACAGCACGAGCAGCACTGACGTCACGGGAGGTGGCTCGCACCATCCCATCCATTGCCCATCATACCAACCACGCCACATGCCATTGCGACTAAGTGCAAGCGCGTGCGCCACCACCCCTGAGCCCTCCCCAGAGAGGCCAAAGAGTGAATGTGTGGGCCATCAGCCACAGACGGACGCGGCCTGGCCGCAAGGGCAGCCACAGCCACTGGGTGTCGCAGGTGGCGGATCCGGAAGGCGAAGACTGTGATGCATAGTCCATGCAGGCCGGGTCTCCATTTGGGGCACCACGCAGGTGGACGGCGTCCCGCCACACATCATACCCTGAGACAGCCCACTCGTGCAACTGGACCCACACATACACTCCTTGCCCTCTCTGGTGCGAGCTTGGGGCTGCCTGTGCAAGCGCTAGCCTCGCAGGTGAGCATGCATATTGGGGGGCGAGGGGAGGACATGAGGGCTGGGGCGAAGATGACTGTATCACTGTCAGTTAGTACAAGGGATGACCCAGATGTGGAAAGGAAGAGACGTGTCCCGTGTGTACTGCAACTAGTCGCCAATCCAACTACCCCCATGTCCGGAATGTAAGCCCGCACCTAGGCCCGCCCATCCGCCACATCGAACATACCACCAGCACGACAACCTTCCCATTCGAAACACTGACTGGGGGTGGCGACCAGTGAACAATCATGTGTAGCCTACCCACGCGTACATGTGGGCCCTCCATGATCCATGTCACCTGCGGCAAAGTCATGACATGCGCAATGAGGGAAGTGAGGAGAGCTGTCCGCCCCACGCACAGAAGGTGCATCAGCTCCACAGACCCAGCAGCGAGTCCAGCAGGGGTCACATGTGCAGGGGCAGCTGTGCCTGGTGTGAAGGCACATGCATATAGACAGCACATCGACCAATGTGTAGTCTGCCCACATCCACAGTCCATCATCATGCGGACATAGGAATTGAACACAGGGCAACACATCTTAGTTGGTGCACCCACCGTGACCAACAATGCGCAATCATCGACGTACCCGCCCTGTGCATGGCCCCCCACCCAACGGAGGCACATCCAGTGCCACCATCCCACACACACAAGCCTTCCACGGAACATGCTGTGTCCAATGGTCAGTACAGAGTCAGCGCCCATCTGGTGGATCCTGAACAGGAGACACATGCACACACATGCCAGCTCCCACTATGTACGTCTGCCACCTGGCACGTGCAATGTAACCTCTCACCTGTGACGTGTGACTGCAAGCACACAGCCGTCTTGGCATGGGGCTGTCAATGTGGACACCTGTCAATGTTTCGGGAGGTGTGATCCGTACAGTGCTGTACATAGGGTGCAGTGCTGACACCTACTACTGTCTCATATCCCCTCGTGCCACAGGTCCCACTTGTTTTGGCCGCTCAGCCTGTGCCCACATCGTCGCCGTCGTGTGCCATACTCATCCAGCCTCGGAAGCAGTTCCATGCTCAGCAGACACTCATGTTGCCGTGGCGTTGCCGCTTGACGAATATGCAGTCAGTCCCCATCAGCACGCCCGCAAGTCATTGGGGCCTAGATCCCCATGTGCATGCACATGGCAGTGGTATGTCTCACTAGCCATTGCCATTGTTGGGAGACCTGTGTAAGTGTATTGTGGCCGTGCCGTCCCAGCTTGACAGCTGGGCTGTGGCTCATGTGCGTGCTCAGTCATGTCAGTGATGTGTATGCGAAACTGCTATGTGTTGTGTTGCTTTGACATGTGTCCTCTGCAATTTCCCTAGGCGGAGACCGAACATTGACCGCCCATACCAATTGCTGGTGGACATGGACGATACAGAGGTTATTAGGAAGTTTCGGCTGGACAGGCCAACCCTGCATCGACTGTGTGCCATGTTAGAACCCCATCTCCGTCCCCGCAGGGTGTATCCAACAGCATTCACCCCCACGGCTAAGGTGATGGCTGCCCTGCATTTCTTCGCCACTGGGTCATTCCAGCACACAGTGGGCAGTGGAGGAGGGATGTCCCAGCCCATGTTCAGCAAGGTGCTGAGGGATGTACTGGCAGCCATGATGCTGTACCGAAACAGGTACATCCGCTTCCCCAGGGCTCGTGAATTGGCGGCAGTGAAGGGTGCATTCTATGCCCTTGGCAGAATCCCACACGTCGTTGGAGCCATTGACTGCACACATGTTGGCCTTGTTCCACCACAGGCCACTGAGCACCTGTACCGCAACAGGAAGCACACGCACTCCCTGAATGTGCAAGTGGTGTGCCTTGCGGACATGGTGATCACCCACGTGTGTGCAAAGTTCCCAGGCTCGGCCCATGACGCACACATAATGCGCAACAGCATCTTGCCACGGCTGATGGCCAATCTGCAACAGGATCGTGGCTGTATTGTCGGTGAGTATGTGGAGTGGTGTAGCGTGCTGGT
Source organism: Calotriton arnoldi (assembly GCA_963921515.1). Lineage (NCBI taxonomy): Eukaryota > Metazoa > Chordata > Amphibia > Caudata > Salamandridae > Calotriton > Calotriton arnoldi. Next base: position 1,835 of record CAWUFW010003429.1, on the reverse strand, counting down.
TGTGCGATGCTGTCCCCTGTCCAGTTGGAATAGCAACGGTTCTCTGTGTCCCTCACACCCAGGTGACTCTGCGTACCCGAATGGGGCATGGCTGCTCAGTCCATTGAGGAATCCTCGCACCCCAGCAGACGATCGCTACAATGAGGCACATGGGAGGACCAGACGTGTGGTCGAGCGTACCTTTGGCCTCCTCAAGTCCAGGTTCAGGTGCCTGGACCGCACCGGAGGTGCACTGGCGTACTCCCCACAGAAGGTGTGCCAGATAGTGGTGGCGTGCTGCATGCTGCACAATCTGGCCATTCGGAAGCAGATCCCCCTCATTGTGGATGACGGAGATCAACCAGGGCCCCAGCCCGCAGACCAGGACAGCTCGAGTGAGGAGGACAGCGGAGAGGAGGAAGCTGGGAATGTGCGGCAGCAGCTCATCGCCCGCTACTTCACTTGACGGTGAGTGTCCATGTACGACGGCTGATGTGTCTGTATTTGTGCAGGTGTGTGTGTGCTGTGTCCGGGTGGCCTTTTGTTCACTGCGTGCTGTGTGTCAACGCTCCATGCCCAGGTTAGTATGCCACTGATGGTGGCTGTGGCATTGTGCCCTATTGCTCTGTGCGATGTGTGTACATTGCTTGTAGTTGTTGACATGTACTGTGTGATGGGTGTGTGACACACTCATTGAATGTGCTCCTGTTCTGTCTCCCACCCCTAGGTCCCTACAGGCCCTCCGGATTCCATTGCCATGCCACGCATCAGGTGCCTTTCCGCCCAAGGTGGCCGTTGTATTCCGTACAAATAAAACACAGGGCACAAACAGCAGTTAGTGAAAAAGGTGCATTTATTACAAACTGTGACATGTGATTGTGTGTAAGGTGATGACAATAGTGGTGCGTGCTGTGACAATGAGCTGTCGGTCATGGCTGCGTGATGCTCAGGGTGTACCCACTGGTTCTATGTCCATAGTCCAACACACACATGCCATCCAGATGGCTGTGTGGAGTGGGATCGTAGTCCAAGTCAATGCAGTGGCTGGTCAAGGAAGGCTGGCGGAAGGCTGGCTGGCTGCCTCACTTGCGACTGGAGCGTGCGAAGTCCTCCCGGGAGATCTGTTTCCTCTTCGGACGGCCCCTTCCACGTTTGCGAGGGGGTGCCTGCTTGCGACCTGCTGGTGGTTGAGGTGTGCTCACTGGCTGTGGACGCAGGGGAACTGGACACTGCTGCTCGACCCTGCGCCCCGGCAGGTGGTGGCGGAGGGGGAGCTGCTATCCCTGGCCGTGTCCTCACCGCCACCACCAGCTGGCCCATGAGGTCCACGAGTTGACCTATACGGGCGTCCATGGACCTCAGCACCCCCAGCACCTCCCGCGTGTCTGAAGCAGACCTGACCCATTGTTCTTGGGCCTCCTCATAGGCCCCAAGGACTCTGGCCATTTGAGGCAGGGCATGGCTCCCAGGGGAGGCTGGCGTTTCCCTGACCCTGCTCCTCCTACCAGTCCTGCTGCCACCGGCCTGCCCACTAGCCACATTGCTCACCACGGTCCTCGCTGTGGCTCCCAGGGTGGATCCAGTCGGCCGGGCCACCACCTGCGCTGGGGCTGGTGCCAGCGAAGACGTGGTGGTGGTGGCGGCGGTGGTGGTCGGTGCGGCGATGGTGGCGGTTGCGGCAGTGGTAGTGGCCGCAATGACCGTGGGTGTGGCCGCAATGACCGTGGGTGTGGCCGCAACGACAGTGGCAGCAGGGGGCTGGGACTGTTCAGCAGCCCTGGATGATGGGTTGGTGGGTAGGAGGGGTCCTGGGGAGCGGCTGGGCCCTGCCACACCAGATGGGCCTGCTTTGTGGT